>LR994571.1:17394094-17704172 GCA_905187475.1 Syritta pipiens
ATTCAAAATAATTCAAACGGCATTGAATTCAATCTTTTTTTATTTTTTTTGCATTCAAAATTGATATCAATTTAAAATCTCTTTCAAGAAATATTTTGCGGCCCTGAAAAGGGCCATTTTGATTACGAACGAAATTATCGAAGGAAATTTACTTTGAGCTAGTATATTTGGTAACGGCTTTGGTTCCCTCACTAACAGCGTGCTTTGCGAGTTCACCGGGCAATAGTAAACGAACAGCAGTTTGGATTTCCCGACTCGTGATTGTTGAACGCTTGTTGTAGTGAGCCAGGCGAGATGCTTCGGCGGCAATCCTCTCGAAGATATCATTCACAAAACTATTCATGATACTCATTGCTTTTGATGAAATTCCAGTATCAGGATGAACTTGTTTCAAAACTTTGTAAATATAAATGGCGTAGCTCTCCTTCCTCTTGCGCTTCTTCTTCTTATCATTTTTGGTGATATTTTTTTGGGCCTTTCCGGCTTTCTTTGCTGCTTTTCCACTAGTTTTAGGCGGCATCGTAAAACTTATTATTCACAACTTCACAATATGACGATTGAATGAAAACTGTTAAGTTATTGGACGCAGTCACCCCTATTCTTCATTGACCTGACGACTTTTTCTCAAATACACTAACACAAAAATGATAAGTGTATTCGTTTTGAGTTTTATATAAATACAAGCACCAGCTACACCAGTGCGTCATTTAATTGTGAACAGTGAATCTGTGCGCTCGCGTTTGTTTAAAGTAATTTTGTATTTTAAAGAGAAAATCAGTGAGAAATGTCTGGACGTGGTAAAGGTGAAAAGTGAAGGGAAAGGCAAAGTCCCGCTCAAATCGTGCTGGTCTTCAATTCCCCGTCGGTCGTATTCATCGGTTGCTTCGCAAGGGTAACTACGCTGAACGCGTTGGTGCTGGTGCTCCAGTTTACTTGGCAGCTGTTATGGAATATTTGGCTGCTGAAGTTTTGGAATTGGCGGGAAATGCTGCTCGTGATAATAAAAAGACCAGGATCATCCCTCGGCATTTACAGCTTGCCATTCGTAATGACGAGGAATTAAATAAATTGCTTTCTGGAGTTACAATTGCTCAAGGAGGTGTGCTTCCAAATATCCAAGCCGTTTTATTGCCAAAGAAAACCGAGAAGAGTGCCTAAATGCAACAAATGTAATAGTTTTGACAAAAGAAAATCCGCACAAAACCGTCCTTTTAAGGACGACAAATTATTACTTGAAGACTATTTTATAATTTCAATTTACCTATAATAATATTAAGATTCTTGTGTTTATTTTTCAATTTATTTCACCGACGATTGAATATTGATAATAGGTTTCATCAATGTTAAATAGTACCTAATCATCATTACGTTGTGCGCCATTGGCTATATGTATACATGCAGACAATTATGAAAAAAAAAAATTAAGATTCAATCTAAACTTTAGATTTGTTTTTTAAAAGCCTTCGTGTCGTGTCTGTGATGAATTTTACATAAGACAAAAAAAAAAAAAACACTTTAAATTTATGTTTATTTTATTACATTTTGCTTGGTTTAAATTTGTTTTCTGAGGATAGTTATCGAAAAATTAAAATTAAAGTAGAAAATATTTCCCTTAAATGATCTCAATTAAATATCACTTAGAAATTTATTTGTGGTCCTGAAAAGGACCTTTTGTTATTATTTGTACAAGATATTTTAACCTCCGAAACCGTAAAGTGTACGCCCCTGTCGTTTCAATGCGTAAACAACATCCATTGCAGTCACCGTTTTACGCTTTGCGTGTTCAGTGTATGTAACGGCATCACGAATGACATTTTCCAAGAACACTTTTAAAACTCCACGGGTTTCTTCATAGATTAAACCAGATATACGTTTTACACCACCACGGCGGGCTAAACGACGAATTGCCGGTTTTGTAATACCTTGGATATTATCGCGCAACACTTTACGATGACGCTTAGCACCTCCTTTTCCCAAACCTTTTCCACGACCAGTCATTTTTAAAAATTACTATTTCTTCCTTCTAAACACGACACACTGAACAAAAGTCACTATGAAACTGTTCCGTTTGAACAAACTGAGGTTGTATTTATTTAACGCCAGCTAAGATTACTGAGATAAATAAAAAACAACAGAACGGGAACACGTTTCTACACAAATACTATAAACTAATGCATTTCAATCGAATTCACTTTTATATCTCGTGAGAATTTTGTGTTGACAGTGTAGTTCTTATATTGATAGTAAAGAAGTGATGGCTCGTACAAAGCAAACTGCTCGTAAATCGACTGGAGGAAAAGCCCCTCGAAAGCAATTGGCAACAAAGGCAGCCCGTAAGAGTGCTCCAGCTACTGGTGGTGTTAAGAAACCGCATCGTTATCGTCCAGGAACTGTTGCCCTTCGTGAAATCCGTCGCTACCAAAAAAGTACTGAATTGTTGATACGCAAATTACCTTTCCAACGTTTGGTCCGTGAAATTGCACAAGACTTTAAAACCGATTTGCGTTTCCAAAGTTCGGCAGTGATGGCACTTCAAGAAGCTAGCGAAGCTTACTTGGTTGGGCTTTTTGAAGACACCAACTTGTGCGCCATTCATGCTAAGCGCGTTACAATTATGCCAAAAGACATTCAATTGGCTCGACGCATTCGTGGCGAGCGTGCTTAAACTAAATTTTTTTTTCTTATCACCAACGGTCCTTTTCAGGACCACATACGAGTAAAAGAGATTTTAAATTATTCAATTCACACGGATAGAAAGTTCTTCCTCAGACGTTTTTTTTTTCTTTTTTTATTTATATTACTTTAATTGAATTTGAAATTTCATTCAACTCAAGAAATCATTTTGAATCATCATTGGCAAATTACATCTATGAAAATCATTGCTGTTATTTAACAAACTATGTACATTTAACAAATTATGTTATATGGAAGAATTGTCGGATTGATGGGATCATAGAGGTAATGCTGTTTCTGCGATATATGTATATTATTTAAACTTATCAAACTCAGCATATGTATATATTTAATAATGATTTTTATGTATTTATTTATAAAACAAGCAGTTTGTTGTTTTATTAAAAAAAAAAAAACCCTTTACATGTCTTATACGAGTAGTTCAATTTATATTATTTTACTTTGATAACATTAAGAAATAAAGAAAAATGTATGTATTACATAAATTATATTGTCCTCAAATTGCAAGGATATATAGTCTATATTTATTACACAAGTAAGTCCTTTAAGTAAATATTATCTAGAAAGTAAATTTTGATAGAAATATAGTAAAAAAAAAAAAAGTGAAAAGCCATCCATGTAGATGATGACACCGTACATATAAATGTCGTCCATAGAAATACTGATTTTTTTTTAATTTTTTTAATTTTTTTTTTTTTTTTATAATATTATAAAATAAAAATATTCAAGTTGATAATATGAATATGGCTGTCAGTAGTACATGCTGTAACTTTTATTTTCCTCAAAAAATAATAAAACTACATGTTCCAGTACAACCGGGAAGCTGCGAAAGAAGGTGAAATGAGTGTTTTATCGTTCAAAAAGTTTTAATTAAATTTACCTTGAAAATGTGAATTTAATCGAAAGAAATGATAGTTAACTTATTGTATATAATGTATATTTTACTTTAAATATTACTTTTTGGTGAAACAATTTTGAATTATTTAAATAAATGCAATTTTATGAGGATTTAGTGAGCAAAACCCATCAAAGATTTACCTTAATTATCATCTACCGTCGTAAATAAACATTTATTTGAAAAAACTTTTTCTACAATATAATCTAATGTATTAAAAAAATGTTAAAAACATAAGAATAATTTGTTTTATAGAGTCGAACATATTGAAAAATATTAATTTAGTCTAAACTCAAGGATGGAAGACAGCCAAAGTGCCCGAATAAATGAAAATTTTGTGTACCTCTCTACTGTTCAGTTCTCAAGAAGGTGAATACGAGGGTATGTTTTGGTGAGAGGTTATTGAAAAAGTCACTATTAAGTGTTTGTGAAATAAAAAGTGTTAGAAAGAAAAAAGTGAAGTAAAATGGCCGATACTGTTGCTACTACTCCTGCAATCGTCGCAGATAAAAAACCGAAGAAGGCTGCTGCTAGTGGATCGAAGAAGCCGAAATCTGCGCCAACTCATCCTCCTACTCAACAAATGGTGGATGCTGCAATTAAAACATTGAAAGAGCGTGGTGGTTCCTCGTTATTGGCTATCAAGAAGTATATTGCCGCTACGTACAAAGTAGATGTACAGAAACTTGCTCCATTTATTAAGAAATATTTGAAAGGAGCAGTTGCAAGTGGTAAGTTAGTACAAACCAAGGGAAAGGGTGCGGCTGGTTCTTTTAAATTGTCTACAGCTGCAAGCAAGGAACCAAAAGCAAAATCTGCGGAGAAGAAAAAAGTAGTGAAATCAAAGTCTGTTGCTGCTGGAAGTGAGAAAAAAGTAAAGAAGGCAGCAGCTGGTGAGAAAAAAGTGAAGAAAGTATCTGCTACTAAGAAGAATGTTGAAAAGAAAAAGGTGGAAAAGGCAAAGGTAAAGGCCGTGAAGAAAACTGGTACGGTCAAGGCAAAACCAACCAAGCCAAAGGCAGCCGCACCAAAAGCAAAAGTGCCAAAGGCTAAATCGGCTACTGCATCTGTAGCAAAACCAAAAAAAGCTACTGCAGCCAAGAAGGCAAAAAAGTAAAATGTCTATCACAATAGAATTCAGTAAATCAGTGAGATTTTCACTAAATGCTTCAAAGCCCTTTTCAGGGCTACAAAAAATTCATTAATGAGGTAATAAGATTAATTTCAACTAAATAAAAAAGTGTTTATATTTTTTTAAATTTTATTTAATGTAAATCATCAATATGGCGGCCAGGTGAAAATAAATTCCTAGAAACGTATAATGCAACGCGTTAGATGTATGTTTTTCCGCCATTTGCTTTTTCCAAGCCGAACAGGTTTTGGTATATGACATACTATATACATATGTATATCTACAGAAAATGATTATATGTACTATCATGTGCACATATTCAAAATAATTCAAACGGCATTGAATTCAATCTTTTTTTATTTTTTTTGCATTCAAAATTGATATCAATTTAAAATCTCTTTCAAGAAATATTTTGCGGCCCTGAAAAGGGCCATTTTGATTACGAACGAAATTATCGAAGGAAATTTACTTTGAGCTAGTATATTTGGTAACGGCTTTGGTTCCCTCACTAACAGCGTGCTTTGCGAGTTCACCGGGCAATAGTAAACGAACAGCAGTTTGGATTTCCCGACTCGTGATTGTTGAACGCTTGTTGTAGTGAGCCAGGCGAGATGCTTCGGCGGCAATCCTCTCGAAGATATCATTCACAAAACTATTCATGATACTCATTGCTTTTGATGAAATTCCAGTATCAGGATGAACTTGTTTCAAAACTTTGTAAATATAAATGGCGTAGCTCTCCTTCCTCTTGCGCTTCTTCTTCTTATCATTTTTGGTGATATTTTTTTGGGCCTTTCCGGCTTTCTTTGCTGCTTTTCCACTAGTTTTAGGCGGCATCGTAAAACTTATTATTCACAACTTCACAATATGACGATTGAATGAAAACTGTTAAGTTATTGGACGCAGTCACCCCTATTCTTCATTGACCTGACGACTTTTTCTCAAATACACTAACACAAAAATGATAAGTGTATTCGTTTTGAGTTTTATATAAATACAAGCACCAGCTACACCAGTGCGTCATTTAATTGTGAACAGTGAATCTGTGCGCTCGCGTTTGTTTAAAGTAATTTTGTATTTTAAAGAGAAAATCAGTGAGAAATGTCTGGACGTGGTAAAGGTGGAAAAGTGAAGGGAAAGGCAAAGTCCCGCTCAAATCGTGCTGGTCTTCAATTCCCCGTCGGTCGTATTCATCGGTTGCTTCGCAAGGGTAACTACGCTGAACGCGTTGGTGCTGGTGCTCCAGTTTACTTGGCAGCTGTTATGGAATATTTGGCTGCTGAAGTTTTGGAATTGGCGGGAAATGCTGCTCGTGATAATAAAAAGACCAGGATCATCCCTCGGCATTTACAGCTTGCCATTCGTAATGACGAGGAATTAAATAAATTGCTTTCTGGAGTTACAATTGCTCAAGGAGGTGTGCTTCCAAATATCCAAGCCGTTTTATTGCCAAAGAAAACCGAGAAGAGTGCCTAAATGCAACAAATGTAATAGTTTTGACAAAAGAAAATCCGCACAAAACCGTCCTTTTAAGGACGACAAATTATTACTTGAAGACTATTTTATAATTTCAATTTACCTATAATAATATTAAGATTCTTGTGTTTATTTTTCAATTTATTTCACCGACGATTGAATATTGATAATAGGTTTCATCAATGTTAAATAGTACCTAATCATCATTACGTTGTGCGCCATTGGCTATATGTATACATGCAGACAATTATGAAAAAAAAAAATTAAGATTCAATCTAAACTTTAGATTTGTTTTTTAAAAGCCTTCGTGTCGTGTCTGTGATGAATTTTACATAAGACAAAAAAAAAAAAACACTTTAAATTTATGTTTATTTTATTACATTTTGCTTGGTTTAAATTTGTTTTCTGAGGATAGTTATCGAAAAATTAAAATTAAAGTAGAAAATATTTCCCTTAAATGATCTCAATTAAATATCACTTAGAAATTTATTTGTGGTCCTGAAAAGGACCTTTTGTTATTATTTGTACAAGATATTTTAACCTCCGAAACCGTAAAGTGTACGCCCCTGTCGTTTCAATGCGTAAACAACATCCATTGCAGTCACCGTTTTACGCTTTGCGTGTTCAGTGTATGTAACGGCATCACGAATGACATTTTCCAAGAACACTTTTAAAACTCCACGGGTTTCTTCATAGATTAAACCAGATATACGTTTTACACCACCACGGCGGGCTAAACGACGAATTGCCGGTTTTGTAATACCTTGGATATTATCGCGCAACACTTTACGATGACGCTTAGCACCTCCTTTTCCCAAACCTTTTCCTCCTTTACCACGACCAGTCATTTTTAAAAATTACTATTTCTTCCTTCTAAACACGACACACTGAACAAAAGTCACTATGAAACTGTTCCGTTTGAACAAACTGAGGTTGTATTTATTTAACGCCAGCTAAGATTACTGAGATAAATAAAAAACAACAGAACGGGAACACGTTTCTACACAAATACTATAAACTAATGCATTTCAATCGAATTCACTTTTATATCTCGTGAGAATTTTGTGTTGACAGTGTAGTTCTTATATTGATAGTAAAGAAGTGATGGCTCGTACAAAGCAAACTGCTCGTAAATCGACTGGAGGAAAAGCCCCTCGAAAGCAATTGGCAACAAAGGCAGCCCGTAAGAGTGCTCCAGCTACTGGTGGTGTTAAGAAACCGCATCGTTATCGTCCAGGAACTGTTGCCCTTCGTGAAATCCGTCGCTACCAAAAAAGTACTGAATTGTTGATACGCAAATTACCTTTCCAACGTTTGGTCCGTGAAATTGCACAAGACTTTAAAACCGATTTGCGTTTCCAAAGTTCGGCAGTGATGGCACTTCAAGAAGCTAGCGAAGCTTACTTGGTTGGGCTTTTTGAAGACACCAACTTGTGCGCCATTCATGCTAAGCGCGTTACAATTATGCCAAAAGACATTCAATTGGCTCGACGCATTCGTGGCGAGCGTGCTTAAACTAAATTTTTTTTTCTTATCACCAACGGTCCTTTTCAGGACCACATACGAGTAAAAGAGATTTTAAATTATTCAATTCACACGGATAGAAAGTTCTTTCTCAGACGTTTTTTTTTTTCTTTTTTTATGAGCAGATAAATTACTTTAATTAAATTTGAAATTTCATTCAACTCAAGAAATCATTTTGAATCATCATTGGCAAATTACATCTATGAAAATCATTGCTGTTATTTAACAAACTATGTACATTTAACAAATTATGTTATATGGAAGAATTGTCGGATTGATGGGATCATAGAGGTAATGCTGTTTCTGCGATATATGTATATTATTTAAACTTATCAAACTCAGCATATGTATATATTTAATAATGTTTTTCAATATGATTTTTATGTATTTATTTATAAAACAAGCAGTTTGTTGTTTTATTAAAAAAAAAACCCTTTACATGTCTTATACGAGTAGTTCAATTTATATTATTTTACTTTGATAACATTAAGAAATAAAGAAAAATGTATGTATTACATAAATTATATTGTCCTCAAATTGCAAGGATATATAGTCTATATTTATTACACAAGTAAGTCCTTTAAGTAAATATTATCTAGAAAGTAAATTTTGATAGAAATATAGTAAAAAAAAAAAAAGTGAAAAGCCATCCATGTAGATGATGACACCGTACATATAAATGTCGTCCATAGAAATACTGATTTTTTTTTAATTTTTTTAATTTTTTTTTTTTTTTATAATATTATAAAATAAAAATATTCAAGTTGATAATATGAATATGGCTGTCAGTAGTACATGCTGTAACTTTTATTTTCCTCAAAAAATAATAAAACTACATGTTCCAGTACAACCGGGAAGCTGCGAAAGAAGGTGAAATGAGTGTTTTATCGTTCAAAAAGTTTTAATTAAATTTACCTTGAAAATGTCAATTTAATCGAAAGAAATGATAGTTAACTTATTGTATATAATGTATATTTTACTTTAAATATTACTTTTTGGTGAAACAATTTTGAATTATTTAAATAAATGCAATTTTATGAGGATTTAGTGAGCAAAACCCATCAAAGATTTACCTTAATTATCATCTACCGTCGTAAATAAACATTTATTTGAAAAAACTTTTTCTACAATATAATCTAATGTATTAAAAAAATGTTAAAAACATAAGAATAATTTGTTTTATAGAGTCGAACATATTGAAAAATATTAATTTAGTCTAAACTCAAGGATGGAAGACAGCCAAAGTGCCCGAATAAATGAAAATTTTGTGTACCTCTCTACTGTTCAGTTCTCAAGAAGGTGAATACGAGGGTATGTTTTGGTGAGAGGTTATTGAAAAAGTCACTATTAAGTGTTTGTGAAATAAAAAGTGTTAGAAAGAAAAAAGTGAAGTAAAATGGCCGATACTGTTGCTACTACTCCTGCAATCGTCGCAGATAAAAAACCGAAGAAGGCTGCTGCTAGTGGATCGAAGAAGCCGAAATCTGCGCCAACTCATCCTCCTACTCAACAAATGGTGGATGCTGCAATTAAAACATTGAAAGAGCGTGGTGGTTCCTCGTTATTGGCTATCAAGAAGTATATTGCCGCTACGTACAAAGTAGATGTACAGAAACTTGCTCCATTTATTAAGAAATATTTGAAAGGAGCAGTTGCAAGTGGTAAGTTAGTACAAACCAAGGGAAAGGGTGCGGCTGGTTCTTTTAAATTGTCTACAGCTGCAAGCAAGGAACCAAAAGCAAAATCTGCGGAGAAGAAAAAAGTAGTGAAATCAAAGTCTGTTGCTGCTGGAAGTGAGAAAAAAGTAAAGAAGGCAGCAGCTGGTGAGAAAAAAGTGAAGAAAGTATCTGCTACTAAGAAGAATGTTGAAAAGAAAAAGGTGGAAAAGGCAAAGGTAAAGGCCGTGAAGAAAACTGGTACGGTCAAGGCAAAACCAACCAAGCCAAAGGCAGCCGCACCAAAAGCAAAAGTGCCAAAGGCTAAATCGGCTACTGCATCTGTAGCAAAACCAAAAAAAGCTACTGCAGCCAAGAAGGCAAAAAAGTAAAATGTCTATCACAATAGAATTCAGTAAATCAGTGAGATTTTCACTAAATGCTTCAAAGCCCTTTTCAGGGCTACAAAAAATTCATTAATGAGGTAATAAGATTAATTTCAACTAAATAAAAAAGTGTTTATATTTTTTTAAATTTTATTTAATGTAAATCATCAATATGGCGGCCAGGTGAAAATAAATTCCTAGAAACGTATAATGCAACGCGTTAGATGTATGTTTTTCCGCCATTTGCTTTTTCCAAGCCGAACAGGTTTTGGTATATGACATACTATATACATATGTATATCTACAGAAAATGATTATATGTACTATCATGTGCACATATTCAAAATAATTCAAACGGCATTGAATTCAATCTTTTTTTATTTTTTTTGCATTCAAAATTGATATCAATTTAAAATCTCTTTCAAGAAATATTTTGCGGCCCTGAAAAGGGCCATTTTGATTACGAACGAAATTATCGAAGGAAATTTACTTTGAGCTAGTATATTTGGTAACGGCTTTGGTTCCCTCACTAACAGCGTGCTTTGCGAGTTCACCGGGCAATAGTAAACGAACAGCAGTTTGGATTTCCCGACTCGTGATTGTTGAACGCTTGTTGTAGTGAGCCAGGCGAGATGCTTCGGCGGCAATCCTCTCGAAGATATCATTCACAAAACTATTCATGATACTCATTGCTTTTGATGAAATTCCAGTATCAGGATGAACTTGTTTCAAAACTTTGTAAATATAAATGGCGTAGCTCTCCTTCCTCTTGCGCTTCTTCTTCTTATCATTTTTGGTGATATTTTTTTGGGCCTTTCCGGCTTTCTTTGCTGCTTTTCCACTAGTTTTAGGCGGCATCGTAAAACTTATTATTCACAACTTCACAATATGACGATTGAATGAAAACTGTTAAGTTATTGTTTTTTTTTTTTTTTTTTAATGTAATTTATTTAAGAACCAGTAGTTAATGAGCTTATAGATAAAAAAAATACTTAAAATATCTGTTTTTTTTTTTTGTTTCTTTAAATCTAACATGCGTAAAAACATTTTTCTAGACTATTTTTTTTTTTTGAGGATGTGTTTTATGGGTTGGGATACATTTCTTTTGTTTGAAGTGCGTGCGGCAGGAAAAGGTTCATAAAACCTGCTAGATGTAATTTATAACTACTTAATGCTACTTAACAAAAACTTAACAAAAACTTAAATTAACTTACATTAACTTAAACTAACTTACGAGATACTTAGACTAATTAAAAATTTACAAGTAGGAAGGGGAAGTCTGAAAGGTCAGTTCACTTTCCTGGTATTGATGGTTGTTGAATTTGTAAGTGTCGTTGGCCGTTCTTTTATTGTAGTAAACGACATTGTTGTGCTGGTCGACTATCTTGTTTGTTTGGAATAGATGTTCTATGTGGGTGGTACCAAGGAAGTAATCGCTTGGATCCGGGGGCGATGGAGTTAGTTGGGCTATTATACTGTTGGGGATGTTTGGCAGGTTTTTGATGAAGTTGATGGAGAGTTGTGTTGTGCGTCTGTCGACCCTGTCTATCTCTGCGTTGTCGTACAATATAGAGGTCCTTATGTACTTGTAGGAATCTCGCTGGCGGTGCAGGTTGGTGATGTATCTGAAACATCTTCTTTCGAAGATACGAAGATTCTCCATTTGTGCAGGGGTTATGTGAAACCAAATCGGGCAGGCATAGGTCAGCGAAGGCCTGACGATCTGCTTGTAGATTATTTGCTTTACTTTCTTAGAAAGCGTGTCCGGTTTCCACATAACCTTGCGACAGTAGCTCAGTTGAATCTTCGCTTTCTGGATGCGATTGAAGACGTGTTTGCCGAAGGAAAAGTCCCTAGTAAATATGACACCCAAGTATTTAATTTCTTTAAGTGGTAGTAGGGTCTCACCGTTTAACCTGATCCTGATTTTGCTGTGATATTTCAGAGTGCCTCGCGTGCATTGGTTATGGGGGCCTTTGATAACCAGCACTTGAGTTTTCTTTTCGTTGGGTCGAATCTTCCACTTGTTGAGATATTTTGCTAAGGTCGACAGATAATTATTGATGAGGATCGCACTGTATCGTACGAATGGTGAATGTGAATAGATCATCGTGTCGTCAGCATAGGTGATGATTTTTACTCTCGGGTCAGTGGGTGGGGATTAAGTTATTGGACGCAGTCACCCCTATTCTTCATTGACCTGACGACTTTTTCTCAAATACACTAACACAAAAATGATAAGTGTATTCGTTTTGAGTTTTATATAAATACAAGCACCAGCTACACCAGTGCGTCATTTAATTGTGAACAGTGAATCTGTGCGCTCGCGTTTGTTTAAAGTAATTTTGTATTTTAAAGAGAAAATCAGTGAGAAATGTCTGGACGTGGTAAAGGTGGAAAAGTGAAGGGAAAGGCAAAGTCCCGCTCAAATCGTGCTGGTCTTCAATTCCCCGTCGGTCGTATTCATCGGTTGCTTCGCAAGGGTAACTACGCTGAACGCGTTGGTGCTGGTGCTCCAGTTTACTTGGCAGCTGTTATGGAATATTTGGCTGCTGAAGTTTTGGAATTGGCGGGAAATGCTGCTCGTGATAATAAAAAGACCAGGATCATCCCTCGGCATTTACAGCTTGCCATTCGTAATGACGAGGAATTAAATAAATTGCTTTCTGGAGTTACAATTGCTCAAGGAGGTGTGCTTCCAAATATCCAAGCCGTTTTATTGCCAAAGAAAACCGAGAAGAGTGCCTAAATGCAACAAATGTAATAGTTTTGACAAAAGAAAATCCGCACAAAACCGTCCTTTTAAGGACGACAAATTATTACTTGAAGACTATTTTATAATTTCAATTTACCTATAATAATATTAAGATTCTTGTGTTTATTTTTCAATTTATTTCACCGACGATTGAATATTGATAATAGGTTTCATCAATGTTAAATAGTACCTAATCATCATTACGTTGTGCGCCATTGGCTATATGTATACATGCAGACAATTATGAAAAAAAAAAATTAAGATTCAATCTAAACTTTAGATTTGTTTTTTAAAAGCCTTCGTGTCGTGTCTGTGATGAATTTTACATAAGACAAAAAAAAAAAAACACTTTAAATTTATGTTTATTTTATTACATTTTGCTTGGTTTAAATTTGTTTTCTGAGGATAGTTATCGAAAAATTAAAATTAAAGTAGAAAATATTTCCCTTAAATGATCTCAATTAAATATCACTTAGAAATTTATTTGTGGTCCTGAAAAGGACCTTTTGTTATTATTTGTACAAGATATTTTAACCTCCGAAACCGTAAAGTGTACGCCCCTGTCGTTTCAATGCGTAAACAACATCCATTGCAGTCACCGTTTTACGCTTTGCGTGTTCAGTGTATGTAACGGCATCACGAATGACATTTTCCAAGAACACTTTTAAAACTCCACGGGTTTCTTCATAGATTAAACCAGATATACGTTTTACACCACCACGGCGGGCTAAACGACGAATTGCCGGTTTTGTAATACCTTGGATATTATCGCGCAACACTTTACGATGACGCTTAGCACCTCCTTTTCCCAAACCTTTTCCTCCTTTACCACGACCAGTCATTTTTAAAAATTACTATTTCTTCCTTCTAAACACGACACACTGAACAAAAGTCACTATGAAACTGTTCCGTTTGAACAAACTGAGGTTGTATTTATTTAACGCCAGCTAAGATTACTGAGATAAATAAAAAACAACAGAACGGGAACACGTTTCTACACAAATACTATAAACTAATGCATTTCAATCGAATTCACTTTTATATCTCGTGAGAATTTTGTGTTGACAGTGTAGTTCTTATATTGATAGTAAAGAAGTGATGGCTCGTACAAAGCAAACTGCTCGTAAATCGACTGGAGGAAAAGCCCCTCGAAAGCAATTGGCAACAAAGGCAGCCCGTAAGAGTGCTCCAGCTACTGGTGGTGTTAAGAAACCGCATCGTTATCGTCCAGGAACTGTTGCCCTTCGTGAAATCCGTCGCTACCAAAAAAGTACTGAATTGTTGATACGCAAATTACCTTTCCAACGTTTGGTCCGTGAAATTGCACAAGACTTTAAAACCGATTTGCGTTTCCAAAGTTCGGCAGTGATGGCACTTCAAGAAGCTAGCGAAGCTTACTTGGTTGGGCTTTTTGAAGACACCAACTTGTGCGCCATTCATGCTAAGCGCGTTACAATTATGCCAAAAGACATTCAATTGGCTCGACGCATTCGTGGCGAGCGTGCTTAAACTAAATTTTTTTTTCTTATCACCAACGGTCCTTTTCAGGACCACATACGAGTAAAAGAGATTTTAAATTATTCAATTCACACGGATAGAAAGTTCTTCCTCAGACGTTTTTTTTTTCTTTTTTTATTTATATTACTTTAATTGAATTTGAAATTTCATTCAACTCAAGAAATCATTTTGAATCATCATTGGCAAATTACATCTATGAAAATCATTGCTGTTATTTAACAAACTATGTACATTTAACAAATTATGTTATATGGAAGAATTGTCGGATTGATGGGATCATAGAGGTAATGCTGTTTCTGCGATATATGTATATTATTTAAACTTATCAAACTCAGCATATGTATATATTTAATAATGATTTTTATGTATTTATTTATAAAACAAGCAGTTTGTTGTTTTATTAAAAAAAAAAAACCCTTTACATGTCTTATACGAGTAGTTCAATTTATATTATTTTACTTTGATAACATTAAGAAATAAAGAAAAATTTATGTATGACATAAATTATATTTTCCTCAAATTGCAAGGATATATAGTCTATATTTATTACACAAGTAAGTCCTTTAAGTAAATATTATCTAGAAAGTAAATTTTGATAGAAATATAGTAAAAAAAAAAAAAAGTGAAAAGCCATCCATGTAGATGATGACACCGTACATATAAATGTCGTCCATAGAAATACTGATTTTTTTTTAATTTTTTTAATTTTTTTTTTTTTATAATATTATAAAATAAAAATATTCAAGTTGATAATATGAATATGGCTGTCAGTAGTACATGCTGTAACTTTTATTTTCCTCAAAAAATAATAAAACCACATGTTCCAGTACAACCGGGAAGCTGCGAAAGAAGGTGAAATGAGTGTTTTATCGTTCAAAAAGTTTTAATTAAATTTACCTTGAAAATGTGAATTTAATCGAAAGAAATGATAGTTAACTTATTGTATATAATGTATATTTTACTTTAAATATTACTTTTTGGTGAAACAATTTTGAATTATTTAAATAAATGCAATTTTATGAGGATTTAGTGAGCAAAACCCATCAAAGATTTACCTTAATTATCATCTACCGTCGTAAATAAACATTTATTTGAAAAAACTTTTTCTACAATATAATCTAATGTATTAAAAAAATGTTAAAAACATAAGAATAATTTGTTTTATAGAGTCGAACATATTGAAAAATATTAATTTAGTCTAAACTCAAGGATGGAAGACAGCCAAAGTGCCCGAATAAATGAAAATTTTGTGTACCTCTCTACTGTTCAGTTCTCAAGAAGGTGAATACGAGGGTATGTTTTGGTGAGAGGTTATTGAAAAAGTCACTATTAAGTGTTTGTGAAATAAAAAGTGTTAGAAAGAAAAAAGTGAAGTAAAATGGCCGATACTGTTGCTACTACTCCTGCAATCGTCGCAGATAAAAAACCGAAGAAGGCTGCTGCTAGTGGATCGAAGAAGCCGAAATCTGCGCCAACTCATCCTCCTACTCAACAAATGGTGGATGCTGCAATTAAAACATTGAAAGAGCGTGGTGGTTCCTCGTTATTGGCTATCAAGAAGTATATTGCCACTACGTACAAAGTAGATGTACAGAAACTTGCTCCATTTATTAAGAAATATTTGAAAGGAGCAGTTGCAAGTGGTAAGTTAGTACAAACCAAGGGAAAGGGTGCGGCTGGTTCTTTTAAATTGTCTACAGCTGCAAGCAAGGAACCAAAAGCAAAATCTGCGGAGAAGAAAAAAGTAGTGAAATCAAAGTCTGTTGCTGCTGGAAGTGAGAAAAAAGTAAAGAAGGCAGCAGCTGGTGAGAAAAAAGTGAAGAAAGTATCTGCTACTAAGAAGAATGTTGAAAAGAAAAAGGTGGAAAAGGCAAAGGTAAAGGCCGTGAAGAAAACTGGTACGGTCAAGGCAAAACCAACCAAGCCAAAGGCAGCCGCACCAAAAGCAAAAGTGCCAAAGGCTAAATCGGCTACTGCATCTGTAGCAAAACCAAAAAAAGCTACTGCAGCCAAGAAGGCAAAAAAGTAAAATGTCTATCACAATAGAATTCAGTAAATCAGTGAGATTTTCACTAAATGCTTCAAAGCCCTTTTCAGGGCTACAAAAAATTCATTAATGAGGTAATAAGATTAATTTCAACTAAATAAAAAAGTGTTTATATTTTTTTAAATTTTATTTAATGTAAATCATCAATATGGCGGCCAGGTGAAAATAAATTCCTAGAAACGTATAATGCAACGCGTTAGATGTATGTTTTTCCGCCATTTGCTTTTTCCAAGCCGAACAGGTTTTGGTATATGACATACTATATACATATGTATATCTACAGAAAATGATTATATGTACTATCATGTGCACATATTCAAAATAATTCAAACGGCATTGAATTCAATCTTTTTTTATTTTTTTTGCATTCAAAATTGATATCAATTTAAAATCTCTTTCAAGAAATATTTTGCGGCCCTGAAAAGGGCCATTTTGATTACGAACGAAATTATCGAAGGAAATTTACTTTGAGCTAGTATATTTGGTAACGGCTTTGGTTCCCTCACTAACAGCGTGCTTTGCGAGTTCACCGGGCAATAGTAAACGAACAGCAGTTTGGATTTCCCGACTCGTGATTGTTGAACGCTTGTTGTAGTGAGCCAGGCGAGATGCTTCGGCGGCAATCCTCTCGAAGATATCATTCACAAAACTATTCATGATACTCATTGCTTTTGATGAAATTCCAGTATCAGGATGAACTTGTTTCAAAACTTTGTAAATATAAATGGCGTAGCTCTCCTTCCTCTTGCGCTTCTTCTTCTTATCATTTTTGGTGATATTTTTTTGGGCCTTTCCGGCTTTCTTTGCTGCTTTTCCACTAGTTTTAGGCGGCATCGTAAAACTTATTATTCACAACTTCACAATATGACGATTGAATGAAAACTGTTAAGTTATTGGACGCAGTCACCCCTATTCTTCATTGACCTGACGACTTTTTCTCAAATACACTAACACAAAAATGATAAGTGTATTCGTTTTGAGTTTTATATAAATACAAGCACCAGCTACACCAGTGCGTCATTTAATTGTGAACAGTGAATCTGTGCGCTCGCGTTTGTTTAAAGTAATTTTGTATTTTAAAGAGAAAATCAGTGAGAAATGTCTGGACGTGGTAAAGGTGGAAAAGTGAAGGGAAAGGCAAAGTCCCGCTCAAATCGTGCTGGTCTTCAATTCCCCGTCGGTCGTATTCATCGGTTGCTTCGCAAGGGTAACTACGCTGAACGCGTTGGTGCTGGTGCTCCAGTTTACTTGGCAGCTGTTATGGAATATTTGGCTGCTGAAGTTTTGGAATTGGCGGGAAATGCTGCTCGTGATAATAAAAAGACCAGGATCATCCCTCGGCATTTACAGCTTGCCATTCGTAATGACGAGGAATTAAATAAATTGCTTTCTGGAGTTACAATTGCTCAAGGAGGTGTGCTTCCAAATATCCAAGCCGTTTTATTGCCAAAGAAAACCGAGAAGTCCTTTTAAGGACGACAAATTATTACTTGAAGACTATTTTATAATTTCAATTTACCTATAATAATATTAAGATTCTTGTGTTTATTTTTCAATTTATTTCACCGACGATTGAATATTGATAATAGGTTTCATCAATGTTAAATAGTACCTAATCATCATTACGTTGTGCGCCATTGGCTATATGTATACATGCAGACAATTATGAAAAAAAAAAATTAAGATTCAATCTAAACTTTAGATTTGTTTTTTAAAAGCCTTCGTGTCGTGTCTGTGATGAATTTTACATAAGACAAAAAAAAAAAAACACTTTAAATTTATGTTTATTTTATTACATTTTGCTTGGTTTAAATTTGTTTTCTGAGGATAGTTATCGAAAAATTAAAATTAAAGTAGAAAATATTTCCCTTAAATGATCTCAATTAAATATCACTTAGAAATTTATTTGTGGTCCTGAAAAGGACCTTTTGTTATTATTTGTACAAGATATTTTAACCTCCGAAACCGTAAAGTGTACGCCCCTGTCGTTTCAATGCGTAAACAACATCCATTGCAGTCACCGTTTTACGCTTTGCGTGTTCAGTGTATGTAACGGCATCACGAATGACATTTTCCAAGAACACTTTTAAAACTCCACGGGTTTCTTCATAGATTAAACCAGATATACGTTTTACACCACCACGGCGGGCTAAACGACGAATTGCCGGTTTTGTAATACCTTGGATATTATCGCGCAACACTTTACGATGACGCTTAGCACCTCCTTTTCCCAAACCTTTTCCTCCTTTACCACGACCAGTCATTTTTAAAAATTACTATTTCTTCCTTCTAAACACGACACACTGAACAAAAGTCACTATGAAACTGTTCCGTTTGAACAAACTGAGGTTGTATTTATTTAACGCCAGCTAAGATTACTGAGATAAATAAAAAACAACAGAACGGGAACACGTTTCTACACAAATACTATAAACTAATGCATTTCAATCGAATTCACTTTTATATCTCGTGAGAATTTTGTGTTGACAGTGTAGTTCTTATATTGATAGTAAAGAAGTGATGGCTCGTACAAAGCAAACTGCTCGTAAATCGACTGGAGGAAAAGCCCCTCGAAAGCAATTGGCAACAAAGGCAGCCCGTAAGAGTGCTCCAGCTACTGGTGGTGTTAAGAAACCGCATCGTTATCGTCCAGGAACTGTTGCCCTTCGTGAAATCCGTCGCTACCAAAAAAGTACTGAATTGTTGATACGCAAATTACCTTTCCAACGTTTGGTCCGTGAAATTGCACAAGACTTTAAAACCGATTTGCGTTTCCAAAGTTCGGCAGTGATGGCACTTCAAGAAGCTAGCGAAGCTTACTTGGTTGGGCTTTTTGAAGACACCAACTTGTGCGCCATTCATGCTAAGCGCGTTACAATTATGCCAAAAGACATTCAATTGGCTCGACGCATTCGTGGCGAGCGTGCTTAAACTAAATTTTTTTTTCTTATCACCAACGGTCCTTTTCAGGACCACATACGAGTAAAAGAGATTTTAAATTATTCAATTCACACGGATAGAAAGTTCTTCCTCAGACGTTTTTTTTTTCTTTTTTTATTTATATTACTTTAATTGAATTTGAAATTTCATTCAACTCAAGAAATCATTTTGAATCATCATTGGCAAATTACATCTATGAAAATCATTGCTGTTATTTAACAAACTATGTACATTTAACAAATTATGTTATATGGAAGAATTGTCGGATTGATGGGATCATAGAGGTAATGCTGTTTCTGCGATATATGTATATTATTTAAACTTATCAAACTCAGCATATGTATATATTTAATAATGATTTTTATGTATTTATTTATAAAACAAGCAGTTTGTTGTTTTATTAAAAAAAAAAAACCCTTTACATGTCTTATACGAGTAGTTCAATTTATATTATTTTACTTTGATAACATTAAGAAATAAAGAAAAATTTATGTATGACATAAATTATATTTTCCTCAAATTGCAAGGATATATAGTCTATATTTATTACACAAGTAAGTCCTTTAAGTAAATATTATCTAGAAAGTAAATTTTGATAGAAATATAGTAAAAAAAAAAAAAAGTGAAAAGCCATCCATGTAGATGATGACACCGTACATATAAATGTCGTCCATAGAAATACTGATTTTTTTTTAATTTTTTTAATTTTTTTTTTTTTATAATATTATAAAATAAAAATATTCAAGTTGATAATATGAATATGGCTGTCAGTAGTACATGCTGTAACTTTTATTTTCCTCAAAAAATAATAAAACCACATGTTCCAGTACAACCGGGAAGCTGCGAAAGAAGGTGAAATGAGTGTTTTATCGTTCAAAAAGTTTTAATTAAATTTACCTTGAAAATGTCAATTTAATCGAAAGAAATGATAGTTAACTTATTGTATATAATGTATATTTTACTTTAAATATTACTTTTTGGTGAAACAATTTTGAATTATTTAAATAAATGCAATTTTATGAGGATTTAGTGAGCAAAACCCATCAAAGATTTACCTTAATTATCATCTACCGTCGTAAATAAACATTTATTTGAAAAAACTTTTTCTACAATATAATCTAATGTATTAAAAAAATGTTAAAAACATAAGAATAATTTGTTTTATAGAGTCGAACATATTGAAAAATATTAATTTAGTCTAAACTCAAGGATGGAAGACAGCCAAAGTGCCCGAATAAATGAAAATTTTGTGTACCTCTCTACTGTTCAGTTCTCAAGAAGGTGAATACGAGGGTATGTTTTGGTGAGAGGTTATTGAAAAAGTCACTATTAAGTGTTTGTGAAATAAAAAGTGTTAGAAAGAAAAAAGTGAAGTAAAATGGCCGATACTGTTGCTACTACTCCTGCAATCGTCGCAGATAAAAAACCGAAGAAGGCTGCTGCTAGTGGATCGAAGAAGCCGAAATCTGCGCCAACTCATCCTCCTACTCAACAAATGGTGGATGCTGCAATTAAAACATTGAAAGAGCGTGGTGGTTCCTCGTTATTGGCTATCAAGAAGTATATTGCCGCTACGTACAAAGTAGATGTACAGAAACTTGCTCCATTTATTAAGAAATATTTGAAAGGAGCAGTTGCAAGTGGTAAGTTAGTACAAACCAAGGGAAAGGGTGCGGCTGGTTCTTTTAAATTGTCTACAGCTGCAAGCAAGGAACCAAAAGCAAAATCTGCGGAGAAGAAAAAAGTAGTGAAATCAAAGTCTGTTGCTGCTGGAAGTGAGAAAAAAGTAAAGAAGGCAGCAGCTGGTGAGAAAAAAGTGAAGAAAGTATCTGCTACTAAGAAGAATGTTGAAAAGAAAAAGGTGGAAAAGGCAAAGGTAAAGGCCGTGAAGAAAACTGGTACGGTCAAGGCAAAACCAACCAAGCCAAAGGCAGCCGCACCAAAAGCAAAAGTGCCAAAGGCTAAATCGGCTGCTGCATCTGTAGCAAAACCAAAAAAAGCTACTGCAGCCAAGAAGGCAAAAAAGTAAAATGTCTATCACAATAGAATTCAGTAAATCAGTGAGATTTTCACTAAATGCTTCAAAGCCCTTTTCAGGGCTACAAAAAATTCATTAATGAGGTAATAAGATTAATTTCAACTAAATAAAAAAGTGTTTATATTTTTTTAAATTTTATTTAATGTAAATCATCAATATGGCGGCCAGGTGAAAATAAATTCCTAGAAACGTATAATGCAACGCGTTAGATGTATGTTTTTCCGCCATTTGCTTTTTCCAAGCCGAACAGGTTTTGGTATATGACATACTATATACATATGTATATCTACAGAAAATGATTATATGTACTATCATGTGCACATATTCAAAATAATTCAAACAGCATTGAATTCAATCTTTTTTTATTTTTTTTGCATTCAAAATTGATATCAATTTAAAATCTCTTTCAAGAAATATTTTGCGGCCCTGAAAAGGGCCATTTTGATTACGAACGAAATTATCGAAGGAAATTTACTTTGAGCTAGTATATTTGGTAACGGCTTTGGTTCCCTCACTAACAGCGTGCTTTGCGAGTTCACCGGGCAATAGTAAACGAACAGCAGTTTGGATTTCCCGACTCGTGATTGTTGAACGCTTGTTGTAGTGAGCCAGGCGAGATGCTTCGGCGGCAATCCTCTCGAAGATATCATTCACAAAACTATTCATGATACTCATTGCTTTTGATGAAATTCCAGTATCAGGATGAACTTGTTTCAAAACTTTGTAAATATAAATGGCGTAGCTCTCCTTCCTCTTGCGCTTCTTCTTCTTATCATTTTTGGTGATATTTTTTTGGGCCTTTCCGGCTTTCTTTGCTGCTTTTCCACTAGTTTTAGGCGGCATCGTAAAACTTATTATTCACAACTTCACAATATGACGATTGAATGAAAACTGTTAAGTTATTGGACGCAGTCACCCCTATTCTTCATTGACCTGACGACTTTTTCTCAAATACACTAACACAAAAATGATAAGTGTATTCGTTTTGAGTTTTATATAAATACAAGCACCAGCTACACCAGTGCGTCATTTAATTGTGAACAGTGAATCTGTGCGCTCGCGTTTGTTTAAAGTAATTTTGTATTTTAAAGAGAAAATCAGTGAGAAATGTCTGGACGTGGTAAAGGTGGAAAAGTGAAGGGAAAGGCAAAGTCCCGCTCAAATCGTGCTGGTCTTCAATTCCCCGTCGGTCGTATTCATCGGTTGCTTCGCAAGGGTAACTACGCTGAACGCGTTGGTGCTGGTGCTCCAGTTTACTTGGCAGCTGTTATGGAATATTTGGCTGCTGAAGTTTTGGAATTGGCGGGAAATGCTGCTCGTGATAATAAAAAGACCAGGATCATCCCTCGGCATTTACAGCTTGCCATTCGTAATGACGAGGAATTAAATAAATTGCTTTCTGGAGTTACAATTGCTCAAGGAGGTGTGCTTCCAAATATCCAAGCCGTTTTATTGCCAAAGAAAACCGAGAAGAGTGCCTAAATGCAACAAATGTAATAGTTTTGACAAAAGAAAATCCGCACAAAACCGTCCTTTTAAGGACGACAAATTATTACTTGAAGACTATTTTATAATTTCAATTTACCTATAATAATATTAAGATTCTTGTGTTTATTTTTCAATTTATTTCACCGACGATTGAATATTGATAATAGGTTTCATCAATGTTAAATAGTACCTAATCATCATTACGTTGTGCGCCATTGGCTATATGTATACATGCAGACAATTATGAAAAAAAAAAATTAAGATTCAATCTAAACTTTAGATTTGTTTTTTAAAAGCCTTCGTGTCGTGTCTGTGATGAATTTTACATAAGACAAAAAAAAAAAAACACTTTAAATTTATGTTTATTTTATTACATTTTGCTTGGTTTAAATTTGTTTTCTGAGGATAGTTATCGAAAAATTAAAATTAAAGTAGAAAATATTTCCCTTAAATGATCTCAATTAAATATCACTTAGAAATTTATTTGTGGTCCTGAAAAGGACCTTTTGTTATTATTTGTACAAGATATTTTAACCTCCGAAACCGTAAAGTGTACGCCCCTGTCGTTTCAATGCGTAAACAACATCCATTGCAGTCACCGTTTTACGCTTTGCGTGTTCAGTGTATGTAACGGCATCACGAATGACATTTTCCAAGAACACTTTTAAAACTCCACGGGTTTCTTCATAGATTAAACCAGATATACGTTTTACACCACCACGGCGGGCTAAACGACGAATTGCCGGTTTTGTAATACCTTGGATATTATCGCGCAACACTTTACGATGACGCTTAGCACCTCCTTTTCCCAAACCTTTTCCTCCTTTACCACGACCAGTCATTTTTAAAAATTACTATTTCTTCCTTCTAAACACGACACACTGAACAAAAGTCACTATGAAACTGTTCCGTTTGAACAAACTGAGGTTGTATTTATTTAACGCCAGCTAAGATTACTGAGATAAATAAAAAACAACAGAACGGGAACACGTTTCTACACAAATACTATAAACTAATGCATTTCAATCGAATTCACTTTTATATCTCGTGAGAATTTTGTGTTGACAGTGTAGTTCTTATATTGATAGTAAAGAAGTGATGGCTCGTACAAAGCAAACTGCTCGTAAATCGACTGGAGGAAAAGCCCCTCGAAAGCAATTGGCAACAAAGGCAGCCCGTAAGAGTGCTCCAGCTACTGGTGGTGTTAAGAAACCGCATCGTTATCGTCCAGGAACTGTTGCCCTTCGTGAAATCCGTCGCTACCAAAAAAGTACTGAATTGTTGATACGCAAATTACCTTTCCAACGTTTGGTCCGTGAAATTGCACAAGACTTTAAAACCGATTTGCGTTTCCAAAGTTCGGCAGTGATGGCACTTCAAGAAGCTAGCGAAGCTTACTTGGTTGGGCTTTTTGAAGACACCAACTTGTGCGCCATTCATGCTAAGCGCGTTACAATTATGCCAAAAGACATTCAATTGGCTCGACGCATTCGTGGCGAGCGTGCTTAAACTAAATTTTTTTTTCTTATCACCAACGGTCCTTTTCAGGACCACATACGAGTAAAAGAGATTTTAAATTATTCAATTCACACGGATAGAAAGTTCTTCCTCAGACGTTTTTTTTTTCTTTTTTTATTTATATTACTTTAATTGAATTTGAAATTTCATTCAACTCAAGAAATCATTTTGAATCATCATTGGCAAATTACATCTATGAAAATCATTGCTGTTATTTAACAAACTATGTACATTTAACAAATTATGTTATATGGAAGAATTGTCGGATTGATGGGATCATAGAGGTAATGCTGTTTCTGCGATATATGTATATTATTTAAACTTATCAAACTCAGCATATGTATATATTTAATAATGATTTTTATGTATTTATTTATAAAACAAGCAGTTTGTTGTTTTATTAAAAAAAAAAAACCCTTTACATGTCTTATACGAGTAGTTCAATTTATATTATTTTACTTTGATAACATTAAGAAATAAAGAAAAATTTATGTATGACATAAATTATATTTTCCTCAAATTGCAAGGATATATAGTCTATATTTATTACACAAGTAAGTCCTTTAAGTAAATATTATCTAGAAAGTAAATTTTGATAGAAATATAGTAAAAAAAAAAAAAAGTGAAAAGCCATCCATGTAGATGATGACACCGTACATATAAATGTCGTCCATAGAAATACTGATTTTTTTTTAATTTTTTTAATTTTTTTTTTTTTATAATATTATAAAATAAAAATATTCAAGTTGATAATATGAATATGGCTGTCAGTAGTACATGCTGTAACTTTTATTTTCCTCAAAAAATAATAAAACCACATGTTCCAGTACAACCGGGAAGCTGCGAAAGAAGGTGAAATGAGTGTTTTATCGTTCAAAAAGTTTTAATTAAATTTACCTTGAAAATGTCAATTTAATCGAAAGAAATGATAGTTAACTTATTGTATATAATGTATATTTTACTTTAAATATTACTTTTTGGTGAAACAATTTTGAATTATTTAAATAAATGCAATTTTATGAGGATTTAGTGAGCAAAACCCATCAAAGATTTACCTTAATTATCATCTACCGTCGTAAATAAACATTTATTTGAAAAAACTTTTTCTACAATATAATCTAATGTATTAAAAAAATGTTAAAAACATAAGAATAATTTGTTTTATAGAGTCGAACATATTGAAAAATATTAATTTAGTCTAAACTCAAGGATGGAAGACAGCCAAAGTGCCCGAATAAATGAAAATTTTGTGTACCTCTCTACTGTTCAGTTCTCAAGAAGGTGAATACGAGGGTATGTTTTGGTGAGAGGTTATTGAAAAAGTCACTATTAAGTGTTTGTGAAATAAAAAGTGTTAGAAAGAAAAAAGTGAAGTAAAATGGCCGATACTGTTGCTACTACTCCTGCAATCGTCGCAGATAAAAAACCGAAGAAGGCTGCTGCTAGTGGATCGAAGAAGCCGAAATCTGCGCCAACTCATCCTCCTACTCAACAAATGGTGGATGCTGCAATTAAAACATTGAAAGAGCGTGGTGGTTCCTCGTTATTGGCTATCAAGAAGTATATTGCCGCTACGTACAAAGTAGATGTACAGAAACTTGCTCCATTTATTAAGAAATATTTGAAAGGAGCAGTTGCAAGTGGTAAGTTAGTACAAACCAAGGGAAAGGGTGCGGCTGGTTCTTTTAAATTGTCTACAGCTGCAAGCAAGGAACCAAAAGCAAAATCTGCGGAGAAGAAAAAAGTAGTGAAATCAAAGTCTGTTGCTGCTGGAAGTGAGAAAAAAGTAAAGAAGGCAGCAGCTGGTGAGAAAAAAGTGAAGAAAGTATCTGCTACTAAGAAGAATGTTGAAAAGAAAAAGGTGGAAAAGGCAAAGGTAAAGGCCGTGAAGAAAACTGGTACGGTCAAGGCAAAACCAACCAAGCCAAAGGCAGCCGCACCAAAAGCAAAAGTGCCAAAGGCTAAATCGGCTGCTGCATCTGTAGCAAAACCAAAAAAAGCTACTGCAGCCAAGAAGGCAAAAAAGTAAAATGTCTATCACAATAGAATTCAGTAAATCAGTGAGATTTTCACTAAATGCTTCAAAGCCCTTTTCAGGGCTACAAAAAATTCATTAATGAGGTAATAAGATTAATTTCAACTAAATAAAAAAGTGTTTATATTTTTTTAAATTTTATTTAATGTAAATCATCAATATGGCGGCCAGGTGAAAATAAATTCCTAGAAACGTATAATGCAACGCGTTAGATGTATGTTTTTCCGCCATTTGCTTTTTCCAAGCCGAACAGGTTTTGGTATATGACATACTATATACATATGTATATCTACAGAAAATGATTATATGTACTATCATGTGCACATATTCAAAATAATTCAAACGGCATTGAATTCAATCTTTTTTTATTTTTTTTGCATTCAAAATTGATATCAATTTAAAATCTCTTTCAAGAAATATTTTGCGGCCCTGAAAAGGGCCATTTTGATTACGAACGAAATTATCGAAGGAAATTTACTTTGAGCTAGTATATTTGGTAACGGCTTTGGTTCCCTCACTAACAGCGTGCTTTGCGAGTTCACCGGGCAATAGTAAACGAACAGCAGTTTGGATTTCCCGACTCGTGATTGTTGAACGCTTGTTGTAGTGAGCCAGGCGAGATGCTTCGGCGGCAATCCTCTCGAAGATATCATTCACAAAACTATTCATGATACTCATTGCTTTTGATGAAATTCCAGTATCAGGATGAACTTGTTTCAAAACTTTGTAAATATAAATGGCGTAGCTCTCCTTCCTCTTGCGCTTCTTCTTCTTATCATTTTTGGTGATATTTTTTTGGGCCTTTCCGGCTTTCTTTGCTGCTTTTCCACTAGTTTTAGGCGGCATCGTAAAACTTATTATTCACAACTTCACAATATGACGATTGAATGAAAACTGTTAAGTTATTGGACGCAGTCACCCCTATTCTTCATTGACCTGACGACTTTTTCTCAAATACACTAACACAAAAATGATAAGTGTATTCGTTTTGAGTTTTATATAAATACAAGCACCAGCTACACCAGTGCGTCATTTAATTGTGAACAGTGAATCTGTGCGCTCGCGTTTGTTTAAAGTAATTTTGTATTTTAAAGAGAAAATCAGTGAGAAATGTCTGGACGTGGTAAAGGTGGAAAAGTGAAGGGAAAGGCAAAGTCCCGCTCAAATCGTGCTGGTCTTCAATTCCCCGTCGGTCGTATTCATCGGTTGCTTCGCAAGGGTAACTACGCTGAACGCGTTGGTGCTGGTGCTCCAGTTTACTTGGCAGCTGTTATGGAATATTTGGCTGCTGAAGTTTTGGAATTGGCGGGAAATGCTGCTCGTGATAATAAAAAGACCAGGATCATCCCTCGGCATTTACAGCTTGCCATTCGTAATGACGAGGAATTAAATAAATTGCTTTCTGGAGTTACAATTGCTCAAGGAGGTGTGCTTCCAAATATCCAAGCCGTTTTATTGCCAAAGAAAACCGAGAAGAGTGCCTAAATGCAACAAATGTAATAGTTTTGACAAAAGAAAATCCGCACAAAACCGTCCTTTTAAGGACGACAAATTATTACTTGAAGACTATTTTATAATTTCAATTTACCTATAATAATATTAAGATTCTTGTGTTTATTTTTCAATTTATTTCACCGACGATTGAATATTGATAATAGGTTTCATCAATGTTAAATAGTACCTAATCATCATTACGTTGTGCGCCATTGGCTATATGTATACATGCAGACAATTATGAAAAAAAAAAATTAAGATTCAATCTAAACTTTAGATTTGTTTTTTAAAAGCCTTCGTGTCGTGTCTGTGATGAATTTTACATAAGACAAAAAAAAAAAAACACTTTAAATTTATGTTTATTTTATTACATTTTGCTTGGTTTAAATTTGTTTTCTGAGGATAGTTATCGAAAAATTAAAATTAAAGTAGAAAATATTTCCCTTAAATGATCTCAATTAAATATCACTTAGAAATTTATTTGTGGTCCTGAAAAGGACCTTTTGTTATTATTTGTACAAGATATTTTAACCTCCGAAACCGTAAAGTGTACGCCCCTGTCGTTTCAATGCGTAAACAACATCCATTGCAGTCACCGTTTTACGCTTTGCGTGTTCAGTGTATGTAACGGCATCACGAATGACATTTTCCAAGAACACTTTTAAAACTCCACGGGTTTCTTCATAGATTAAACCAGATATACGTTTTACACCACCACGGCGGGCTAAACGACGAATTGCCGGTTTTGTAATACCTTGGATATTATCGCGCAACACTTTACGATGACGCTTAGCACCTCCTTTTCCCAAACCTTTTCCTCCTTTACCACGACCAGTCATTTTTAAAAATTACTATTTCTTCCTTCTAAACACGACACACTGAACAAAAGTCACTATGAAACTGTTCCGTTTGAACAAACTGAGGTTGTATTTATTTAACGCCAGCTAAGATTACTGAGATAAATAAAAAACAACAGAACGGGAACACGTTTCTACACAAATACTATAAACTAATGCATTTCAATCGAATTCACTTTTATATCTCGTGAGAATTTTGTGTTGACAGTGTAGTTCTTATATTGATAGTAAAGAAGTGATGGCTCGTACAAAGCAAACTGCTCGTAAATCGACTGGAGGAAAAGCCCCTCGAAAGCAATTGGCAACAAAGGCAGCCCGTAAGAGTGCTCCAGCTACTGGTGGTGTTAAGAAACCGCATCGTTATCGTCCAGGAACTGTTGCCCTTCGTGAAATCCGTCGCTACCAAAAAAGTACTGAATTGTTGATACGCAAATTACCTTTCCAACGTTTGGTCCGTGAAATTGCACAAGACTTTAAAACCGATTTGCGTTTCCAAAGTTCGGCAGTGATGGCACTTCAAGAAGCTAGCGAAGCTTACTTGGTTGGGCTTTTTGAAGACACCAACTTGTGCGCCATTCATGCTAAGCGCGTTACAATTATGCCAAAAGACATTCAATTGGCTCGACGCATTCGTGGCGAGCGTGCTTAAACTAAATTTTTTTTTCTTATCCCCAACGGTCCTTTTCAGGACCACATACGAGTAAAAGAGATTTTAAATTATTCAATTCACACGGATAGAAAGTTCTTTCTCAGACGTTTTTTTTTTTTATTTTTTTATGAGCAGATAAATTACTTTAATTGAATTTGAAATTTCATTCAACTCAAGAAATCATTTTGAATCATCATTGGCAAATTACATCTATGAAAATCATTGCTGTTATTTAACAAACTATGTACATTTAACAAATTATGTTATATGGAAGAATTGTCGGATTGATGGGATCATAGAGGTAATGCTGTTTCTGCGATATATGTATATTATTTAAACTTATCAAACTCAGCATATGTATATATTTAATAATGTTTTTCAATATGATTTTTATGTATTTATTTATAAAACAAGCAGTTTGTTGTTTTATTAAAAAAAAAACCCTTTACATGTCTTATACGAGTAGTTCAATTTATATTATTTTACTTTGATAACATTAAGAAATAAAGAAAAATGTATGTATTACATAAATTATATTGTCCTCAAATTGCAAGGATATATAGTCTATATTTATTACACAAGTAAGTCCTTTAAGTAAATATTATCTAGAAAGTAAATTTTGATAGAAATATAGTAAAAAAAAAAAAAGTGAAAAGCCATCCATGTAGATGATGACACCGTACATATAAATGTCGTCCATAGAAATACTGATTTTTTTTTAATTTTTTTAATTTTTTTTTTTTTTTTATAATATTATAAAATAAAAATATTCAAGTTGATAATATGAATATGGCTGTCAGTAGTACATGCTGTAACTTTTATTTTCCTCAAAAAATAATAAAACTACATGTTCCAGTACAACCGGGAAGCTGCGAAAGAAGGTGAAATGAGTGTTTTATCGTTCAAAAAGTTTTAATTAAATTTACCTTGAAAATGTCAATTTAATCGAAAGAAATGATAGTTAACTTATTGTATATAATGTATATTTTACTTTAAATATTACTTTTTGGTGAAACAATTTTGAATTATTTAAATAAATGCAATTTTATGAGGATTTAGTGAGCAAAACCCATCAAAGATTTACCTTAATTATCATCTACCGTCGTAAATAAACATTTATTTGAAAAAACTTTTTCTACAATATAATCTAATGTATTAAAAAAATGTTAAAAACATAAGAATAATTTGTTTTATAGAGTCGAACATATTGAAAAATATTAATTTAGTCTAAACTCAAGGATGGAAGACAGCCAAAGTGCCCGAATAAATGAAAATTTTGTGTACCTCTCTACTGTTCAGTTCTCAAGAAGGTGAATACGAGGGTATGTTTTGGTGAGAGGTTATTGAAAAAGTCACTATTAAGTGTTTGTGAAATAAAAAGTGTTAGAAAGAAAAAAGTGAAGTAAAATGGCCGATACTGTTGCTACTACTCCTGCAATCGTCGCAGATAAAAAACCGAAGAAGGCTGCTGCTAGTGGATCGAAGAAGCCGAAATCTGCGCCAACTCATCCTCCTACTCAACAAATGGTGGATGCTGCAATTAAAACATTGAAAGAGCGTGGTGGTTCCTCGTTATTGGCTATCAAGAAGTATATTGCCGCTACGTACAAAGTAGATGTACAGAAACTTGCTCCATTTATTAAGAAATATTTGAAAGGAGCAGTTGCAAGTGGTAAGTTAGTACAAACCAAGGGAAAGGGTGCGGCTGGTTCTTTTAAATTGTCTACAGCTGCAAGCAAGGAACCAAAAGCAAAATCTGCGGAGAAGAAAAAAGTAGTGAAATCAAAGTCTGTTGCTGCTGGAAGTGAGAAAAAAGTAAAGAAGGCAGCAGCTGGTGAGAAAAAAGTGAAGAAAGTATCTGCTACTAAGAAGAATGTTGAAAAGAAAAAGGTGGAAAAGGCAAAGGTAAAGGCCGTGAAGAAAACTGGTACGGTCAAGGCAAAACCAACCAAGCCAAAGGCAGCCGCACCAAAAGCAAAAGTGCCAAAGGCTAAATCGGCTACTGCATCTGTAGCAAAACCAAAAAAAGCTACTGCAGCCAAGAAGGCAAAAAAGTAAAATGTCTATCACAATAGAATTCAGTAAATCAGTGAGATTTTCACTAAATGCTTCAAAGCCCTTTTCAGGGCTACAAAAAATTCATTAATGAGGTAATAAGATTAATTTCAACTAAATAAAAAAGTGTTTATATTTTTTTAAATTTTATTTAATGTAAATCATCAATATGGCGGCCAGGTGAAAATAAATTCCTAGAAACGTATAATGCAACGCGTTAGATGTATGTTTTTCCGCCATTTGCTTTTTCCAAGCCGAACAGGTTTTGGTATATGACATACTATATACATATGTATATCTACAGAAAATGATTATATGTACTATCATGTGCACATATTCAAAATAATTCAAACGGCATTGAATTCAATCTTTTTTTATTTTTTTTGCATTCAAAATTGATATCAATTTAAAATCTCTTTCAAGAAATATTTTGCGGCCCTGAAAAGGGCCATTTTGATTACGAACGAAATTATCGAAGGAAATTTACTTTGAGCTAGTATATTTGGTAACGGCTTTGGTTCCCTCACTAACAGCGTGCTTTGCGAGTTCACCGGGCAATAGTAAACGAACAGCAGTTTGGATTTCCCGACTCGTGATTGTTGAACGCTTGTTGTAGTGAGCCAGGCGAGATGCTTCGGCGGCAATCCTCTCGAAGATATCATTCACAAAACTATTCATGATACTCATTGCTTTTGATGAAATTCCAGTATCAGGATGAACTTGTTTCAAAACTTTGTAAATATAAATGGCGTAGCTCTCCTTCCTCTTGCGCTTCTTCTTCTTATCATTTTTGGTGATATTTTTTTGGGCCTTTCCGGCTTTCTTTGCTGCTTTTCCACTAGTTTTAGGCGGCATCGTAAAACTTATTATTCACAACTTCACAATATGACGATTGAATGAAAACTGTTAAGTTATTGGACGCAGTCACCCCTATTCTTCATTGACCTGACGACTTTTTCTCAAATACACTAACACAAAAATGATAAGTGTATTCGTTTTGAGTTTTATATAAATACAAGCACCAGCTACACCAGTGCGTCATTTAATTGTGAACAGTGAATCTGTGCGCTCGCGTTTGTTTAAAGTAATTTTGTATTTTAAAGAGAAAATCAGTGAGAAATGTCTGGACGTGGTAAAGGTGGAAAAGTGAAGGGAAAGGCAAAGTCCCGCTCAAATCGTGCTGGTCTTCAATTCCCCGTCGGTCGTATTCATCGGTTGCTTCGCAAGGGTAACTACGCTGAACGCGTTGGTGCTGGTGCTCCAGTTTACTTGGCAGCTGTTATGGAATATTTGGCTGCTGAAGTTTTGGAATTGGCGGGAAATGCTGCTCGTGATAATAAAAAGACCAGGATCATCCCTCGGCATTTACAGCTTGCCATTCGTAATGACGAGGAATTAAATAAATTGCTTTCTGGAGTTACAATTGCTCAAGGAGGTGTGCTTCCAAATATCCAAGCCGTTTTATTGCCAAAGAAAACCGAGAAGAGTGCCTAAATGCAACAAATGTAATAGTTTTGACAAAAGAAAATCCGCACAAAACCGTCCTTTTAAGGACGACAAATTATTACTTGAAGACTATTTTATAATTTCAATTTACCTATAATAATATTAAGATTCTTGTGTTTATTTTTCAATTTATTTCACCGACGATTGAATATTGATAATAGGTTTCATCAATGTTAAATAGTACCTAATCATCATTACGTTGTGCGCCATTGGCTATATGTATACATGCAGACAATTATGAAAAAAAAAAATTAAGATTCAATCTAAACTTTAGATTTGTTTTTTAAAAGCCTTCGTGTCGTGTCTGTGATGAATTTTACATAAGACAAAAAAAAAAAAAACACTTTAAATTTATGTTTATTTTATTACATTTTGCTTGGTTTAAATTTGTTTTCTGAGGATAGTTATCGAAAAATTAAAATTAAAGTAGAAAATATTTCCCTTAAATGATCTCAATTAAATATCACTTAGAAATTTATTTGTGGTCCTGAAAAGGACCTTTTGTTATTATTTGTACAAGATATTTTAACCTCCGAAACCGTAAAGTGTACGCCCCTGTCGTTTCAATGCGTAAACAACATCCATTGCAGTCACCGTTTTACGCTTTGCGTGTTCAGTGTATGTAACGGCATCACGAATGACATTTTCCAAGAACACTTTTAAAACTCCACGGGTTTCTTCATAGATTAAACCAGATATACGTTTTACACCACCACGGCGGGCTAAACGACGAATTGCCGGTTTTGTAATACCTTGGATATTATCGCGCAACACTTTACGATGACGCTTAGCACCTCCTTTTCCCAAACCTTTTCCACGACCAGTCATTTTTAAAAATTACTATTTCTTCCTTCTAAACACGACACACTGAACAAAAGTCACTATGAAACTGTTCCGTTTGAACAAACTGAGGTTGTATTTATTTAACGCCAGCTAAGATTACTGAGATAAATAAAAAACAACAGAACGGGAACACGTTTCTACACAAATACTATAAACTAATGCATTTCAATCGAATTCACTTTTATATCTCGTGAGAATTTTGTGTTGACAGTGTAGTTCTTATATTGATAGTAAAGAAGTGATGGCTCGTACAAAGCAAACTGCTCGTAAATCGACTGGAGGAAAAGCCCCTCGAAAGCAATTGGCAACAAAGGCAGCCCGTAAGAGTGCTCCAGCTACTGGTGGTGTTAAGAAACCGCATCGTTATCGTCCAGGAACTGTTGCCCTTCGTGAAATCCGTCGCTACCAAAAAAGTACTGAATTGTTGATACGCAAATTACCTTTCCAACGTTTGGTCCGTGAAATTGCACAAGACTTTAAAACCGATTTGCGTTTCCAAAGTTCGGCAGTGATGGCACTTCAAGAAGCTAGCGAAGCTTACTTGGTTGGGCTTTTTGAAGACACCAACTTGTGCGCCATTCATGCTAAGCGCGTTACAATTATGCCAAAAGACATTCAATTGGCTCGACGCATTCGTGGCGAGCGTGCTTAAACTAAATTTTTTTTTCTTATCACCAACGGTCCTTTTCAGGACCACATACGAGTAAAAGAGATTTTAAATTATTCAATTCACACGGATAGAAAGTTCTTCCTCAGACGTTTTTTTTTTTTTTTTTTATTTATATTACTTTAATTGAATTTGAAATTTCATTCAACTCAAGAAATCATTTTGAATCATCATTGGCAAATTACATCTATGAAAATCATTGCTGTTATTTAACAAACTATGTACATTTAACAAATTATGTTATATGGAAGAATTGTCGGATTGATGGGATCATAGAGGTAATGCTGTTTCTGCGATATATGTATATTATTTAAACTTATCAAACTCAGCATATGTATATATTTAATAATGATTTTTATGTATTTATTTATAAAACAAGCAGTTTGTTGTTTTATTAAAAAAAAAAAACCCTTTACATGTCTTATACGAGTAGTTCAATTTATATTATTTTACTTTGATAACATTAAGAAATAAAGAAAAATGTATGTATTACATAAATTATATTGTCCTCAAATTGCAAGGATATATAGTCTATATTTATTACACAAGTAAGTCCTTTAAGTAAATATTATCTAGAAAGTAAATTTTGATAGAAATATAGTAAAAAAAAAAAAAGTGAAAAGCCATCCATGTAGATGATGACACCGTACATATAAATGTCGTCCATAGAAATACTGATTTTTTTTTAATTTTTTTAATTTTTTTTTTTTTTTTTTAATATTATAAAATAAAAATATTCAAGTTGATAATATGAATATGGCTGTCAGTAGTACATGCTGTAACTTTTATTTTCCTCAAAAAATAATAAAACTACATGTTCCAGTACAACCGGGAAGCTGCGAAAGAAGGTGAAATGAGTGTTTTATCGTTCAAAAAGTTTTAATTAAATTTACCTTGAAAATGTGAATTTAATCGAAAGAAATGATAGTTAACTTATTGTATATAATGTATATTTTACTTTAAATATTACTTTTTGGTGAAACAATTTTGAATTATTTAAATAAATGCAATTTTATGAGGATTTAGTGAGCAAAACCCATCAAAGATTTACCTTAATTATCATCTACCGTCGTAAATAAACATTTATTTGAAAAAACTTTTTCTACAATATAATCTAATGTATTAAAAAAATGTTAAAAACATAAGAATAATTTGTTTTATAGAGTCGAACATATTGAAAAATATTAATTTAGTCTAAACTCAAGGATGGAAGACAGCCAAAGTGCCCGAATAAATGAAAATTTTGTGTACCTCTCTACTGTTCAGTTCTCAAGAAGGTGAATACGAGGGTATGTTTTGGTGAGAGGTTATTGAAAAAGTCACTATTAAGTGTTTGTGAAATAAAAAGTGTTAGAAAGAAAAAAGTGAAGTAAAATGGCCGATACTGTTGCTACTACTCCTGCAATCGTCGCAGATAAAAAACCGAAGAAGGCTGCTGCTAGTGGATCGAAGAAGCCGAAATCTGCGCCAACTCATCCTCCTACTCAACAAATGGTGGATGCTGCAATTAAAACATTGAAAGAGCGTGGTGGTTCCTCGTTATTGGCTATCAAGAAGTATATTGCCGCTACGTACAAAGTAGATGTACAGAAACTTGCTCCATTTATTAAGAAATATTTGAAAGGAGCAGTTGCAAGTGGTAAGTTAGTACAAACCAAGGGAAAGGGTGCGGCTGGTTCTTTTAAATTGTCTACAGCTGCAAGCAAGGAACCAAAAGCAAAATCTGCGGAGAAGAAAAAAGTAGTGAAATCAAAGTCTGTTGCTGCTGGAAGTGAGAAAAAAGTAAAGAAGGCAGCAGCTGGTGAGAAAAAAGTGAAGAAAGTATCTGCTACTAAGAAGAATGTTGAAAAGAAAAAGGTGGAAAAGGCAAAGGTAAAGGCCGTGAAGAAAACTGGTACGGTCAAGGCAAAACCAACCAAGCCAAAGGCAGCCGCACCAAAAGCAAAAGTGCCAAAGGCTAAATCGGCTACTGCATCTGTAGCAAAACCAAAAAAAGCTACTGCAGCCAAGAAGGCAAAAAAGTAAAATGTCTATCACAATAGAATTCAGTAAATCAGTGAGATTTTCACTAAATGCTTCAAAGCCCTTTTCAGGGCTACAAAAAATTCATTAATGAGGTAATAAGATTAATTTCAACTAAATAAAAAAGTGTTTATATTTTTTTAAATTTTATTTAATGTAAATCATCAATATGGCGGCCAGGTGAAAATAAATTCCTAGAAACGTATAATGCAACGCGTTAGATGTATGTTTTTCCGCCATTTGCTTTTTCCAAGCCGAACAGGTTTTGGTATATGACATACTATATACATATGTATATCTACAGAAAATGATTATATGTACTATCATGTGCACATATTCAAAATAATTCAAACGGCATTGAATTCAATCTTTTTTTATTTTTTTTGCATTCAAAATTGATATCAATTTAAAATCTCTTTCAAGAAATATTTTGCGGCCCTGAAAAGGGCCATTTTGATTACGAACGAAATTATCGAAGGAAATTTACTTTGAGCTAGTATATTTGGTAACGGCTTTGGTTCCCTCACTAACAGCGTGCTTTGCGAGTTCACCGGGCAATAGTAAACGAACAGCAGTTTGGATTTCCCGACTCGTGATTGTTGAACGCTTGTTGTAGTGAGCCAGGCGAGATGCTTCGGCGGCAATCCTCTCGAAGATATCATTCACAAAACTATTCATGATACTCATTGCTTTTGATGAAATTCCAGTATCAGGATGAACTTGTTTCAAAACTTTGTAAATATAAATGGCGTAGCTCTCCTTCCTCTTGCGCTTCTTCTTCTTATCATTTTTGGTGATATTTTTTTGGGCCTTTCCGGCTTTCTTTGCTGCTTTTCCACTAGTTTTAGGCGGCATCGTAAAACTTATTATTCACAACTTCACAATATGACGATTGAATGAAAACTGTTAAGTTATTGGACGCAGTCACCCCTATTCTTCATTGACCTGACGACTTTTTCTCAAATACACTAACACAAAAATGATAAGTGTATTCGTTTTGAGTTTTATATAAATACAAGCACCAGCTACACCAGTGCGTCATTTAATTGTGAACAGTGAATCTGTGCGCTCGCGTTTGTTTAAAGTAATTTTGTATTTTAAAGAGAAAATCAGTGAGAAATGTCTGGACGTGGTAAAGGTGGAAAAGTGAAGGGAAAGGCAAAGTCCCGCTCAAATCGTGCTGGTCTTCAATTCCCCGTCGGTCGTATTCATCGGTTGCTTCGCAAGGGTAACTACGCTGAACGCGTTGGTGCTGGTGCTCCAGTTTACTTGGCAGCTGTTATGGAATATTTGGCTGCTGAAGTTTTGGAATTGGCGGGAAATGCTGCTCGTGATAATAAAAAGACCAGGATCATCCCTCGGCATTTACAGCTTGCCATTCGTAATGACGAGGAATTAAATAAATTGCTTTCTGGAGTTACAATTGCTCAAGGAGGTGTGCTTCCAAATATCCAAGCCGTTTTATTGCCAAAGAAAACCGAGAAGAGTGCCTAAATGCAACAAATGTAATAGTTTTGACAAAAGAAAATCCGCACAAAACCGTCCTTTTAAGGACGACAAATTATTACTTGAAGACTATTTTATAATTTCAATTTACCTATAATAATATTAAGATTCTTGTGTTTATTTTTCAATTTATTTCACCGACGATTGAATATTGATAATAGGTTTCATCAATGTTAAATAGTACCTAATCATCATTACGTTGTGCGCCATTGGCTATATGTATACATGCAGACAATTATGAAAAAAAAAAATTAAGATTCAATCTAAACTTTAGATTTGTTTTTTAAAAGCCTTCGTGTCGTGTCTGTGATGAATTTTACATAAGACAAAAAAAAAAAAACACTTTAAATTTATGTTTATTTTATTACATTTTGCTTGGTTTAAATTTGTTTTCTGAGGATAGTTATCGAAAAATTAAAATTAAAGTAGAAAATATTTCCCTTAAATGATCTCAATTAAATATCACTTAGAAATTTATTTGTGGTCCTGAAAAGGACCTTTTGTTATTATTTGTACAAGATATTTTAACCTCCGAAACCGTAAAGTGTACGCCCCTGTCGTTTCAATGCGTAAACAACATCCATTGCAGTCACCGTTTTACGCTTTGCGTGTTCAGTGTATGTAACGGCATCACGAATGACATTTTCCAAGAACACTTTTAAAACTCCACGGGTTTCTTCATAGATTAAACCAGATATACGTTTTACACCACCACGGCGGGCTAAACGACGAATTGCCGGTTTTGTAATACCTTGGATATTATCGCGCAACACTTTACGATGACGCTTAGCACCTCCTTTTCCCAAACCTTTTCCTCCTTTACCACGACCAGTCATTTTTAAAAATTACTATTTCTTCCTTCTAAACACGACACACTGAACAAAAGTCACTATGAAACTGTTCCGTTTGAACAAACTGAGGTTGTATTTATTTAACGCCAGCTAAGATTACTGAGATAAATAAAAAACAACAGAACGGGAACACGTTTCTACACAAATACTATAAACTAATGCATTTCAATCGAATTCACTTTTATATCTCGTGAGAATTTTGTGTTGACAGTGTAGTTCTTATATTGATAGTAAAGAAGTGATGGCTCGTACAAAGCAAACTGCTCGTAAATCGACTGGAGGAAAAGCCCCTCGAAAGCAATTGGCAACAAAGGCAGCCCGTAAGAGTGCTCCAGCTACTGGTGGTGTTAAGAAACCGCATCGTTATCGTCCAGGAACTGTTGCCCTTCGTGAAATCCGTCGCTACCAAAAAAGTACTGAATTGTTGATACGCAAATTACCTTTCCAACGTTTGGTCCGTGAAATTGCACAAGACTTTAAAACCGATTTGCGTTTCCAAAGTTCGGCAGTGATGGCACTTCAAGAAGCTAGCGAAGCTTACTTGGTTGGGCTTTTTGAAGACACCAACTTGTGCGCCATTCATGCTAAGCGCGTTACAATTATGCCAAAAGACATTCAATTGGCTCGACGCATTCGTGGCGAGCGTGCTTAAACTAAATTTTTTTTTCTTATCACCAACGGTCCTTTTCAGGACCACATACGAGTAAAAGAGATTTTAAATTATTCAATTCACACGGATAGAAAGTTCTTTCTCAGACGTTTTTTTTTTTCTTTTTTTATGAGCAGATAAATTACTTTAATTAAATTTGAAATTTCATTCAACTCAAGAAATCATTTTGAATCATCATTGGCAAATTACATCTATGAAAATCATTGCTGTTATTTAACAAACTATGTACATTTAACAAATTATGTTATATGGAAGAATTGTCGGATTGATGGGATCATAGAGGTAATGCTGTTTCTGCGATATATGTATATTATTTAAACTTATCAAACTCAGCATATGTATATATTTAATAATGTTTTTCAATATGATTTTTATGTATTTATTTATAAAACAAGCAGTTTGTTGTTTTATTAAAAAAAAAACCCTTTACATGTCTTATACGAGTAGTTCAATTTATATTATTTTACTTTGATAACATTAAGAAATAAAGAAAAATGTATGTATTACATAAATTATATTGTCCTCAAATTGCAAGGATATATAGTCTATATTTATTACACAAGTAAGTCCTTTAAGTAAATATTATCTAGAAAGTAAATTTTGATAGAAATATAGTAAAAAAAAAAAAAGTGAAAAGCCATCCATGTAGATGATGACACCGTACATATAAATGTCGTCCATAGAAATACTGATTTTTTTTTAATTTTTTTAATTTTTTTTTTTTTTTATAATATTATAAAATAAAAATATTCAAGTTGATAATATGAATATGGCTGTCAGTAGTACATGCTGTAACTTTTATTTTCCTCAAAAAATAATAAAACTACATGTTCCAGTACAACCGGGAAGCTGCGAAAGAAGGTGAAATGAGTGTTTTATCGTTCAAAAAGTTTTAATTAAATTTACCTTGAAAATGTCAATTTAATCGAAAGAAATGATAGTTAACTTATTGTATATAATGTATATTTTACTTTAAATATTACTTTTTGGTGAAACAATTTTGAATTATTTAAATAAATGCAATTTTATGAGGATTTAGTGAGCAAAACCCATCAAAGATTTACCTTAATTATCATCTACCGTCGTAAATAAACATTTATTTGAAAAAACTTTTTCTACAATATAATCTAATGTATTAAAAAAATGTTAAAAACATAAGAATAATTTGTTTTATAGAGTCGAACATATTGAAAAATATTAATTTAGTCTAAACTCAAGGATGGAAGACAGCCAAAGTGCCCGAATAAATGAAAATTTTGTGTACCTCTCTACTGTTCAGTTCTCAAGAAGGTGAATACGAGGGTATGTTTTGGTGAGAGGTTATTGAAAAAGTCACTATTAAGTGTTTGTGAAATAAAAAGTGTTAGAAAGAAAAAAGTGAAGTAAAATGGCCGATACTGTTGCTACTACTCCTGCAATCGTCGCAGATAAAAAACCGAAGAAGGCTGCTGCTAGTGGATCGAAGAAGCCGAAATCTGCGCCAACTCATCCTCCTACTCAACAAATGGTGGATGCTGCAATTAAAACATTGAAAGAGCGTGGTGGTTCCTCGTTATTGGCTATCAAGAAGTATATTGCCGCTACGTACAAAGTAGATGTACAGAAACTTGCTCCATTTATTAAGAAATATTTGAAAGGAGCAGTTGCAAGTGGTAAGTTAGTACAAACCAAGGGAAAGGGTGCGGCTGGTTCTTTTAAATTGTCTACAGCTGCAAGCAAGGAACCAAAAGCAAAATCTGCGGAGAAGAAAAAAGTAGTGAAATCAAAGTCTGTTGCTGCTGGAAGTGAGAAAAAAGTAAAGAAGGCAGCAGCTGGTGAGAAAAAAGTGAAGAAAGTATCTGCTACTAAGAAGAATGTTGAAAAGAAAAAGGTGGAAAAGGCAAAGGTAAAGGCCGTGAAGAAAACTGGTACGGTCAAGGCAAAACCAACCAAGCCAAAGGCAGCCGCACCAAAAGCAAAAGTGCCAAAGGCTAAATCGGCTACTGCATCTGTAGCAAAACCAAAAAAAGCTACTGCAGCCAAGAAGGCAAAAAAGTAAAATGTCTATCACAATAGAATTCAGTAAATCAGTGAGATTTTCACTAAATGCTTCAAAGCCCTTTTCAGGGCTACAAAAAATTCATTAATGAGGTAATAAGATTAATTTCAACTAAATAAAAAAGTGTTTATATTTTTTTAAATTTTATTTAATGTAAATCATCAATATGGCGGCCAGGTGAAAATAAATTCCTAGAAACGTATAATGCAACGCGTTAGATGTATGTTTTTCCGCCATTTGCTTTTTCCAAGCCGAACAGGTTTTGGTATATGACATACTATATACATATGTATATCTACAGAAAATGATTATATGTACTATCATGTGCACATATTCAAAATAATTCAAACGGCATTGAATTCAATCTTTTTTTATTTTTTTTGCATTCAAAATTGATATCAATTTAAAATCTCTTTCAAGAAATATTTTGCGGCCCTGAAAAGGGCCATTTTGATTACGAACGAAATTATCGAAGGAAATTTACTTTGAGCTAGTATATTTGGTAACGGCTTTGGTTCCCTCACTAACAGCGTGCTTTGCGAGTTCACCGGGCAATAGTAAACGAACAGCAGTTTGGATTTCCCGACTCGTGATTGTTGAACGCTTGTTGTAGTGAGCCAGGCGAGATGCTTCGGCGGCAATCCTCTCGAAGATATCATTCACAAAACTATTCATGATACTCATTGCTTTTGATGAAATTCCAGTATCAGGATGAACTTGTTTCAAAACTTTGTAAATATAAATGGCGTAGCTCTCCTTCCTCTTGCGCTTCTTCTTCTTATCATTTTTGGTGATATTTTTTTGGGCCTTTCCGGCTTTCTTTGCTGCTTTTCCACTAGTTTTAGGCGGCATCGTAAAACTTATTATTCACAACTTCACAATATGACGATTGAATGAAAACTGTTAAGTTATTGTTTTTTTTTTTTTTTTTAAATGTAATTTATTTAAGAACCAGTAGTTAATGAGCTTATAGATAAAAAAAATACTTAAAATATCTTTTTTTTTTTTTTTTTTCTTTAAATCTAACATGCGTAAAAACATTTTTCTAGACTATTTTTTTTTTTTGAGGATGTGTTTTATGGGTTGGGATACATTTCTTTTGTTTGAAGTGCGTGCGGCAGGAAAAGGTTCATAAAACCTGCTAGATGTAATTTATAACTACTTAATGCTACTTAACAAAAACTTAACAAAAACTTAAATTAACTTACATTAACTTAAACTAACTTACGAGATACTTAGACTAATTAAAAATTTACAAGTAGGAAGGGGAAGTCTGAAAGGTCAGTTCACTTTCCTGGTATTGATGGTTGTTGAATTTGTAAGTGTCGTTGGCCGTTCTTTTATTGTAGTAAACGACATTGTTGTGCTGGTCGACTATCTTGTTTGTTTGGAATAGATGTTCTATGTGGGTGGTACCAAGGAAGTAATCGCTTGGATCCGGGGGCGATGGAGTTAGTTGGGCTATTATACTGTTGGGGATGTTTGGCAGGTTTTTGATGAAGTTGATGGAGAGTTGTGTTGTGCGTCTGTCGACCCTGTCTATCTCTGCGTTGTCGTACAATATAGAGGTCCTTATGTACTTGTAGGAATCTCGCTGGCGGTGCAGGTTGGTGATGTATCTGAAACATCTTCTTTCGAAGATACGAAGATTCTCCATTTGTGCAGGGGTTATGTGAAACCAAATCGGGCAGGCATAGGTCAGCGAAGGCCTGACGATCTGCTTGTAGATTATTTGCTTTACTTTCTTAGAAAGCGTGTCCGGTTTCCACATAACCTTGCGACAGTAGCTCAGTTGAATCTTCGCTTTCTGGATGCGATTGAAGACGTGTTTGCCGAAGGAAAAGTCCCTAGTAAATATGACACCCAAGTATTTAATTTCTTTAAGTGGTAGTAGGGTCTCACCGTTTAACCTGATCCTGATTTTGCTGTGATATTTCAGAGTGCCTCGCGTGCATTGGTTATGGGGGCCTTTGATAACCAGCACTTGAGTTTTCTTTTCGTTGGGTCGAATCTTCCACTTGTTGAGATATTTTGCTAAGGTCGACAGATAATTATTGATGAGGATCGCACTGTATCGTACGAATGGTGAATGTGAATAGATCATCGTGTCGTCAGCATAGGTGATGATTTTTACTCTCGGGTCAGTGGGTGGGGATTAAGTTATTGGACGCAGTCACCCCTATTCTTCATTGACCTGACGACTTTTTCTCAAATACACTAACACAAAAATGATAAGTGTATTCGTTTTGAGTTTTATATAAATACAAGCACCAGCTACACCAGTGCGTCATTTAATTGTGAACAGTGAATCTGTGCGCTCGCGTTTGTTTAAAGTAATTTTGTATTTTAAAGAGAAAATCAGTGAGAAATGTCTGGACGTGGTAAAGGTGGAAAAGTGAAGGGAAAGGCAAAGTCCCGCTCAAATCGTGCTGGTCTTCAATTCCCCGTCGGTCGTATTCATCGGTTGCTTCGCAAGGGTAACTACGCTGAACGCGTTGGTGCTGGTGCTCCAGTTTACTTGGCAGCTGTTATGGAATATTTGGCTGCTGAAGTTTTGGAATTGGCGGGAAATGCTGCTCGTGATAATAAAAAGACCAGGATCATCCCTCGGCATTTACAGCTTGCCATTCGTAATGACGAGGAATTAAATAAATTGCTTTCTGGAGTTACAATTGCTCAAGGAGGTGTGCTTCCAAATATCCAAGCCGTTTTATTGCCAAAGAAAACCGAGAAGAGTGCCTAAATGCAACAAATGTAATAGTTTTGACAAAAGAAAATCCGCACAAAACCGTCCTTTTAAGGACGACAAATTATTACTTGAAGACTATTTTATAATTTCAATTTACCTATAATAATATTAAGATTCTTGTGTTTATTTTTCAATTTATTTCACCGACGATTGAATATTGATAATAGGTTTCATCAATGTTAAATAGTACCTAATCATCATTACGTTGTGCGCCATTGGCTATATGTATACATGCAGACAATTATGAAAAAAAAAAATTAAGATTCAATCTAAACTTTAGATTTGTTTTTTAAAAGCCTTCGTGTCGTGTCTGTGATGAATTTTACATAAGACAAAAAAAAAAAAACACTTTAAATTTATGTTTATTTTATTACATTTTGCTTGGTTTAAATTTGTTTTCTGAGGATAGTTATCGAAAAATTAAAATTAAAGTAGAAAATATTTCCCTTAAATGATCTCAATTAAATATCACTTAGAAATTTATTTGTGGTCCTGAAAAGGACCTTTTGTTATTATTTGTACAAGATATTTTAACCTCCGAAACCGTAAAGTGTACGCCCCTGTCGTTTCAATGCGTAAACAACATCCATTGCAGTCACCGTTTTACGCTTTGCGTGTTCAGTGTATGTAACGGCATCACGAATGACATTTTCCAAGAACACTTTTAAAACTCCACGGGTTTCTTCATAGATTAAACCAGATATACGTTTTACACCACCACGGCGGGCTAAACGACGAATTGCCGGTTTTGTAATACCTTGGATATTATCGCGCAACACTTTACGATGACGCTTAGCACCTCCTTTTCCCAAACCTTTTCCTCCTTTACCACGACCAGTCATTTTTAAAAATTACTATTTCTTCCTTCTAAACACGACACACTGAACAAAAGTCACTATGAAACTGTTCCGTTTGAACAAACTGAGGTTGTATTTATTTAACGCCAGCTAAGATTACTGAGATAAATAAAAAACAACAGAACGGGAACACGTTTCTACACAAATACTATAAACTAATGCATTTCAATCGAATTCACTTTTATATCTCGTGAGAATTTTGTGTTGACAGTGTAGTTCTTATATTGATAGTAAAGAAGTGATGGCTCGTACAAAGCAAACTGCTCGTAAATCGACTGGAGGAAAAGCCCCTCGAAAGCAATTGGCAACAAAGGCAGCCCGTAAGAGTGCTCCAGCTACTGGTGGTGTTAAGAAACCGCATCGTTATCGTCCAGGAACTGTTGCCCTTCGTGAAATCCGTCGCTACCAAAAAAGTACTGAATTGTTGATACGCAAATTACCTTTCCAACGTTTGGTCCGTGAAATTGCACAAGACTTTAAAACCGATTTGCGTTTCCAAAGTTCGGCAGTGATGGCACTTCAAGAAGCTAGCGAAGCTTACTTGGTTGGGCTTTTTGAAGACACCAACTTGTGCGCCATTCATGCTAAGCGCGTTACAATTATGCCAAAAGACATTCAATTGGCTCGACGCATTCGTGGCGAGCGTGCTTAAACTAAATTTTTTTTTCTTATCACCAACGGTCCTTTTCAGGACCACATACGAGTAAAAGAGATTTTAAATTATTCAATTCACACGGATAGAAAGTTCTTCCTCAGACGTTTTTTTTTTCTTTTTTTATTTATATTACTTTAATTGAATTTGAAATTTCATTCAACTCAAGAAATCATTTTGAATCATCATTGGCAAATTACATCTATGAAAATCATTGCTGTTATTTAACAAACTATGTACATTTAACAAATTATGTTATATGGAAGAATTGTCGGATTGATGGGATCATAGAGGTAATGCTGTTTCTGCGATATATGTATATTATTTAAACTTATCAAACTCAGCATATGTATATATTTAATAATGATTTTTATGTATTTATTTATAAAACAAGCAGTTTGTTGTTTTATTAAAAAAAAAAAACCCTTTACATGTCTTATACGAGTAGTTCAATTTATATTATTTTACTTTGATAACATTAAGAAATAAAGAAAAATGTATGTATTACATAAATTATATTGTCCTCAAATTGCAAGGATATATAGTCTATATTTATTACACAAGTAAGTCCTTTAAGTAAATATTATCTAGAAAGTAAATTTTGATAGAAATATAGTAAAAAAAAAAAAAGTGAAAAGCCATCCATGTAGATGATGACACCGTACATATAAATGTCGTCCATAGAAATACTGATTTTTTTTTAATTTTTTTAATTTTTTTTTTTTTTTTATAATATTATAAAATAAAAATATTCAAGTTGATAATATGAATATGGCTGTCAGTAGTACATGCTGTAACTTTTATTTTCCTCAAAAAATAATAAAACTACATGTTCCAGTACAACCGGGAAGCTGCGAAAGAAGGTGAAATGAGTGTTTTATCGTTCAAAAAGTTTTAATTAAATTTACCTTGAAAATGTGAATTTAATCGAAAGAAATGATAGTTAACTTATTGTATATAATGTATATTTTACTTTAAATATTACTTTTTGGTGAAACAATTTTGAATTATTTAAATAAATGCAATTTTATGAGGATTTAGTGAGCAAAACCCATCAAAGATTTACCTTAATTATCATCTACCGTCGTAAATAAACATTTATTTGAAAAAACTTTTTCTACAATATAATCTAATGTATTAAAAAAATGTTAAAAACATAAGAATAATTTGTTTTATAGAGTCGAACATATTGAAAAATATTAATTTAGTCTAAACTCAAGGATGGAAGACAGCCAAAGTGCCCGAATAAATGAAAATTTTGTGTACCTCTCTACTGTTCAGTTCTCAAGAAGGTGAATACGAGGGTATGTTTTGGTGAGAGGTTATTGAAAAAGTCACTATTAAGTGTTTGTGAAATAAAAAGTGTTAGAAAGAAAAAAGTGAAGTAAAATGGCCGATACTGTTGCTACTACTCCTGCAATCGTCGCAGATAAAAAACCGAAGAAGGCTGCTGCTAGTGGATCGAAGAAGCCGAAATCTGCGCCAACTCATCCTCCTACTCAACAAATGGTGGATGCTGCAATTAAAACATTGAAAGAGCGTGGTGGTTCCTCGTTATTGGCTATCAAGAAGTATATTGCCGCTACGTACAAAGTAGATGTACAGAAACTTGCTCCATTTATTAAGAAATATTTGAAAGGAGCAGTTGCAAGTGGTAAGTTAGTACAAACCAAGGGAAAGGGTGCGGCTGGTTCTTTTAAATTGTCTACAGCTGCAAGCAAGGAACCAAAAGCAAAATCTGCGGAGAAGAAAAAAGTAGTGAAATCAAAGTCTGTTGCTGCTGGAAGTGAGAAAAAAGTAAAGAAGGCAGCAGCTGGTGAGAAAAAAGTGAAGAAAGTATCTGCTACTAAGAAGAATGTTGAAAAGAAAAAGGTGGAAAAGGCAAAGGTAAAGGCCGTGAAGAAAACTGGTACGGTCAAGGCAAAACCAACCAAGCCAAAGGCAGCCGCACCAAAAGCAAAAGTGCCAAAGGCTAAATCGGCTACTGCATCTGTAGCAAAACCAAAAAAAGCTACTGCAGCCAAGAAGGCAAAAAAGTAAAATGTCTATCACAATAGAATTCAGTAAATCAGTGAGATTTTCACTAAATGCTTCAAAGCCCTTTTCAGGGCTACAAAAAATTCATTAATGAGGTAATAAGATTAATTTCAACTAAATAAAAAAGTGTTTATATTTTTTTAAATTTTATTTAATGTAAATCATCAATATGGCGGCCAGGTGAAAATAAATTCCTAGAAACGTATAATGCAACGCGTTAGATGTATGTTTTTCCGCCATTTGCTTTTTCCAAGCCGAACAGGTTTTGGTATATGACATACTATATACATATGTATATCTACAGAAAATGATTATATGTACTATCATGTGCACATATTCAAAATAATTCAAACGGCATTGAATTCAATCTTTTTTTATTTTTTTTGCATTCAAAATTGATATCAATTTAAAATCTCTTTCAAGAAATATTTTGCGGCCCTGAAAAGGGCCATTTTGATTACGAACGAAATTATCGAAGGAAATTTACTTTGAGCTAGTATATTTGGTAACGGCTTTGGTTCCCTCACTAACAGCGTGCTTTGCGAGTTCACCGGGCAATAGTAAACGAACAGCAGTTTGGATTTCCCGACTCGTGATTGTTGAACGCTTGTTGTAGTGAGCCAGGCGAGATGCTTCGGCGGCAATCCTCTCGAAGATATCATTCACAAAACTATTCATGATACTCATTGCTTTTGATGAAATTCCAGTATCAGGATGAACTTGTTTCAAAACTTTGTAAATATAAATGGCGTAGCTCTCCTTCCTCTTGCGCTTCTTCTTCTTATCATTTTTGGTGATATTTTTTTGGGCCTTTCCGGCTTTCTTTGCTGCTTTTCCACTAGTTTTAGGCGGCATCGTAAAACTTATTATTCACAACTTCACAATATGACGATTGAATGAAAACTGTTAAGTTATTGTTTTTTTTTTTTTTTTTTAATGTAATTTATTTAAGAACCAGTAGTTAATGAGCTTATAGATAAAAAAAATACTTAAAATATCTGTTTTTTTTTTTTGTTTCTTTAAATCTAACATGCGTAAAAACATTTTTCTAGACTATTTTTTTTTTTTGAGGATGTGTTTTATGGGTTGGGATACATTTCTTTTGTTTGAAGTGCGTGCGGCAGGAAAAGGTTCATAAAACCTGCTAGATGTAATTTATAACTACTTAATGCTACTTAACAAAAACTTAACAAAAACTTAAATTAACTTACATTAACTTAAACTAACTTACGAGATACTTAGACTAATTAAAAATTTACAAGTAGGAAGGGGAAGTCTGAAAGGTCAGTTCACTTTCCTGGTATTGATGGTTGTTGAATTTGTAAGTGTCGTTGGCCGTTCTTTTATTGTAGTAAACGACATTGTTGTGCTGGTCGACTATCTTGTTTGTTTGGAATAGATGTTCTATGTGGGTGGTACCAAGGAAGTAATCGCTTGGATCCGGGGGCGATGGAGTTAGTTGGGCTATTATACTGTTGGGGATGTTTGGCAGGTTTTTGATGAAGTTGATGGAGAGTTGTGTTGTGCGTCTGTCGACCCTGTCTATCTCTGCGTTGTCGTACAATGTAGAGGTCCTTATGTACTTGTAGGAATCTCGCTGGCGGTGCAGGTTGGTGATGTATCTGAAACATCTTCTTTCGAAGATACGAAGATTCTCCATTTGTGCAGGGGTTATGTGAAACCAAATCGGGCAGGCATAGGTCAGCGAAGGCCTGACGATCTGCTTGTAGATTATTTGCTTTACTTTCTTAGAAAGCGTGTCCGGTTTCCACATAACCTTGCGACAGTAGCTCAGTTGAATCTTCGCTTTCTGGATGCGATTGAAGACGTGTTTGCCGAAGGAAAAGTCCCTAGTAAATATGACACCCAAGTATTTAATTTCTTTAAGTGGTAGTAGGGTCTCACCGTTTAACCTGATCCTGATTTTGCTGTGATATTTCAGAGTGCCTCGCGTGCATTGGTTATGGGGGCCTTTGATAACCAGCACTTGAGTTTTCTTTTCGTTGGGTCGAATCTTCCACTTGTTGAGATATTTTGCTAAGGTCGACAGATAATTATTGATGAGGATCGCACTGTATCGTACGAATGGTGAATGTGAATAGATCATCGTGTCGTCAGCATAGGTGATGATTTTTACTCTCGGGTCAGTGGGTGGGGATTAAGTTATTGGACGCAGTCACCCCTATTCTTCATTGACCTGACGACTTTTTCTCAAATACACTAACACAAAAATGATAAGTGTATTCGTTTTGAGTTTTATATAAATACAAGCACCAGCTACACCAGTGCGTCATTTAATTGTGAACAGTGAATCTGTGCGCTCGCGTTTGTTTAAAGTAATTTTGTATTTTAAAGAGAAAATCAGTGAGAAATGTCTGGACGTGGTAAAGGTGGAAAAGTGAAGGGAAAGGCAAAGTCCCGCTCAAATCGTGCTGGTCTTCAATTCCCCGTCGGTCGTATTCATCGGTTGCTTCGCAAGGGTAACTACGCTGAACGCGTTGGTGCTGGTGCTCCAGTTTACTTGGCAGCTGTTATGGAATATTTGGCTGCTGAAGTTTTGGAATTGGCGGGAAATGCTGCTCGTGATAATAAAAAGACCAGGATCATCCCTCGGCATTTACAGCTTGCCATTCGTAATGACGAGGAATTAAATAAATTGCTTTCTGGAGTTACAATTGCTCAAGGAGGTGTGCTTCCAAATATCCAAGCCGTTTTATTGCCAAAGAAAACCGAGAAGAGTGCCTAAATGCAACAAATGTAATAGTTTTGACAAAAGAAAATCCGCACAAAACCGTCCTTTTAAGGACGACAAATTATTACTTGAAGACTATTTTATAATTTCAATTTACCTATAATAATATTAAGATTCTTGTGTTTATTTTTCAATTTATTTCACCGACGATTGAATATTGATAATAGGTTTCATCAATGTTAAATAGTACCTAATCATCATTACGTTGTGCGCCATTGGCTATATGTATACATGCAGACAATTATGAAAAAAAAAAATTAAGATTCAATCTAAACTTTAGATTTGTTTTTTAAAAGCCTTCGTGTCGTGTCTGTGATGAATTTTACATAAGACAAAAAAAAAAAAACACTTTAAATTTATGTTTATTTTATTACATTTTGCTTGGTTTAAATTTGTTTTCTGAGGATAGTTATCGAAAAATTAAAATTAAAGTAGAAAATATTTCCCTTAAATGATCTCAATTAAATATCACTTAGAAATTTATTTGTGGTCCTGAAAAGGACCTTTTGTTATTATTTGTACAAGATATTTTAACCTCCGAAACCGTAAAGTGTACGCCCCTGTCGTTTCAATGCGTAAACAACATCCATTGCAGTCACCGTTTTACGCTTTGCGTGTTCAGTGTATGTAACGGCATCACGAATGACATTTTCCAAGAACACTTTTAAAACTCCACGGGTTTCTTCATAGATTAAACCAGATATACGTTTTACACCACCACGGCGGGCTAAACGACGAATTGCCGGTTTTGTAATACCTTGGATATTATCGCGCAACACTTTACGATGACGCTTAGCACCTCCTTTTCCCAAACCTTTTCCTCCTTTACCACGACCAGTCATTTTTAAAAATTACTATTTCTTCCTTCTAAACACGACACACTGAACAAAAGTCACTATGAAACTGTTCCGTTTGAACAAACTGAGGTTGTATTTATTTAACGCCAGCTAAGATTACTGAGATAAATAAAAAACAACAGAACGGGAACACGTTTCTACACAAATACTATAAACTAATGCATTTCAATCGAATTCACTTTTATATCTCGTGAGAATTTTGTGTTGACAGTGTAGTTCTTATATTGATAGTAAAGAAGTGATGGCTCGTACAAAGCAAACTGCTCGTAAATCGACTGGAGGAAAAGCCCCTCGAAAGCAATTGGCAACAAAGGCAGCCCGTAAGAGTGCTCCAGCTACTGGTGGTGTTAAGAAACCGCATCGTTATCGTCCAGGAACTGTTGCCCTTCGTGAAATCCGTCGCTACCAAAAAAGTACTGAATTGTTGATACGCAAATTACCTTTCCAACGTTTGGTCCGTGAAATTGCACAAGACTTTAAAACCGATTTGCGTTTCCAAAGTTCGGCAGTGATGGCACTTCAAGAAGCTAGCGAAGCTTACTTGGTTGGGCTTTTTGAAGACACCAACTTGTGCGCCATTCATGCTAAGCGCGTTACAATTATGCCAAAAGACATTCAATTGGCTCGACGCATTCGTGGCGAGCGTGCTTAAACTAAATTTTTTTTTCTTATCACCAACGGTCCTTTTCAGGACCACATACGAGTAAAAGAGATTTTAAATTATTCAATTCACACGGATAGAAAGTTCTTCCTCAGACGTTTTTTTTTTCTTTTTTTATTTATATTACTTTAATTGAATTTGAAATTTCATTCAACTCAAGAAATCATTTTGAATCATCATTGGCAAATTACATCTATGAAAATCATTGCTGTTATTTAACAAACTATGTACATTTAACAAATTATGTTATATGGAAGAATTGTCGGATTGATGGGATCATAGAGGTAATGCTGTTTCTGCGATATATGTATATTATTTAAACTTATCAAACTCAGCATATGTATATATTTAATAATGATTTTTATGTATTTATTTATAAAACAAGCAGTTTGTTGTTTTATTAAAAAAAAAAAACCCTTTACATGTCTTATACGAGTAGTTCAATTTATATTATTTTACTTTGATAACATTAAGAAATAAAGAAAAATTTATGTCATACATAAATTATATTGTCCTCAAATTGCAAGGATATATAGTCTATATTTATTACACAAGTAAGTCCTTTAAGTAAATATTATCTAGAAAGTAAATTTTGATAGAAATATAGTAAAAAAAAAAAAAGTGAAAAGCCATCCATGTAGATGATGACACCGTACATATAAATGTCGTCCATAGAAATACTGATTTTTTTTTAATTTTTTTAATTTTTTTTTTTTTTTTATAATATTATAAAATAAAAATATTCAAGTTGATAATATGAATATGGCTGTCAGTAGTACATGCTGTAACTTTTATTTTCCTCAAAAAATAATAAAACTACATGTTCCAGTACAACCGGGAAGCTGCGAAAGAAGGTGAAATGAGTGTTTTATCGTTCAAAAAGTTTTAATTAAATTTACCTTGAAAATGTGAATTTAATCGAAAGAAATGATAGTTAACTTATTGTATATAATGTATATTTTACTTTAAATATTACTTTTTGGTGAAACAATTTTGAATTATTTAAATAAATGCAATTTTATGAGGATTTAGTGAGCAAAACCCATCAAAGATTTACCTTAATTATCATCTACCGTCGTAAATAAACATTTATTTGAAAAAACTTTTTCTACAATATAATCTAATGTATTAAAAAAATGTTAAAAACATAAGAATAATTTGTTTTATAGAGTCGAACATATTGAAAAATATTAATTTAGTCTAAACTCAAGGATGGAAGACAGCCAAAGTGCCCGAATAAATGAAAATTTTGTGTACCTCTCTACTGTTCAGTTCTCAAGAAGGTGAATACGAGGGTATGTTTTGGTGAGAGGTTATTGAAAAAGTCACTATTAAGTGTTTGTGAAATAAAAAGTGTTAGAAAGAAAAAAGTGAAGTAAAATGGCCGATACTGTTGCTACTACTCCTGCAATCGTCGCAGATAAAAAACCGAAGAAGGCTGCTGCTAGTGGATCGAAGAAGCCGAAATCTGCGCCAACTCATCCTCCTACTCAACAAATGGTGGATGCTGCAATTAAAACATTGAAAGAGCGTGGTGGTTCCTCGTTATTGGCTATCAAGAAGTATATTGCCGCTACGTACAAAGTAGATGTACAGAAACTTGCTCCATTTATTAAGAAATATTTGAAAGGAGCAGTTGCAAGTGGTAAGTTAGTACAAACCAAGGGAAAGGGTGCGGCTGGTTCTTTTAAATTGTCTACAGCTGCAAGCAAGGAACCAAAAGCAAAATCTGCGGAGAAGAAAAAAGTAGTGAAATCAAAGTCTGTTGCTGCTGGAAGTGAGAAAAAAGTAAAGAAGGCAGCAGCTGGTGAGAAAAAAGTGAAGAAAGTATCTGCTACTAAGAAGAATGTTGAAAAGAAAAAGGTGGAAAAGGCAAAGGTAAAGGCCGTGAAGAAAACTGGTACGGTCAAGGCAAAACCAACCAAGCCAAAGGCAGCCGCACCAAAAGCAAAAGTGCCAAAGGCTAAATCGGCTACTGCATCTGTAGCAAAACCAAAAAAAGCTACTGCAGCCAAGAAGGCAAAAAAGTAAAATGTCTATCACAATAGAATTCAGTAAATCAGTGAGATTTTCACTAAATGCTTCAAAGCCCTTTTCAGGGCTACAAAAAATTCATTAATGAGGTAATAAGATTAATTTCAACTAAATAAAAAAGTGTTTATATTTTTTTAAATTTTATTTAATGTAAATCATCAATATGGCGGCCAGGTGAAAATAAATTCCTAGAAACGTATAATGCAACGCGTTAGATGTATGTTTTTCCGCCATTTGCTTTTTCCAAGCCGAACAGGTTTTGGTATATGACATACTATATACATATGTATATCTACAGAAAATGATTATATGTACTATCATGTGCACATATTCAAAATAATTCAAACGGCATTGAATTCAATCTTTTTTTATTTTTTTTGCATTCAAAATTGATATCAATTTAAAATCTCTTTCAAGAAATATTTTGCGGCCCTGAAAAGGGCCATTTTGATTACGAACGAAATTATCGAAGGAAATTTACTTTGAGCTAGTATATTTGGTAACGGCTTTGGTTCCCTCACTAACAGCGTGCTTTGCGAGTTCACCGGGCAATAGTAAACGAACAGCAGTTTGGATTTCCCGACTCGTGATTGTTGAACGCTTGTTGTAGTGAGCCAGGCGAGATGCTTCGGCGGCAATCCTCTCGAAGATATCATTCACAAAACTATTCATGATACTCATTGCTTTTGATGAAATTCCAGTATCAGGATGAACTTGTTTCAAAACTTTGTAAATATAAATGGCGTAGCTCTCCTTCCTCTTGCGCTTCTTCTTCTTATCATTTTTGGTGATATTTTTTTGGGCCTTTCCGGCTTTCTTTGCTGCTTTTCCACTAGTTTTAGGCGGCATCGTAAAACTTATTATTCACAACTTCACAATATGACGATTGAATGAAAACTGTTAAGTTATTGGACGCAGTCACCCCTATTCTTCATTGACCTGACGACTTTTTCTCAAATACACTAACACAAAAATGATAAGTGTATTCGTTTTGAGTTTTATATAAATACAAGCACCAGCTACACCAGTGCGTCATTTAATTGTGAACAGTGAATCTGTGCGCTCGCGTTTGTTTAAAGTAATTTTGTATTTTAAAGAGAAAATCAGTGAGAAATGTCTGGACGTGGTAAAGGTGGAAAAGTGAAGGGAAAGGCAAAGTCCCGCTCAAATCGTGCTGGTCTTCAATTCCCCGTCGGTCGTATTCATCGGTTGCTTCGCAAGGGTAACTACGCTGAACGCGTTGGTGCTGGTGCTCCAGTTTACTTGGCAGCTGTTATGGAATATTTGGCTGCTGAAGTTTTGGAATTGGCGGGAAATGCTGCTCGTGATAATAAAAAGACCAGGATCATCCCTCGGCATTTACAGCTTGCCATTCGTAATGACGAGGAATTAAATAAATTGCTTTCTGGAGTTACAATTGCTCAAGGAGGTGTGCTTCCAAATATCCAAGCCGTTTTATTGCCAAAGAAAACCGAGAAGAGTGCCTAAATGCAACAAATGTAATAGTTTTGACAAAAGAAAATCCGCACAAAACCGTCCTTTTAAGGACGACAAATTATTACTTGAAGACTATTTTATAATTTCAATTTACCTATAATAATATTAAGATTCTTGTGTTTATTTTTCAATTTATTTCACCGACGATTGAATATTGATAATAGGTTTCATCAATGTTAAATAGTACCTAATCATCATTACGTTGTGCGCCATTGGCTATATGTATACATGCAGACAATTATGAAAAAAAAAAATTAAGATTCAATCTAAACTTTAGATTTGTTTTTTAAAAGCCTTCGTGTCGTGTCTGTGATGAATTTTACATAAGACAAAAAAAAAAAAACACTTTAAATTTATGTTTATTTTATTACATTTTGCTTGGTTTAAATTTGTTTTCTGAGGATAGTTATCGAAAAATTAAAATTAAAGTAGAAAATATTTCCCTTAAATGATCTCAATTAAATATCACTTAGAAATTTATTTGTGGTCCTGAAAAGGACCTTTTGTTATTATTTGTACAAGATATTTTAACCTCCGAAACCGTAAAGTGTACGCCCCTGTCGTTTCAATGCGTAAACAACATCCATTGCAGTCACCGTTTTACGCTTTGCGTGTTCAGTGTATGTAACGGCATCACGAATGACATTTTCCAAGAACACTTTTAAAACTCCACGGGTTTCTTCATAGATTAAACCAGATATACGTTTTACACCACCACGGCGGGCTAAACGACGAATTGCCGGTTTTGTAATACCTTGGATATTATCGCGCAACACTTTACGATGACGCTTAGCACCTCCTTTTCCCAAACCTTTTCCTCCTTTACCACGACCAGTCATTTTTAAAAATTACTATTTCTTCCTTCTAAACACGACACACTGAACAAAAGTCACTATGAAACTGTTCCGTTTGAACAAACTGAGGTTGTATTTATTTAACGCCAGCTAAGATTACTGAGATAAATAAAAAACAACAGAACGGGAACACGTTTCTACACAAATACTATAAACTAATGCATTTCAATCGAATTCACTTTTATATCTCGTGAGAATTTTGTGTTGACAGTGTAGTTCTTATATTGATAGTAAAGAAGTGATGGCTCGTACAAAGCAAACTGCTCGTAAATCGACTGGAGGAAAAGCCCCTCGAAAGCAATTGGCAACAAAGGCAGCCCGTAAGAGTGCTCCAGCTACTGGTGGTGTTAAGAAACCGCATCGTTATCGTCCAGGAACTGTTGCCCTTCGTGAAATCCGTCGCTACCAAAAAAGTACTGAATTGTTGATACGCAAATTACCTTTCCAACGTTTGGTCCGTGAAATTGCACAAGACTTTAAAACCGATTTGCGTTTCCAAAGTTCGGCAGTGATGGCACTTCAAGAAGCTAGCGAAGCTTACTTGGTTGGGCTTTTTGAAGACACCAACTTGTGCGCCATTCATGCTAAGCGCGTTACAATTATGCCAAAAGACATTCAATTGGCTCGACGCATTCGTGGCGAGCGTGCTTAAACTAAATTTTTTTTTCTTATCACCAACGGTCCTTTTCAGGACCACATACGAGTAAAAGAGATTTTAAATTATTCAATTCACACGGATAGAAAGTTCTTTCTCAGACGTTTTTTTTTTTCTTTTTTTATGAGCAGATAAATTACTTTAATTAAATTTGAAATTTCATTCAACTCAAGAAATCATTTTGAATCATCATTGGCAAATTACATCTATGAAAATCATTGCTGTTATTTAACAAACTATGTACATTTAACAAATTATGTTATATGGAAGAATTGTCGGATTGATGGGATCATAGAGGTAATGCTGTTTCTGCGATATATGTATATTATTTAAACTTATCAAACTCAGCATATGTATATATTTAATAATGTTTTTCAATATGATTTTTATGTATTTATTTATAAAACAAGCAGTTTGTTGTTTTATTAAAAAAAAAACCCTTTACATGTCTTATACGAGTAGTTCAATTTATATTATTTTACTTTGATAACATTAAGAAATAAAGAAAAATGTATGTATTACATAAATTATATTGTCCTCAAATTGCAAGGATATATAGTCTATATTTATTACACAAGTAAGTCCTTTAAGTAAATATTATCTAGAAAGTAAATTTTGATAGAAATATAGTAAAAAAAAAAAAAGTGAAAAGCCATCCATGTAGATGATGACACCGTACATATAAATGTCGTCCATAGAAATACTGATTTTTTTTTAATTTTTTTAATTTTTTTTTTTTTTTTTAATATTATAAAATAAAAATATTCAAGTTGATAATATGAATATGGCTGTCAGTAGTACATGCTGTAACTTTTATTTTCCTCAAAAAATAATAAAACTACATGTTCCAGTACAACCGGGAAGCTGCGAAAGAAGGTGAAATGAGTGTTTTATCGTTCAAAAAGTTTTAATTAAATTTACCTTGAAAATGTCAATTTAATCGAAAGAAATGATAGTTAACTTATTGTATATAATGTATATTTTACTTTAAATATTACTTTTTGGTGAAACAATTTTGAATTATTTAAATAAATGCAATTTTATGAGGATTTAGTGAGCAAAACCCATCAAAGATTTACCTTAATTATCATCTACCGTCGTAAATAAACATTTATTTGAAAAAACTTTTTCTACAATATAATCTAATGTATTAAAAAAATGTTAAAAACATAAGAATAATTTGTTTTATAGAGTCGAACATATTGAAAAATATTAATTTAGTCTAAACTCAAGGATGGAAGACAGCCAAAGTGCCCGAATAAATGAAAATTTTGTGTACCTCTCTACTGTTCAGTTCTCAAGAAGGTGAATACGAGGGTATGTTTTGGTGAGAGGTTATTGAAAAAGTCACTATTAAGTGTTTGTGAAATAAAAAGTGTTAGAAAGAAAAAAGTGAAGTAAAATGGCCGATACTGTTGCTACTACTCCTGCAATCGTCGCAGATAAAAAACCGAAGAAGGCTGCTGCTAGTGGATCGAAGAAGCCGAAATCTGCGCCAACTCATCCTCCTACTCAACAAATGGTGGATGCTGCAATTAAAACATTGAAAGAGCGTGGTGGTTCCTCGTTATTGGCTATCAAGAAGTATATTGCCGCTACGTACAAAGTAGATGTACAGAAACTTGCTCCATTTATTAAGAAATATTTGAAAGGAGCAGTTGCAAGTGGTAAGTTAGTACAAACCAAGGGAAAGGGTGCGGCTGGTTCTTTTAAATTGTCTACAGCTGCAAGCAAGGAACCAAAAGCAAAATCTGCGGAGAAGAAAAAAGTAGTGAAATCAAAGTCTGTTGCTGCTGGAAGTGAGAAAAAAGTAAAGAAGGCAGCAGCTGGTGAGAAAAAAGTGAAGAAAGTATCTGCTACTAAGAAGAATGTTGAAAAGAAAAAGGTGGAAAAGGCAAAGGTAAAGGCCGTGAAGAAAACTGGTACGGTCAAGGCAAAACCAACCAAGCCAAAGGCAGCCGCACCAAAAGCAAAAGTGCCAAAGGCTAAATCGGCTACTGCATCTGTAGCAAAACCAAAAAAAGCTACTGCAGCCAAGAAGGCAAAAAAGTAAAATGTCTATCACAATAGAATTCAGTAAATCAGTGAGATTTTCACTAAATGCTTCAAAGCCCTTTTCAGGGCTACAAAAAATTCATTAATGAGGTAATAAGATTAATTTCAACTAAATAAAAAAGTGTTTATATTTTTTTAAATTTTATTTAATGTAAATCATCAATATGGCGGCCAGGTGAAAATAAATTCCTAGAAACGTATAATGCAACGCGTTAGATGTATGTTTTTCCGCCATTTGCTTTTTCCAAGCCGAACAGGTTTTGGTATATGACATACTATATACATATGTATATCTACAGAAAATGATTATATGTACTATCATGTGCACATATTCAAAATAATTCAAACGGCATCAATCTCAATCTTTTTTTATTTTTTTTGCATTCAAAATTGATATCAATTTAAAATCTCTTTCAAGAAATATTTTGCGGCCCTGAAAAGGGCCATTTTGATTACGAACGAAATTATCGAAGGAAATTTACTTTGAGCTAGTATATTTGGTAACGGCTTTGGTTCCCTCACTAACAGCGTGCTTTGCGAGTTCACCGGGCAATAGTAAACGAACAGCAGTTTGGATTTCCCGACTCGTGATTGTTGAACGCTTGTTGTAGTGAGCCAGGCGAGATGCTTCGGCGGCAATCCTCTCGAAGATATCATTCACAAAACTATTCATGATACTCATTGCTTTTGATGAAATTCCAGTATCAGGATGAACTTGTTTCAAAACTTTGTAAATATAAATGGCGTAGCTCTCCTTCCTCTTGCGCTTCTTCTTCTTATCATTTTTGGTGATATTTTTTTGGGCCTTTCCGGCTTTCTTTGCTGCTTTTCCACTAGTTTTAGGCGGCATCGTAAAACTTATTATTCACAACTTCACAATATGACGATTGAATGAAAACTGTGAAGTTATTGGACGCAGTCACCCCTATTCTTCATTGACCTGACGACTTTTTCTCAAATACACTAACACAAAAATGATAAGTGTATTCGTTTTGAGTTTTATATAAATACAAGCACCAGCTACACCAGTGCGTCATTTAATTGTGAACAGTGAATCTGTGCGCTCGCGTTTGTTTAAAGTAATTTTGTATTTTAAAGAGAAAATCAGTGAGAAATGTCTGGACGTGGTAAAGGTGGAAAAGTGAAGGGAAAGGCAAAGTCCCGCTCAAATCGTGCTGGTCTTCAATTCCCCGTCGGTCGTATTCATCGGTTGCTTCGCAAGGGTAACTACGCTGAACGCGTTGGTGCTGGTGCTCCAGTTTACTTGGCAGCTGTTATGGAATATTTGGCTGCTGAAGTTTTGGAATTGGCGGGAAATGCTGCTCGTGATAATAAAAAGACCAGGATCATCCCTCGGCATTTACAGCTTGCCATTCGTAATGACGAGGAATTAAATAAATTGCTTTCTGGAGTTACAATTGCTCAAGGAGGTGTGCTTCCAAATATCCAAGCCGTTTTATTGCCAAAGAAAACCGAGAAGAGTGCCTAAATGCAACAAATGTAATAGTTTTGACAAAAGAAAATCCGCACAAAACCGTCCTTTTAAGGACGACAAATTATTACTTGAAGACTATTTTATAATTTCAATTTACCTATAATAATATTAAGATTCTTGTGTTTATTTTTCAATTTATTTCACCGACGATTGAATATTGATAATAGGTTTCATCAATGTTAAATAGTACCTAATCATCATTACGTTGTGCGCCATTGGCTATATGTATACATGCAGACAATTATGAAAAAAAAAAATTAAGATTCAATCTAAACTTTAGATTTGTTTTTTAAAAGCCTTCGTGTCGTGTCTGTGATGAATTTTACATAAGACAAAAAAAAAAAAACACTTTAAATTTATGTTTATTTTATTACATTTTGCTTGGTTTAAATTTGTTTTCTGAGGATAGTTATCGAAAAATTAAAATTAAAGTAGAAAATATTTCCCTTAAATGATCTCAATTAAATATCACTTAGAAATTTATTTGTGGTCCTGAAAAGGACCTTTTGTTATTATTTGTACAAGATATTTTAACCTCCGAAACCGTAAAGTGTACGCCCCTGTCGTTTCAATGCGTAAACAACATCCATTGCAGTCACCGTTTTACGCTTTGCGTGTTCAGTGTATGTAACGGCATCACGAATGACATTTTCCAAGAACACTTTTAAAACTCCACGGGTTTCTTCATAGATTAAACCAGATATACGTTTTACACCACCACGGCGGGCTAAACGACGAATTGCCGGTTTTGTAATACCTTGGATATTATCGCGCAACACTTTACGATGACGCTTAGCACCTCCTTTTCCCAAACCTTTTCCTCCTTTACCACGACCAGTCATTTTTAAAAATTACTATTTCTTCCTTCTAAACACGACACACTGAACAAAAGTCACTATGAAACTGTTCCGTTTGAACAAACTGAGGTTGTATTTATTTAACGCCAGCTAAGATTACTGAGATAAATAAAAAACAACAGAACGGGAACACGTTTCTACACAAATACTATAAACTAATGCATTTCAATCGAATTCACTTTTATATCTCGTGAGAATTTTGTGTTGACAGTGTAGTTCTTATATTGATAGTAAAGAAGTGATGGCTCGTACAAAGCAAACTGCTCGTAAATCGACTGGAGGAAAAGCCCCTCGAAAGCAATTGGCAACAAAGGCAGCCCGTAAGAGTGCTCCAGCTACTGGTGGTGTTAAGAAACCGCATCGTTATCGTCCAGGAACTGTTGCCCTTCGTGAAATCCGTCGCTACCAAAAAAGTACTGAATTGTTGATACGCAAATTACCTTTCCAACGTTTGGTCCGTGAAATTGCACAAGACTTTAAAACCGATTTGCGTTTCCAAAGTTCGGCAGTGATGGCACTTCAAGAAGCTAGCGAAGCTTACTTGGTTGGGCTTTTTGAAGACACCAACTTGTGCGCCATTCATGCTAAGCGCGTTACAATTATGCCAAAAGACATTCAATTGGCTCGACGCATTCGTGGCGAGCGTGCTTAAACTAAATTTTTTTTTCTTATCCCCAACGGTCCTTTTCAGGACCACATACGAGTAAAAGAGATTTTAAATTATTCAATTCACACGGATAGAAAGTTCTTTCTCAGACGTTTTTTTTTTTTATTTTTTTATGAGCAGATAAATTACTTTAATTGAATTTGAAATTTCATTCAACTCAAGAAATCATTTTGAATCATCATTGGCAAATTACATCTATGAAAATCATTGCTGTTATTTAACAAACTATGTACATTTAACAAATTATGTTATATGGAAGAATTGTCGGATTGATGGGATCATAGAGGTAATGCTGTTTCTGCGATATATGTATATTATTTAAACTTATCAAACTCAGCATATGTATATATTTAATAATGTTTTTCAATATGATTTTTATGTATTTATTTATAAAACAAGCAGTTTGTTGTTTTATTAAAAAAAAAACCCTTTACATGTCTTATACGAGTAGTTCAATTTATATTATTTTACTTTGATAACATTAAGAAATAAAGAAAAATTTATGTATTACATAAATTATATTTTCCTCAAATTGCAAGGATATATAGTCTATATTTATTACACAAGTAAGTCCTTTAAGTAAATATTATCTAGAAAGTAAATTTTGATAGAAATATAGTAAAAAAAAAAAAAAAGTGAAAAGCCATCCATGTAGATGATGACACCGTACATATAAATGTCGTCCATAGAAATACTGATTTTTTTTTAATTTTTTTAATTTTTTTTTTTTTTATAATATTATAAAATAAAAATATTCAAGTTGATAATATGAATATGGCTGTCAGTAGTACATGCTGTAACTTTTATTTTCCTCAAAAAATAATAAAACCACATGTTCCAGTACAACCGGGAAGCTGCGAAAGAAAGTGAAATGAGTGTTTTATCGTTCAAAAAGTTTTAATTAAATTTACCTTGAAAATGTGAATTTAATCGAAAGAAATGATAGTTAACTTATTGTATATAATGTATATTTTACTTTAAATATTACTTTTTGGTGAAACAATTTTGAATTATTTAAATAAATGCAATTTTATGAGGATTTAGTGAGCAAAACCCATCAAAGATTTACCTTAATTATCATCTACCGTCGTAAATAAACATTTATTTGAAAAAACTTTTTCTACAATATAATCTAATGTATTAAAAAAATGTTAAAAACATAAGAATAATTTGTTTTATAGAGTCGAACATATTGGAAAATATTAATTTAGTCTAAACTCAAGGATGGAAGACAGCCAAAGTGCCCGAATAAATGAAAATTTTTTGTACCTCTCTACTGTTCAGTTCTCAAGAAGGTGAATACGAGGGTATGTTTTGGTGAGAGGTTATTGAAAAAGTCACTATTAAGTGTTTGTGAAATAAAAAGTGTTAGAAAGAAAAAAGTGAAGTAAAATGGCCGATACTGTTGCTACTACTCCTGCAATCGTCGCAGATAAAAAACCGAAGAAGGCTGCTGCTAGTGGATCGAAGAAGCCGAAATCTGCGCCAACTCATCCTCCTACTCAGCAAATGGTGGATGCTGCAATTAAAACATTGAAAGAGCGTGGTGGTTCCTCGTTATTGGCTATCAAGAAGTATATTGCCGCTACGTACAAAGTAGATGTACAGAAACTTGCTCCATTTATTAAGAAATATTTGAAAGGAGCAGTTGCAAGTGGTAAGTTAGTACAAACCAAGGGAAAGGGTGCGGCTGGTTCTTTTAAATTGTCTACAGCTGCAAGCAAGGAACCAAAAGCAAAATCTGCGGAGAAGAAAAAAGTAGTGAAATCAAAGTCTGTTGCTGCTGGAAGTGAGAAAAAAGTAAAGAAGGCAGCAGCTGGTGAGAAAAAAGTGAAGAAAGCATCTGCTACTAAGAAGAGTGTTGAAAAGAAAAAGGTGGAAAAGGCAAAGGTAAAGGCCGTGAAGAAAACTGGTACGGTCAAGGCAAAACCAACCAAGCCAAAGGCAGCCGCACCAAAAGCAAAAGTGCCAAAGGCTAAATCGGCTGCTGCATCTGTAGCAAAACCAAAAAAAGCTACTGCAGCCAAGAAGGCAAAAAAATAAAATGTCTATCACAATAGAATTCAGTAAATCAGTGAGATTTTCACTAAATGCTTCAAAGCCCTTTTCAGGGCTACAAAAAATTCATTAATGAGGTAATAAGATTAATTTCAACTAAATAAAAAAGTGTTTATATTTTTTTAAATTTTATTTAATGTAAATCATCAATATGGCGGCCAGGTGAAAATAAATTCCTAGAAACGTATAATGCAACGCGTTAGATGCATGTTTTTCCGCCATTTGCTTTTTCCAAGCCGAACAGGTTTTGGTATATGACATACTATATACATATGTATATCTACAGAAAATGATTATATGTACTATCATGTGCACATATTCAAAATAATTCAAACGGCATTGAATTCAATCTTTTTTTATTTTTTTTGCATTCAAAATTGATATCAATTTAAAATCTCTTTCAAAAAATATTTTGCGGCCCTGAAAAGGGCCATTTTGATGACGAACGAAATTATCGAAGGAAATTTACTTTGAGCTAGTATATTTGGTAACGGCTTTGGTTCCCTCACTAACAGCGTGCTTTGCGAGTTCACCGGGCAATAGTAAACGAACAGCAGTTTGGATTTCCCGACTCGTGATTGTTGAACGCTTGTTGTAGTGAGCCAGGCGAGATGCTTCGGCGGCAATCCTCTCGAAGATATCATTCACAAAACTATTCATGATACTCATTGCTTTTGATGAAATTCCAGTATCAGGATGAACTTGTTTCAAAACTTTGTAAATATAAATGGCGTAGCTCTCCTTCCTCTTGCGCTTCTTCTTCTTATCATTTTTGGTGATATTTTTTTGGGCCTTTCCGGCTTTCTTTGCTGCTTTTCCACTAGTTTTAGGCGGCATCGTAAAACTTATTATTCACAACTTCACAATATGACGATTGAATGAAAACTGTGAAGTTATTGGACGCAGTCACCCCTATTCTTCATTGACCTGACGACTTTTTCTCAAATACACTAACACAAAAATGATAAGTGTATTCGTTTTGAGTTTTATATAAATACAAGCACCAGCTACACCAGTGCGTCATTTAATTGTGAACAGTGAATCTGTGCGCGCGCGTTTGTTTAAAGTAATTTTGTATTTTAAAGAAAAAATCAGTGAGAAATGTCTGGACGTGGTAAAGGTGGAAAAGTGAAGGGAAAGGCAAAGTCCCGCTCAAATCGTGCTGGTCTTCAATTCCCCGTCGGTCGTATTCATCGGTTGCTTCGCAAGGGTAACTACGCTGAACGCGTTGGTGCTGGTGCTCCAGTTTACTTGGCAGCTGTTATGGAATATTTGGCTGCTGAAGTTTTGGAATTGGCGGGAAATGCTGCTCGTGATAATAAAAAGACCAGGATCATCCCTCGGCATTTACAGCTTGCCATTCGTAATGACGAGGAATTAAATAAATTGCTTTCTGGAGTTACAATTGCTCAAGGAGGTGTGCTTCCAAATATCCAAGCCGTTTTATTGCCAAAGAAAACCGAGAAGAGTGCCTAAATGCAACAAATGTAATAGTTTTGACAAAAGAAAATCCGCACAAAACCGTCCTTTTAAGGACGACAAATTATTACTTGAAGACTATTTTATAATTTCAATTTACCTATAATAATATTAAGATTCTTGTGTTTATTTTTCAATTTATTTGACCGACGATTGAATATTGATAATAGGTTTCATCAATGTTAAATAGTACCTAATCATCATTACGTTGTGCGCCATTGGCTATATGTATACATGTAGACAATTATGAAAAAAAAAATTAAGATTCAATCTAAACTTTAGATTTGTTTTTTAAAAGCCTTCGTGTCGTGTCTGTGATGAATTTTACATAAGACAAAAAAAAAAAAACACTTCAAATTTATGTTTATTTTATTACATTTTGCTTGCTTGCTTGGTTTAAATTTGTTTTCTGAGGATAGCTATCGAAAAATTCAAATTAAAAAAAAAATTAAAGTAGAAAATATTTCCCTTAAATGATCCCAATTAAATATCACTTAGAAATTTATTTGTGGTCCTGAAAAGGACCTTTTGTTATTATTTGTGCAAGATATTTTAACCTCCGAAACCGTAAAGTGTACGCCCCTGTCGTTTCAATGCGTAAACAACATCCATTGCAGTCACCGTTTTACGCTTTGCGTGTTCAGTGTATGTAACGGCATCACGAATGACATTTTCCAAGAACACTTTTAAAACGCCACGGGTTTCTTCATAGATTAAACCAGATATACGTTTTACACCACCACGGCGGGCTAAACGACGAATTGCCGGTTTTGTAATACCTTGGATATTATCGCGCAACACTTTACGATGACGCTTAGCACCTCCTTTTCCCAAACCTTTTCCTCCTTTACCACGACCAGTCATTTTTAAAAATTACTATTTCTTCCTTCTAAACACGACACACTGAACAAAAGTCACTATGAAACTGTTCCGTTTGAACAAACTGAGGTTGTATTTATTTAACGCCAGCTAAGATTACTGAGATAAATAAAAAACAACAGAACGGGAACACGTTTCTACACAAATACTATAAACTAATGCATTTCAATCGAATTCACTTTTATATCTCGTGAGAATTTTGTGTTGACAGTGTAGTTCTTATATTGATAGTAAAGAAGTGATGGCTCGTACAAAGCAAACTGCTCGTAAATCGACTGGAGGAAAAGCCCCTCGAAAGCAATTGGCAACAAAGGCAGCCCGTAAGAGTGCTCCAGCTACTGGTGGTGTTAAGAAACCGCATCGTTATCGTCCAGGAACTGTTGCCCTTCGTGAAATCCGTCGCTACCAAAAAAGTACTGAATTGTTGATACGCAAATTACCTTTCCAACGTTTGGTCCGTGAAATTGCACAAGACTTTAAAACCGATTTGCGTTTCCAAAGTTCGGCAGTGATGGCACTTCAAGAAGCTAGCGAAGCTTACTTGGTTGGGCTTTTTGAAGACACCAACTTGTGCGCCATTCATGCTAAGCGCGTTACAATTATGCCAAAAGACATTCAATTGGCTCGACGCATTCGTGGCGAGCGTGCTTAAACTAAATTTTTTTTTCTTATCCCCAACGGTCCTTTTCAGGACCACATACGAGTAAAAGAGATTTTAAATTATTCAATTCACACGGATAGAAAGTTCTTTCTCAGACGTTTTTTTTTTTTATTTTTTTATGAGCAGATAAATTACTTTAATTGAATTTGAAATTTCATTCAACTCAAGAAATCATTTTGAATCATCATTGGCAAATTACATCTATGAAAATCATTGCTGTTATTTAACAAACTATGTACATTTAACAAATTATGTTATATGGAAGAATTGTCGGATTGATGGGATCATAGAGGTAATGCTGTTTCTGCGATATATGTATATTATTTAAACTTATCAAACTCAGCATATGTATATATTTAATAATGTTTTTCAATATGATTTTTATGTATTTATTTATAAAACAAGCAGTTTGTTGTTTTATTAAAAAAAAAACCCTTTACATGTCTTATACGAGTAGTTCAATTTATATTATTTTACTTTGATAACATTAAGAAATAAAGAAAAATTTATGTATTACATAAATTATATTTTCCTCAAATTGCAAGGATATATAGTCTATATTTATTACACAAGTAAGTCCTTTAAGTAAATATTATCTAGAAAGTAAATTTTGATAGAAATATAGTAAAAAAAAAAAAAAAGTGAAAAGCCATCCATGTAGATGATGACACCGTACATATAAATGTCGTCCATAGAAATACTGATTTTTTTTTAATTTTTTTAATTTTTTTTTTTTTTATAATATTATAAAATAAAAATATTCAAGTTGATAATATGAATATGGCTGTCAGTAGTACATGCTGTAACTTTTATTTTCCTCAAAAAATAATAAAACCACATGTTCCAGTACAACCGGGAAGCTGCGAAAGAAGGTGAAATGAGTGTTTTATCGTTCAAAAAGTTTTAATTAAATTTACCTTGAAAATGTCAATTTAATCGAAAGAAATGATAGTTAACTTATTGTATATAATGTATATTTTACTTTAAATATTACTTTTTGGTGAAACAATTTTGAATTATTTAAATAAATGCAATTTTATGAGGATTTAGTGAGCAAAACCCATCAAAGATTTACCTTAATTATCATCTACCGTCGTAAATAAACATTTATTTGAAAAAACTTTTTCTACAATATAATCTAATGTATTAAAAAAATGTTAAAAACATAAGAATAATTTGTTTTATAGAGTCGAACATATTGGAAAATATTAATTTAGTCTAAACTCAAGGATGGAAGACAGCCAAAGTGCCCGAATAAATGAAAATTTTTTGTACCTCTCTACTGTTCAGTTCTCAAGAAGGTGAATACGAGGGTATGTTTTGGTGAGAGGTTATTGAAAAAGTCACTATTAAGTGTTTGTGAAATAAAAAGTGTTAGAAAGAAAAAAGTGAAGTAAAATGGCCGATACTGTTGCTACTACTCCTGCAATCGTCGCAGATAAAAAACCGAAGAAGGCTGCTGCTAGTGGATCGAAGAAGCCGAAATCTGCGCCAACTCATCCTCCTACTCAGCAAATGGTGGATGCTGCAATTAAAACATTGAAAGAGCGTGGTGGTTCCTCGTTATTGGCTATCAAGAAGTATATTGCCGCTACGTACAAAGTAGATGTACAGAAACTTGCTCCATTTATTAAGAAATATTTGAAAGGAGCAGTTGCAAGTGGTAAGTTAGTACAAACCAAGGGAAAGGGTGCGGCTGGTTCTTTTAAATTGTCTACAGCTGCAAGCAAGGAACCAAAAGCAAAATCTGCGGAGAAGAAAAAAGTAGTGAAATCAAAGTCTGTTGCTGCTGGAAGTGAGAAAAAAGTAAAGAAGGCAGCAGCTGGTGAGAAAAAAGTGAAGAAAGCATCTGCTACTAAGAAGAGTGTTGAAAAGAAAAAGGTGGAAAAGGCAAAGGTAAAGGCCGTGAAGAAAACTGGTACGGTCAAGGCAAAACCAACCAAGCCAAAGGCAGCCGCACCAAAAGCAAAAGTGCCAAAGGCTAAATCGGCTGCTGCATCTGTAGCAAAACCAAAAAAAGCTACTGCAGCCAAGAAGGCAAAAAAATAAAATGTCTATCACAATAGAATTCAGTAAATCAGTGAGATTTTCACTAAATGCTTCAAAGCCCTTTTCAGGGCTACAAAAAATTCATTAATGAGGTAATAAGATTAATTTCAACTAAATAAAAAAGTGTTTATATTTTTTTAAATTTTATTTAATGTAAATCATCAATATGGCGGCCAGGTGAAAATAAATTCCTAGAAACGTATAATGCAACGCGTTAGATGCATGTTTTTCCGCCATTTGCTTTTTCCAAGCCGAACAGGTTTTGGTATATGACATACTATATACATATGTATATCTACAGAAAATGATTATATGTACTCAGAAAATGATCATGTGCACATATTCAAAATAATTCAAACGGCATTGAATGCAATCTTTTTTTTTTTTTTTGCATTCAAAATTGATATCAATTTAAAATCTCTTTCAAAAAATATTTTGCGGCCCTGAAAAGGGCCATTTTGATGACGAACGAAATTATCGAAGGAAATTTACTTTGAGCTAGTATATTTGGTAACGGCTTTGGTTCCCTCACTAACAGCGTGCTTTGCGAGTTCACCGGGCAATAGTAAACGAACAGCAGTTTGGATTTCCCGACTCGTGATTGTTGAACGCTTGTTGTAGTGAGCCAGGCGAGATGCTTCGGCGGCAATCCTCTCGAAGATATCATTCACAAAACTATTCATGATACTCATTGCTTTTGATGAAATTCCAGTATCAGGATGAACTTGTTTCAAAACTTTGTAAATATAAATGGCGTAGCTCTCCTTCCTCTTGCGCTTCTTCTTCTTATCATTTTTGGTGATATTTTTTTGGGCCTTTCCGGCTTTCTTTGCTGCTTTTCCACTAGTTTTAGGCGGCATCGTAAAACTTATTATTCACAACTTCACAATATGACGATTGAATGAAAACTGTGAAGTTATTGGACGCAGTCACCCCTATTCTTCATTGACCTGACGACTTTTTCTCAAATACACTAACACAAAAATGATAAGTGTATTCGTTTTGAGTTTTATATAAATACAAGCACCAGCTACACCAGTGCGTCCTGAGAATGGTACAACTAGCACCAGAGGAGGACGCTAACCTCCTCAAAAAAATAAAAGTGCTCTTCACCCAACGAATAAGGGTGGAAGTACCAAACAAAAAGAGCAATTCACCCCACTGCAACAACTGTCAGCAGTCGGGACACATTGCCGGTGGCTGCCACCTCCAGCCCCGATGCATCAAGTGTGCGGAAAATCATCCGCGGGGAGAATGCCGTGTCAAACCGGCAAACCAAGACCCAGAGACTGTGGAAATTACGACTTCAGATGGAAAGACAACAACCAAACCGTTGACAGTAACTTGTTGCAACTGCGGAGGACCACACCCTGCCAACTTTTCAAAGTGTCCACACAAAAAGAAAATAAATAAGCCCACTTACGCAAGTGCTTTGAAAGGTGAAACATCAAGAAATAGTAAGAAGCCGCAGATGATCTTCGCATCTAGCTTAAAGGGCAACACCAATAAGCCCACAACCAGCACCAAAGCCCCGCAAAAGTCCGGATTCACTCTTGACATCAACTTCGAAGAATACGCCAGGGACCTACAGGCACTTCTCCCGAAAATTGCCAACTCATCTGCTATTGAGCAAAAGTGCCAGATATTGTCTCTGGTCACTACCTTCATTTTAAAAAACCATCATGACTAATTTGAAAATAGTTGCCCTCAATTGCCAATCACTTTTTAGCAAGACTAAGAAAGACAACTTCAAACTGTTTCTTGCCGAATACACTCCGGACGTAATATTGCTAAGCGAAACCCGATTCAAACCTAACTCTAAAATTAATATACCCCTATACAATATTATCTCTAAGTCTCGCCCTATAGGATCTGGAGTAGGGACAGCTATAGTGGTACATAGGAAGTACAAGTTCTCTGAAATTAGGTTTGATAACATCACTCATCTCGAATACACTGCGATCCGCCTTACCTCCCCAACAAACAGAAAATTAGTAGTTGTAGCTATATACAACAAATCTAAATACAATTTCCCTATCACCGATTTAAACAACATTGTCAAACAATCCATACCATCTCAGTTCATCTTAGGAGGCGACTGGAACGTCAGACACCCAATTTTCAATGACACCACAAGCAGTCACTCTGGAATACAACTAGCCACCTGGCTACAACACTCACCAGTTACCATAGAAGCACCTTTATCTCCAACCCACGTAACCAGAACTTCTAATTCACACCTAGACTTTTTCCTTAGGTCACAGTATCTAAACACATCGACACCCGTTTTAACTTCACACTTCTTTCCATCTGACCACGCTGCAGTTCATCTTATAATAGATACATCCCACCTCGGTACTATGGTAACAAACGAACAAACCCCAAATTTTAATAAAACAAAATGGAGAAAAGTGAATAGAGACGTCTCAACCAAATTAGCAACTGTCAGCATACCAGATTACAGAAACCTCTCACCGGATGATATTGACGAATCCGCCGATAAACTCGAAGATATCCTTAGAACATCTTTAATGGAAAATACACCCTCTACCAATCTCTATAGGAACTCGAACCAGCCCCTACCCAACACACTTCTGAAGCTAATTAGGGAAAAAAAAACACTCAGGCGCAGACTTTTTAGAACCTATTCCCCCCTCCTCAAATCTCAAATAAACCTGCTTACCACCCTTATAAATGAACACCTGCAGGCATTTGTAGAGAAAAACTACACTCAGACACTCCGGCAACTGAAACCAGACAAAACCCTATTCCACAATATTAATAAACTAACAGGCCGAAAAACGCAACATAAAATTAATTATCTCATAGATCCTAACAATAGACCAACCGAATCAGATCTAGAATCTGCAAATCTCTTGGGCACTCACTTTGCACAAATACATAATCTTAACAACAACCTTTCCACACCAGAATTTCAGCAGCATGTCCAACAATATGTCTCCACCAATCTATCCTCAAACAGTTTTATTACAATTTTTAATAGTCAAAACAAAGCGTCCAACCCAATAGACACTAATACCTTTCTTACAATGCCGGAACTTCAAGCCATCATCCAACAAAGGAAGAATAAAAGGTCAACTGGTATAGACAACATCCCAAACGTGCTATTCAAGAGGCTCGTTCCAGGTAACCTCGCCCCTATTGTTGCCCTATTCAATCAATGCATCAACACCTCGCATTTCCCTAAATCCTGGAAAACGGCTATACTGGTACCAATAAAAAAAACAGGAAAAGCTCATGACCCCTCCAACTACAGACCTATATCCCTCCTGAATACTATAAGCAAACTCCTAGAAAGTAAAATTCTAAGCAGGCTAAGAAGTTTTGCAGCCGAAAGGCAAATCATACCCGAATTTCAGTTTGGTTTCAAGCCTCAACACTCCACCTGCCATGCCCTATTAAAACTGACGGAAGATGTCACGAAGAACCTTAATAGCAAACGGCCCACAGTCTGTACCTCTCTTGACATCGCGAAAGCTTTCGACTGTGTATGGACTGCAGGACTTCTATACAAATTACACCATAACTACGGATTAGACCCCCATATCTGTCGCCTCATTAAATCTTACCTCTGCAATAGGACATTTATTGTTAAAATCAACTCAACTAAGTCAATAACTTTTCCCATTTCAGCAGGAGTTCCTCAAGGTTCCATTCTGGGGCCAATATTATATCTTTTATTTACAGCTGACATCCCCCCACCCACTGACCCGAGAGTAAAAATCATCACCTATGCTGACGACACGATGATCTATTCACATTCACCATTCGTACGATACAGTGCGATCCTCATCAATAATTATCTGTCGACCTTAGCAAAATATCTCAACAAGTGGAAGATTCGACCCAACGAAAAGAAAACTCAAGTGCTGGTTATCAAAGGCCCCCATAACCAATGCACGCGAGGCACTCTGAAATATCACAGCAAAATCAGGATCAGGTTAAACGGTGAGACCCTACTACCACTTAAAGAAATTAAATACTTGGGTGTCATATTTACTAGGGACTTTTCCTTCGGCAAACACGTCTTCAATCGCATCCAGAAAGCGAAGATTCAACTGAGCTACTGTCGCAAGGTTATGTGGAAACCGGACACGCTTTCTAAGAAAGTAAAGCAAATAATCTACAAGCAGATCGTCAGGCCTTCGCTGACCTATGCCTGCCCGATTTGGTTTCACATAACCCCTGCACAAATGGAGAATCTTCGTATCTTCGAAAGAAGATGTTTCAGATACATCACCAACCTGCACCGCCAGCGAGATTCCTACAAGTACATAAGGACCTCTATATTGTACGACAACGCAGAGATAGACAGGGTCGACAGACGCACAACACAACTCTCCATCAACTTCATCAAAAACCTGCCAAACATCCCCAACAGTATAATAGCCCAACTAACTCCATCGCCCCCGGATCCAAGCGATTACTTCCTTGGTACCACCCACATAGAACATCTATTCCAAACAAACAAGATAGTCGACCAGCACAACAATGTCGTTTACTACAATAAAAGAACGGCCAACGACACTTACAAATTCAACAACCATCAATACCAGGAAAGTGAACTGACCTTTCAGACTTCCCCTTCCTACTTGTAAATTTTTAATTAGTCTAAGTATCTCGTAAGTTAGTTTAAGTTAATGTAAGTTAATTTAAGTTTTTGTTAAGTTTTTGTTAAGTAGCATTAAGTAGTTATAAATTACATCTAGCAGGTTTTATGAACCTTTTCCTGCCGCACGCACTTCAAACAAAAGAAATGTATCCCAACCCATAAAACACATCCTCAAAAAAAAAAAATAGTCTAGAAAAATGTTTTTACGCATGTTAGATTTAAAGAAACAAAAAAAAAAAACAGATATTTTAAGTATTTTTTTTATCTATAAGCTCATTAACTACTGGTTCTTAAATAAATTACATTTAAAAAAAAAAAAAAAAAAAACCAGTGCGTCATTTAATTGTGAACAGTGAATCTGTGCGCGCGCGTTTGTTTAAAGTAATTTTGTATTTTAAAGAAAAAATCAGTGAGAAATGTCTGGACGTGGTAAAGGTGGAAAAGTGAAGGGAAAGGCAAAGTCCCGCTCAAATCGTGCTGGTCTTCAATTCCCCGTCGGTCGTATTCATCGGTTGCTTCGCAAGGGTAACTACGCTGAACGCGTTGGTGCTGGTGCTCCAGTTTACTTGGCAGCTGTTATGGAATATTTGGCTGCTGAAGTTTTGGAATTGGCGGGAAATGCTGCTCGTGATAATAAAAAGACCAGGATCATCCCTCGGCATTTACAGCTTGCCATTCGTAATGACGAGGAATTAAATAAATTGCTTTCTGGAGTTACAATTGCTCAAGGAGGTGTGCTTCCAAATATCCAAGCCGTTTTATTGCCAAAGAAAACCGAGAAGAGTGCCTAAATGCAACAAATGTAATAGTTTTGACAAAAGAAAATCCGCACAAAACCGTCCTTTTAAGGACGACAAATTATTACTTGAAGACTATTTTATAATTTCAATTTACCTATAATAATATTAAGATTCTTGTGTTTATTTTTCAATTTATTTGACCGACGATTGAATATTGATAATAGGTTTCATCAATGTTAAATAGTACCTAATCATCATTACGTTGTGCGCCATTGGCTATATGTATACATGTAGACAATTATGAAAAAAAAAATTAAGATTCAATCTAAACTTTAGATTTGTTTTTTAAAAGCCTTCGTGTCGTGTCTGTGATGAATTTTACATAAGACAAAAAAAAAAAAACACTTCAAATTTATGTTTATTTTATTACATTTTGCTTGCTTGCTTGGTTTAAATTTGTTTTCTGAGGATAGCTATCGAAAAATTCAAATTAAAAAAAAAATTAAAGTAGAAAATATTTCCCTTAAATGATCCCAATTAAATATCACTTAGAAATTTATTTGTGGTCCTGAAAAGGACCTTTTGTTATTATTTGTGCAAGATATTTTAACCTCCGAAACCGTAAAGTGTACGCCCCTGTCGTTTCAATGCGTAAACAACATCCATTGCAGTCACCGTTTTACGCTTTGCGTGTTCAGTGTATGTAACGGCATCACGAATGACATTTTCCAAGAACACTTTTAAAACGCCACGGGTTTCTTCATAGATTAAACCAGATATACGTTTTACACCACCACGGCGGGCTAAACGACGAATTGCCGGTTTTGTAATACCTTGGATATTATCGCGCTTATAACACTTTACGATGACGCTTAGCACCTCCTTTTCCCAAACCTTTTCCTCCTTTACCACGACCAGTCATTTTTAAAAATTACTATTTCTTCCTTCTAAACACGACACACTGAACAAAAGTCACTATGAAACTGTTCCGTTTGAACAAACTGAGGTTGTATTTATTTAACGCCAGCTAAGATTACTGAGATAAATAAAAAACAACAGAACGGGAACACGTTTCTACACAAATACTATAAACTAATGCATTTCAATCGAATTCACTTTTATATCTCGTGAGAATTTTGTGTTGACAGTGTAGTTCTTATATTGATAGTAAAGAAGTGATGGCTCGTACAAAGCAAACTGCTCGTAAATCGACTGGAGGAAAAGCCCCTCGAAAGCAATTGGCAACAAAGGCAGCCCGTAAGAGTGCTCCAGCTACTGGTGGTGTTAAGAAACCGCATCGTTATCGTCCAGGAACTGTTGCCCTTCGTGAAATCCGTCGCTACCAAAAAAGTACTGAATTGTTGATACGCAAATTACCTTTCCAACGTTTGGTCCGTGAAATTGCACAAGACTTTAAAACCGATTTGCGTTTCCAAAGTTCGGCAGTGATGGCACTTCAAGAAGCTAGCGAAGCTTACTTGGTTGGGCTTTTTGAAGACACCAACTTGTGCGCCATTCATGCTAAGCGCGTTACAATTATGCCAAAAGACATTCAATTGGCTCGACGCATTCGTGGCGAGCGTGCTTAAACTAAATTTTTTTTTCTTATCCCCAACGGTCCTTTTCAGGACCACATACGAGTAAAAGAGATTTTAAATTATTCAATTCACACGGATAGAAAGTTCTTTCTCAGACGTTTTTTTTTTTTATTTTTTTATGAGCAGATAAATTACTTTAATTGAATTTGAAATTTCATTCAACTCAAGAAATCATTTTGAATCATCATTGGCAAATTACATCTATGAAAATCATTGCTGTTATTTAACAAACTATGTACATTTAACAAATTATGTTATATGGAAGAATTGTCGGATTGATGGGATCATAGAGGTAATGCTGTTTCTGCGATATATGTATATTATTTAAACTTATCAAACTCAGCATATGTATATATTTAATAATGTTTTTCAATATGATTTTTATGTATTTATTTATAAAACAAGCAGTTTGTTGTTTTATTAAAAAAAAAACCCTTTACATGTCTTATACGAGTAGTTCAATTTATATTATTTTACTTTGATAACATTAAGAAATAAAGAAAAATTTATGTATTACATAAATTATATTTTCCTCAAATTGCAAGGATATATAGTCTATATTTATTACACAAGTAAGTCCTTTAAGTAAATATTATCTAGAAAGTAAATTTTGATAGAAATATAGTAAAAAAAAAAAAAAGTGAAAAGCCATCCATGTAGATGATGACACCGTACATATAAATGTCGTCCATAGAAATACTGATTTTTTTTTAATTTTTTTAATTTTTTTTTTTTTTTATAATATTATAAAATAAAAATATTCAAGTTGATAATATGAATATGGCTGTCAGTAGTACATGCTGTAACTTTTATTTTCCTCAAAAAATAATAAAACCACATGTTCCAGTACAACCGGGAAGCTGCGAAAGAAGGTGAAATGAGTGTTTTATCGTTCAAAAAGTTTTAATTAAATTTACCTTGAAAATGTCAATTTAATCGAAAGAAATGATAGTTAACTTATTGTATATAATGTATATTTTACTTTAAATATTACTTTTTGGTGAAACAATTTTGAATTATTTAAATAAATGCAATTTTATGAGGATTTAGTGAGCAAAACCCATCAAAGATTTACCTTAATTATCATCTACCGTCGTAAATAAACATTTATTTGAAAAAACTTTTTCTACAATATAATCTAATGTATTAAAAAAATGTTAAAAACATAAGAATAATTTGTTTTATAGAGTCGAACATATTGGAAAATATTAATTTAGTCTAAACTCAAGGATGGAAGACAGCCAAAGTGCCCGAATAAATGAAAATTTTTTGTACCTCTCTACTGTTCAGTTCTCAAGAAGGTGAATACGAGGGTATGTTTTGGTGAGAGGTTATTGAAAAAGTCACTATTAAGTGTTTGTGAAATAAAAAGTGTTAGAAAGAAAAAAGTGAAGTAAAATGGCCGATACTGTTGCTACTACTCCTGCAATCGTCGCAGATAAAAAACCGAAGAAGGCTGCTGCTAGTGGATCGAAGAAGCCGAAATCTGCGCCAACTCATCCTCCTACTCAGCAAATGGTGGATGCTGCAATTAAAACATTGAAAGAGCGTGGTGGTTCCTCGTTATTGGCTATCAAGAAGTATATTGCCGCTACGTACAAAGTAGATGTACAGAAACTTGCTCCATTTATTAAGAAATATTTGAAAGGAGCAGTTGCAAGTGGTAAGTTAGTACAAACCAAGGGAAAGGGTGCGGCTGGTTCTTTTAAATTGTCTACAGCTGCAAGCAAGGAACCAAAAGCAAAATCTGCGGAGAAGAAAAAAGTAGTGAAATCAAAGTCTGTTGCTGCTGGAAGTGAGAAAAAAGTAAAGAAGGCAGCAGCTGGTGAGAAAAAAGTGAAGAAAGCATCTGCTACTAAGAAGAGTGTTGAAAAGAAAAAGGTGGAAAAGGCAAAGGTAAAGGCCGTGAAGAAAACTGGTACGGTCAAGGCAAAACCAACCAAGCCAAAGGCAGCCGCACCAAAAGCAAAAGTGCCAAAGGCTAAATCGGCTGCTGCATCTGTAGCAAAACCAAAAAAAGCTACTGCAGCCAAGAAGGCAAAAAAATAAAATGTCTATCACAATAGAATTCAGTAAATCAGTGAGATTTTCACTAAATGCTTCAAAGCCCTTTTCAGGGCTACAAAAAATTCATTAATGAGGTAATAAGATTAATTTCAACTAAATAAAAAAGTGTTTATATTTTTTTAAATTTTATTTAATGTAAATCATCAATATGGCGGCCAGGTGAAAATAAATTCCTAGAAACGTATAATGCAACGCGTTAGATGCATGTTTTTCCGCCATTTGCTTTTTCCAAGCCGAACAGGTTTTGGTATGACATACTATATACATATGTATATCTACAGAAAATGATTATATGTACTCAGAAAATGATCATGTGCACATATTCAAAATAATTCAAACGGCATTGAATGCAATCTTTTTTTTTTTTTTTGCATTCAAAATTGATATCAATTTAAAATCTCTTTCAAAAAATATTTTGCGGCCCTGAAAAGGGCCATTTTGATGACGAACGAAATTATCGAAGGAAATTTACTTTGAGCTAGTATATTTGGTAACGGCTTTGGTTCCCTCACTAACAGCGTGCTTTGCGAGTTCACCGGGCAATAGTAAACGAACAGCAGTTTGGATTTCCCGACTCGTGATTGTTGAACGCTTGTTGTAGTGAGCCAGGCGAGATGCTTCGGCGGCAATCCTCTCGAAGATATCATTCACAAAACTATTCATGATACTCATTGCTTTTGATGAAATTCCAGTATCAGGATGAACTTGTTTCAAAACTTTGTAAATATAAATGGCGTAGCTCTCCTTCCTCTTGCGCTTCTTCTTCTTATCATTTTTGGTGATATTTTTTTGGGCCTTTCCGGCTTTCTTTGCTGCTTTTCCACTAGTTTTAGGCGGCATCGTAAAACTTATTATTCACAACTTCACAATATGACGATTGAATGAAAACTGTGAAGTTATTGGACGCAGTCACCCCTATTCTTCATTGACCTGACGACTTTTTCTCAAATACACTAACACAAAAATGATAAGTGTATTCGTTTTGAGTTTTATATAAATACAAGCACCAGCTACACCAGTGCGTCATTTAATTGTGAACAGTGAATCTGTGCGCGCGCGTTTGTTTAAAGTAATTTTGTATTTTAAAGAAAAAATCAGTGAGAAATGTCTGGACGTGGTAAAGGTGGAAAAGTGAAGGGAAAGGCAAAGTCCCGCTCAAATCGTGCTGGTCTTCAATTCCCCGTCGGTCGTATTCATCGGTTGCTTCGCAAGGGTAACTACGCTGAACGCGTTGGTGCTGGTGCTCCAGTTTACTTGGCAGCTGTTATGGAATATTTGGCTGCTGAAGTTTTGGAATTGGCGGGAAATGCTGCTCGTGATAATAAAAAGACCAGGATCATCCCTCGGCATTTACAGCTTGCCATTCGTAATGACGAGGAATTAAATAAATTGCTTTCTGGAGTTACAATTGCTCAAGGAGGTGTGCTTCCAAATATCCAAGCCGTTTTATTGCCAAAGAAAACCGAGAAGAGTGCCTAAATGCAACAAATGTAATAGTTTTGACAAAAGAAAATCCGCACAAAACCGTCCTTTTAAGGACGACAAATTATTACTTGAAGACTATTTTATAATTTCAATTTACCTATAATAATATTAAGATTCTTGTGTTTATTTTTCAATTTATTTGACCGACGATTGAATATTGATAATAGGTTTCATCAATGTTAAATAGTACCTAATCATCATTACGTTGTGCGCCATTGGCTATATGTATACATGTAGACAATTATGAAAAAAAAAATTAAGATTCAATCTAAACTTTAGATTTGTTTTTTAAAAGCCTTCGTGTCGTGTCTGTGATGAATTTTACATAAGACAAAAAAAAAAAAACACTTCAAATTTATGTTTATTTTATTACATTTTGCTTGCTTGCTTGGTTTAAATTTGTTTTCTGAGGATAGCTATCGAAAAATTCAAATTAAAAAAAAAATTAAAGTAGAAAATATTTCCCTTAAATGATCTCAATTAAATATCACTTAGAAATTTATTTGTGGTCCTGAAAAGGACCTTTTGTTATTATTTGTGCAAGATATTTTAACCTCCGAAACCGTAAAGTGTACGCCCCTGTCGTTTCAATGCGTAAACAACATCCATTGCAGTCACCGTTTTACGCTTTGCGTGTTCAGTGTATGTAACGGCATCACGAATGACATTTTCCAAGAACACTTTTAAAACGCCACGGGTTTCTTCATAGATTAAACCAGATATACGTTTTACACCACCACGGCGGGCTAAACGACGAATTGCCGGTTTTGTAATACCTTGGATATTATCGCGCTTATAACACTTTACGATGACGCTTAGCACCTCCTTTTCCCAAACCTTTTCCTCCTTTACCACGACCAGTCATTTTTAAAAATTACTATTTCTTCCTTCTAAACACGACACACTGAACAAAAGTCACTATGAAACTGTTCCGTTTGAACAAACTGAGGTTGTATTTATTTAACGCCAGCTAAGATTACTGAGATAAATAAAAAACAACAGAACGGGAACACGTTTCTACACAAATACTATAAACTAATGCATTTCAATCGAATTCACTTTTATATCTCGTGAGAATTTTGTGTTGACAGTGTAGTTCTTATATTGATAGTAAAGAAGTGATGGCTCGTACAAAGCAAACTGCTCGTAAATCGACTGGAGGAAAAGCCCCTCGAAAGCAATTGGCAACAAAGGCAGCCCGTAAGAGTGCTCCAGCTACTGGTGGTGTTAAGAAACCGCATCGTTATCGTCCAGGAACTGTTGCCCTTCGTGAAATCCGTCGCTACCAAAAAAGTACTGAATTGTTGATACGCAAATTACCTTTCCAACGTTTGGTCCGTGAAATTGCACAAGACTTTAAAACCGATTTGCGTTTCCAAAGTTCGGCAGTGATGGCACTTCAAGAAGCTAGCGAAGCTTACTTGGTTGGGCTTTTTGAAGACACCAACTTGTGCGCCATTCATGCTAAGCGCGTTACAATTATGCCAAAAGACATTCAATTGGCTCGACGCATTCGTGGCGAGCGTGCTTAAACTAAATTTTTTTTTCTTATCCCCAACGGTCCTTTTCAGGACCACATACGAGTAAAAGAGATTTTAAATTATTCAATTCACACGGATAGAAAGTTCTTTCTCAGACGTTTTTTTTTTTTATTTTTTTATGAGCAGATAAATTACTTTAATTGAATTTGAAATTTCATTCAACTCAAGAAATCATTTTGAATCATCATTGGCAAATTACATCTATGAAAATCATTGCTGTTATTTAACAAACTATGTACATTTAACAAATTATGTTATATGGAAGAATTGTCGGATTGATGGGATCATAGAGGTAATGCTGTTTCTGCGATATATGTATATTATTTAAACTTATCAAACTCAGCATATGTATATATTTAATAATGTTTTTCAATATGATTTTTATGTATTTATTTATAAAACAAGCAGTTTGTTGTTTTATTAAAAAAAAACCCTTTACATGTCTTATACGAGTAGTTCAATTTATATTATTTTACTTTGATAACATTAAGAAATAAAGAAAAATTTATGTATTACATAAATTATATTTTCCTCAAATTGCAAGGATATATAGTCTATATTTATTACACAAGTAAGTCCTTTAAGTAAATATTATCTAGAAAGTAAATTTTGATAGAAATATAGTAAAAAAAAAAAAAAGTGAAAAGCCATCCATGTAGATGATGACACCGTACATATAAATGTCGTCCATAGAAATACTGATTTTTTTTTAATTTTTTTAATTTTTTTTTTTTTTTATAATATTATAAAATAAAAATATTCAAGTTGATAATATGAATATGGCTGTCAGTAGTACATGCTGTAACTTTTATTTTCCTCAAAAAATAATAAAACCACATGTTCCAGTACAACCGGGAAGCTGCGAAAGAAAGTGAAATGAGTGTTTTATCGTTCAAAAAGTTTTAATTAAATTTACCTTGAAAATGTGAATTTAATCGAAAGAAATGATAGTTAACTTATTGTATATAATGTATATTTTACTTTAAATATTACTTTTTGGTGAAACAATTTTGAATTATTTAAATAAATGCAATTTTATGAGGATTTAGTGAGCAAAACCCATCAAAGATTTACCTTAATTATCATCTACCGTCGTAAATAAACATTTATTTGAAAAAACTTTTTCTACAATATAATCTAATGTATTAAAAAAATGTTAAAAACATAAGAATAATTTGTTTTATAGAGTCGAACATATTGGAAAATATTAATTTAGTCTAAACTCAAGGATGGAAGACAGCCAAAGTGCCCGAATAAATGAAAATTTTTTGTACCTCTCTACTGTTCAGTTCTCAAGAAGGTGAATACGAGGGTATGTTTTGGTGAGAGGTTATTGAAAAAGTCACTATTAAGTGTTTGTGAAATAAAAAGTGTTAGAAAGAAAAAAGTGAAGTAAAATGGCCGATACTGTTGCTACTACTCCTGCAATCGTCGCAGATAAAAAACCGAAGAAGGCTGCTGCTAGTGGATCGAAGAAGCCGAAATCTGCGCCAACTCATCCTCCTACTCAGCAAATGGTGGATGCTGCAATTAAAACATTGAAAGAGCGTGGTGGTTCCTCGTTATTGGCTATCAAGAAGTATATTGCCGCTACGTACAAAGTAGATGTACAGAAACTTGCTCCATTTATTAAGAAATATTTGAAAGGAGCAGTTGCAAGTGGTAAGTTAGTACAAACCAAGGGAAAGGGTGCGGCTGGTTCTTTTAAATTGTCTACAGCTGCAAGCAAGGAACCAAAAGCAAAATCTGCGGAGAAGAAAAAAGTAGTGAAATCAAAGTCTGTTGCTGCTGGAAGTGAGAAAAAAGTAAAGAAGGCAGCAGCTGGTGAGAAAAAAGTGAAGAAAGCATCTGCTACTAAGAAGAGTGTTGAAAAGAAAAAGGTGGAAAAGGCAAAGGTAAAGGCCGTGAAGAAAACTGGTACGGTCAAGGCAAAACCAACCAAGCCAAAGGCAGCCGCACCAAAAGCAAAAGTGCCAAAGGCTAAATCGGCTGCTGCATCTGTAGCAAAACCAAAAAAAGCTACTGCAGCCAAGAAGGCAAAAAAGTAAAATGTCTATCACAATAGAATTCAGTAAATCAGTGAGATTTTCACTAAATGCTTCAAAGCCCTTTTCAGGGCTACAAAAAATTCATTAATGAGGTAATAAGATTAATTTCAACTAAATAAAAAAGTGTTTATATTTTTTTAAATTTTATTTAATGTAAATCATCAATATGGCGGCCAGGTGAAAATAAATTCCTAGAAACGTATAATGCAACGCGTTAGATGCATGTTTTTCCGCCATTTGCTTTTTCCAAGCCGAACAGGTTTTGGTATATGACATACTATATACATATGTATATCTATAGAAAATGATTATATGTACTCAGAAAATGATCATGTGCACATATTCAAAATAATTCAAACGGCATTGAATGCAATCTTTTTTTTTTTTTTTGCATTCAAAATTGATATCAATTTAAAATCTCTTTCAAGAAATATTTTGCGGCCCTGAAAAGGGCCATTTTGATGACGAACGAAATTATCGAAGGAAATTTACTTTGAGCTAGTATATTTGGTAACGGCTTTGGTTCCCTCACTAACAGCGTGCTTTGCGAGTTCACCGGGCAATAGTAAACGAACAGCAGTTTGGATTTCCCGACTCGTGATTGTTGAACGCTTGTTGTAGTGAGCCAGGCGAGATGCTTCGGCGGCAATCCTCTCGAAGATATCATTCACAAAACTATTCATGATACTCATTGCTTTTGATGAAATTCCAGTATCAGGATGAACTTGTTTCAAAACTTTGTAAATATAAATGGCGTAGCTCTCCTTCCTCTTGCGCTTCTTCTTCTTATCATTTTTGGTGATATTTTTTTGGGCCTTTCCGGCTTTCTTTGCTGCTTTTCCACTAGTTTTAGGCGGCATCGTAAAACTTATTATTCACAACTTCACAATATGACGATTGAATGAAAACTGTGAAGTTATTGGACGCAGTCACCCCTATTCTTCATTGACCTGACGACTTTTTCTCAAATACACTAACACAAAAATGATAAGTGTATTCGTTTTGAGTTTTATATAAATACAAGCACCAGCTACACCAGTGCGTCATTTAATTGTGAACAGTGAATCTGTGCGCGCGCGTTTGTTTAAAGTAATTTTGTATTTTAAAGAAAAAATCAGTGAGAAATGTCTGGACGTGGTAAAGGTGGAAAAGTGAAGGGAAAGGCAAAGTCCCGCTCAAATCGTGCTGGTCTTCAATTCCCCGTCGGTCGTATTCATCGGTTGCTTCGCAAGGGTAACTACGCTGAACGCGTTGGTGCTGGTGCTCCAGTTTACTTGGCAGCTGTTATGGAATATTTGGCTGCTGAAGTTTTGGAATTGGCGGGAAATGCTGCTCGTGATAATAAAAAGACCAGGATCATCCCTCGGCATTTACAGCTTGCCATTCGTAATGACGAGGAATTAAATAAATTGCTTTCTGGAGTTACAATTGCTCAAGGAGGTGTGCTTCCAAATATCCAAGCCGTTTTATTGCCAAAGAAAACCGAGAAGAGTGCCTAAATGCAACAAATGTAATAGTTTTGACAAAAGAAAATCCGCACAAAACCGTCCTTTTAAGGACGACAAATTATTACTTGAAGACTATTTTATAATTTCAATTTACCTATAATAATATTAAGATTCTTGTGTTTATTTTTCAATTTATTTGACCGACGATTGAATATTGATAATAGGTTTCATCAATGTTAAATAGTACCTAATCATCATTACGTTGTGCGCCATTGGCTATATGTATACATGTAGACAATTATGAAAAAAAAAATTAAGATTCAATCTAAACTTTAGATTTGTTTTTTAAAAGCCTTCGTGTCGTGTCTGTGATGAATTTTACATAAGACAAAAAAAAAAAAACACTTCAAATTTATGTTTATTTTATTACATTTTGCTTGCTTGCTTGGTTTAAATTTGTTTTCTGAGGATAGTTATCGAAAAATTCAAATTAAAAAAAAAATTAAAGTAGAAAATATTTCCCTTAAATGATCTCAATTAAATATCACTTAGAAATTTATTTGTGGTCCTGAAAAGGACCTTTTGTTATTATTTGTGCAAGATATTTTAACCTCCGAAACCGTAAAGTGTACGCCCCTGTCGTTTCAATGCGTAAACAACATCCATTGCAGTCACCGTTTTACGCTTTGCGTGTTCAGTGTATGTAACGGCATCACGAATGACATTTTCCAAGAACACTTTTAAAACGCCACGGGTTTCTTCATAGATTAAACCAGATATACGTTTTACACCACCACGGCGGGCTAAACGACGAATTGCCGGTTTTGTAATACCTTGGATATTATCGCGCAACACTTTACGATGACGCTTAGCACCTCCTTTTCCCAAACCTTTTCCTCCTTTACCACGACCAGTCATTTTTAAAAATTACTATTTCTTCCTTCTAAACACGACACACTGAACAAAAGCCACTATGAAACTGTTCCGTTTGAACAAACTGAGGTTGTATTTATTTAACGCCAGCTAAGATTACTGAGATAAATAAAAAACAACAGAACGGGAACACGTTTCTACACAAATACTATAAACTAATGCATTTCAATCGAATTCACTTTTATATCTCGTGAGAATTTTGTGTTGACAGTGTAGTTCTTATATTGATAGTAAAGAAGTGATGGCTCGTACAAAGCAAACTGCTCGTAAATCGACTGGAGGAAAAGCCCCTCGAAAGCAATTGGCAACAAAGGCAGCCCGTAAGAGTGCTCCAGCTACTGGTGGTGTTAAGAAACCGCATCGTTATCGTCCAGGAACTGTTGCCCTTCGTGAAATCCGTCGCTACCAAAAAAGTACTGAATTGTTGATACGCAAATTACCTTTCCAACGTTTGGTCCGTGAAATTGCACAAGACTTTAAAACCGATTTGCGTTTCCAAAGTTCGGCAGTGATGGCACTTCAAGAAGCTAGCGAAGCTTACTTGGTTGGGCTTTTTGAAGACACCAACTTGTGCGCCATTCATGCTAAGCGCGTTACAATTATGCCAAAAGACATTCAATTGGCTCGACGCATTCGTGGCGAGCGTGCTTAAACTAAATTTTTTTTTCTTATCCCCAACGGTCCTTTTCAGGACCACATACGAGTAAAAGAGATTTTAAATTATTCAATTCACACGGATAGAAAGTTCTTTCTCAGACGTTTTTTTTTTTTATTTTTTTATAAGCAGATAAATTACTTTAATTGAATTTGAAATTTCATTCAACTCAAGAAATCATTTTGAATCATCATTGGCAAATTACATCTATGAAAATCATTGCTGTTATTTAACAAACTATGTACATTTAACAAATTATGTTATATGGAAGAATTGTCGGATTGATGGGATCATAGAGGTAATGCTGTTTCTGCGATATATGTATATTATTTAAACTTATCAAACTCAGCATATGTATATATTTAATAATGTTTTTCAATATGATTTTTATGTATTTATTTATAAAACAAGCAGTTTGTTGTTTTATTAAAAAAAAAACCCTTTACATGTCTTATACGAGTAGTTCAATTTATATTATTTTACTTTGATAACATTAAGAAATAAAGAAAAATTTATGTATTACATAAATTATATTTTCCTCAAATTGCAAGGATATATAGTCTATATTTATTACACAAGTAAGTCCTTTAAGTAAATATTATCTAGAAAGTAAATTTTGATAGAAATATAGTAAAAAAAAAAAAAGTGAAAAGCCATCCATGTAGATGATGACACCGTACATATAAATGTCGTCCATAGAAATACTGATTTTTTTTTAATTTTTTTAATTTTTTTTTTTTTTTATAATATTATAAAATAAAAATATTCAAGTTGATAATATGAATATGGCTGTCAGTAGTACATGCTGTAACTTTTATTTTCCTCAAAAAATAATAAAACCACATGTTCCAGTACAACCGGGAAGCTGCGAAAGAAAGTGAAATGAGTGTTTTATCGTTCAAAAAGTTTTAATTAAATTTACCTTGAAAATGTGAATTTAATCGAAAGAAATGATAGTTAACTTATTGTATATAATGTATATTTTACTTTAAATATTACTTTTTGGTGAAACAATTTTGAATTATTTAAATAAATGCAATTTTATGAGGATTTAGTGAGCAAAACCCATCAAAGATTTACCTTAATTATCATCTACCGTCGTAAATAAACATTTATTTGAAAAAACTTTTTCTACAATATAATCTAATGTATTAAAAAAATGTTAAAAACATAAGAATAATTTGTTTTATAGAGTCGAACATATTGGAAAATATTAATTTAGTCTAAACTCAAGGATGGAAGACAGCCAAAGTGCCCGAATAAATGAAAATTTTTTGTACCTCTCTACTGTTCAGTTCTCAAGAAGGTGAATACGAGGGTATGTTTTGGTGAGAGGTTATTGAAAAAGTCACTATTAAGTGTTTGTGAAATAAAAAGTGTTAGAAAGAAAAAAGTGAAGTAAAATGGCCGATACTGTTGCTACTACTCCTGCAATCGTCGCAGATAAAAAACCGAAGAAGGCTGCTGCTAGTGGATCGAAGAAGCCGAAATCTGCGCCAACTCATCCTCCTACTCAGCAAATGGTGGATGCTGCAATTAAAACATTGAAAGAGCGTGGTGGTTCCTCGTTATTGGCTATCAAGAAGTATATTGCCGCTACGTACAAAGTAGATGTACAGAAACTTGCTCCATTTATTAAGAAATATTTGAAAGGAGCAGTTGCAAGTGGTAAGTTAGTACAAACCAAGGGAAAGGGTGCGGCTGGTTCTTTTAAATTGTCTACAGCTGCAAGCAAGGAACCAAAAGCAAAATCTGCGGAGAAGAAAAAAGTAGTGAAATCAAAGTCTGTTGCTGCTGGAAGTGAGAAAAAAGTAAAGAAGGCAGCAGCTGGTGAGAAAAAAGTGAAGAAAGCATCTGCTACTAAGAAGAGTGTTGAAAAGAAAAAGGTGGAAAAGGCAAAGGTAAAGGCCGTGAAGAAAACTGGTACGGTCAAGGCAAAACCAACCAAGCCAAAGGCAGCCGCACCAAAAGCAAAAGTGCCAAAGGCTAAATCGGCTGCTGCATCTGTAGCAAAACCAAAAAAAGCTACTGCAGCCAAGAAGGCAAAAAAGTAAAATGTCTATCACAATAGAATTCAGTAAATCAGTGAGATTTTCACTAAATGCTTCAAAGCCCTTTTCAGGGCTACAAAAAATTCATTAATGAGGTAATAAGATTAATTTCAACTAAATAAAAAAGTGTTTATATTTTTTTAAATTTTATTTAATGTAAATCATCATTATGGCGGCCAGGTGAAAATAAATTCCTAGAAACGTATAATGCAACGCGTTAGATGCATGTTTTTCCGCCATTTGCTTTTTCCAAGCCGAACAGGTTTTGGTATATGACATACTATATACATATGTATATCTACAGAAAATGATTATATGTACTCAGAAAATGATCATGTGCACATATTCAAAATAATTCAAACGGCATTGAATGCAATCTTTTTTGTTTTTTTGCATTCAAAATTGATATAAATTTAAAATCTCTTTCAAGAAATATTTTGCGGCCCTGAAAAGGGCCATTTTGATTACGAACGAAATTATCGAAGGAAATTTACTTTGAGCTAGTATATTTGGTAACGGCTTTGGTTCCCTCACTAACAGCGTGCTTTGCGAGTTCACCGGGCAATAGTAAACGAACAGCAGTTTGGATTTCCCGACTCGTGATTGTTGAACGCTTGTTGTAGTGAGCCAGGCGAGATGCTTCGGCGGCAATCCTCTCGAAGATATCATTCACAAAACTATTCATGATACTCATTGCTTTTGATGAAATTCCAGTATCAGGATGAACTTGTTTCAAAACTTTGTAAATATAAATGGCGTAGCTCTCCTTCCTCTTGCGCTTCTTCTTCTTATCATTTTTGGTGATATTTTTTTGGGCCTTTCCGGCTTTCTTTGCTGCTTTTCCACTAGTTTTAGGCGGCATCGTAAAACTTATTATTCACAACTTCACAATATGACGATTGAATGAAAACTGTGAAGTTATTGTACGCAGTCACCCCTATTCTTCATTGACCTGACGACTTTTTCTCAAATACACTAACACAAAAATGATAAGTGTATTCGTTTTGAGTTTTATATAAATACAAGCACCAGCTACACCAGTGCGTCATTTAATTGTGAACAGTGAATCTGTGCGCGCGCGTTTGTTTAAAGTAATTTTGTATTTTAAAGAAAAAATCAGTGAGAAATGTCTGGACGTGGTAAAGGTGGAAAAGTGAAGGGAAAGGCAAAGTCCCGCTCAAATCGTGCTGGTCTTCAATTCCCCGTCGGTCGTATTCATCGGTTGCTTCGCAAGGGTAACTACGCTGAACGCGTTGGTGCTGGTGCTCCAGTTTACTTGGCAGCTGTTATGGAATATTTGGCTGCTGAAGTTTTGGAATTGGCGGGAAATGCTGCTCGTGATAATAAAAAGACCAGGATCATCCCTCGGCATTTACAGCTTGCCATTCGTAATGACGAGGAATTAAATAAATTGCTTTCTGGAGTTACAATTGCTCAAGGAGGTGTGCTTCCAAATATCCAAGCCGTTTTATTGCCAAAGAAAACCGAGAAGAGTGCCTAAATGCAACAAATGTAATAGTTTTGACAAAAGAAAATCCGCACAAAACCGTCCTTTTAAGGACGACAAATTATTACTTGAAGACTATTTTATAATTTCAATTTACCTATAATAATATTAAGATTCTTGTGTTTATTTTTCAATTTATTTGACCGACGATTGAATATTGATAATAGGTTTCATCAATGTTAAATAGTACCTAATCATCATTACGTTGTGCGCCATTGGCTATATGTATACATGTAGACAATTATGAAAAAAAAAATTAAGATTCAATCTAAACTTTAGATTTGTTTTTTAAAAGCCTTCGTGTCGTGTCTGTGATGAATTTTACATAAGACAAAAAAAAAAAAACACTTCAAATTTATGTTTATTTTATTACATTTTGCTTGCTTGCTTGGTTTAAATTTGTTTTCTGAGGATAGCTATCGAAAAATTCAAATTAAAAAAAAAATTAAAGTAGAAAATATTTCCCTTAAATGATCCCAATTAAATATCACTTAGAAATTTATTTGTGGTCCTGAAAAGGACCTTTTGTTATTATTTGTGCAAGATATTTTAACCTCCGAAACCGTAAAGTGTACGCCCCTGTCGTTTCAATGCGTAAACAACATCCATTGCAGTCACCGTTTTACGCTTTGCGTGTTCAGTGTATGTAACGGCATCACGAATGACATTTTCCAAGAACACTTTTAAAACGCCACGGGTTTCTTCATAGATTAAACCAGATATACGTTTTACACCACCACGGCGGGCTAAACGACGAATTGCCGGTTTTGTAATACCTTGGATATTATCGCGCAACACTTTACGATGACGCTTAGCACCTCCTTTTCCCAAACCTTTTCCTCCTTTACCACGACCAGTCATTTTTAAAAATTACTATTTCTTCCTTCTAAACACGACACACTGAACAAAAGTCACTATGAAACTGTTCCGTTTGAACAAACTGAGGTTGTATTTATTTAACGCCAGCTAAGATTACTGAGATAAATAAAAAACAACAGAACGGGAACACGTTTCTACACAAATACTATAAACTAATGCATTTCAATCGAATTCACTTTTATATCTCGTGAGAATTTTGTGTTGACAGTGTAGTTCTTATATTGATAGTAAAGAAGTGATGGCTCGTACAAAGCAAACTGCTCGTAAATCGACTGGAGGAAAAGCCCCTCGAAAGCAATTGGCAACAAAGGCAGCCCGTAAGAGTGCTCCAGCTACTGGTGGTGTTAAGAAACCGCATCGTTATCGTCCAGGAACTGTTGCCCTTCGTGAAATCCGTCGCTACCAAAAAAGTACTGAATTGTTGATACGCAAATTACCTTTCCAACGTTTGGTCCGTGAAATTGCACAAGACTTTAAAACCGATTTGCGTTTCCAAAGTTCGGCAGTGATGGCACTTCAAGAAGCTAGCGAAGCTTACTTGGTTGGGCTTTTTGAAGACACCAACTTGTGCGCCATTCATGCTAAGCGCGTTACAATTATGCCAAAAGACATTCAATTGGCTCGACGCATTCGTGGCGAGCGTGCTTAAACTAAATTTTTTTTTCTTATCCCCAACGGTCCTTTTCAGGACCACATACGAGTAAAAGAGATTTTAAATTATTCAATTCACACGGATAGAAAGTTCTTTCTCAGACGTTTTTTTTTTTTATTTTTTTATGAGCAGATAAATTACTTTAATTGAATTTGAAATTTCATTCAACTCAAGAAATCATTTTGAATCATCATTGGCAAATTACATCTATGAAAATCATTGCTGTTATTTAACAAACTATGTACATTTAACAAATTATGTTATATGGAAGAATTGTCGGATTGATGGGATCATAGAGGTAATGCTGTTTCTGCGATATATGTATATTATTTAAACTTATCAAACTCAGCATATGTATATATTTAATAATGTTTTTCAATATGATTTTTATGTATTTATTTATAAAACAAGCAGTTTGTTGTTTTATTAAAAAAAAAAACCCTTTACATGTCTTATACGAGTAGTTCAATTTATATTATTTTACTTTGACAACATTAAGAAATAAAGAAAAATTTATGTATTACATAAATTATATTTTCCTCAAATTGCAAGGATATATAGTCTATATTTATTACACAAGTAAGTCCTTTAAGTAAATATTATCTAGAAAGTAAATTTTGATAGAAATATAGTAAAAAAAAAAAAAGTGAAAAGCCATCCATGTAGATGATGACACCGTACATATAAATGTCGTCCATAGAAATACTGATTTTTTTTTAAATTTTTTTAATTTTTTTTTTTTTTTATAATATTATAAAATAAAAATATTCAAGTTGATAATATGAATATGGCTGTCAGTAGTACATGCTGTAACTTTTATTTTCCTCAAAAAATAATAAAACCACATGTTCCAGTACAACCGGGAAGCTGCGAAAGAAAGTGAAATGAGTGTTTTATCGTTCAAAAAGTTTTAATTAAATTTACCTTGAAAATGTGAATTTAATCGAAAGAAATGATAGTTAACTTATTGTATATAATGTATATTTTACTTTAAATATTACTTTTTGGTGAAACAATTTTGAATTATTTAAATAAATGCAATTTTATGAGGATTTAGTGAGCAAAACCCATCAAAGATTTACCTTAATTATCATCTACCGTCGTAAATAAACATTTATTTGAAAAAACTTTTTCTACAATATAATCTAATGTATTAAAAAAATGTTAAAAACATAAGAATAATTTGTTTTATAGAGTCGAACATATTGGAAAATATTAATTTAGTCTAAACTCAAGGATGGAAGACAGCCAAAGTGCCCGAATAAATGAAATTTTTTTGTACCTCTCTACTGTTCAGTTCTCAAGAAGGTGAATACGAGGGTATGTTTTGGTGAGAGGTTATTGAAAAAGTCACTATTAAGTGTTTGTGAAATAAAAAGTGTTAGAAAGAAAAAAGTGAAGTAAAATGGCCGATACTGTTGCTACTACTCCTGCAATCGTCGCAGATAAAAAACCGAAGAAGGCTGCTGCTAGTGGATCGAAGAAGCCGAAATCTGCGCCAACTCATCCTCCTACTCAGCAAATGGTGGATGCTGCAATTAAAACATTGAAAGAGCGTGGTGGTTCCTCGTTATTGGCTATCAAGAAGTATATTGCCGCTACGTACAAAGTAGATGTACAGAAACTTGCTCCATTTATTAAGAAATATTTGAAAGGAGCAGTTGCAAGTGGTAAGTTAGTACAAACCAAGGGAAAGGGTGCGGCTGGTTCTTTTAAATTGTCTACAGCTGCAAGCAAGGAACCAAAAGCAAAATCTGCGGAGAAGAAAAAAGTAGTGAAATCAAAGTCTGTTGCTGCTGGAAGTGAGAAAAAAGTAAAGAAGGCAGCAGCTGGTGAGAAAAAAGTGAAGAAAGCATCTGCTACTAAGAAGAGTGTTGAAAAGAAAAAGGTGGAAAAGGCAAAGGTAAAGGCCGTGAAGAAAACTGGTACGGTCAAGGCAAAACCAACCAAGCCAAAGGCAGCCGCACCAAAAGCAAAAGTGCCAAAGGCTAAATCGGCTGCTGCATCTGTAGCAAAACCAAAAAAAGCTACTGCAGCCAAGAAGGCAAAAAAGTAAAATGTCTATCACAATAGAATTCAGTAAATCAGTGAGATTTTCACTAAATGCTTCAAAGCCCTTTTCAGGGCTACAAAAAATTCATTAATGAGGTAATAAGATTAATTTCAACTAAATAAAAAAGTGTTTATATTTTTTTAAATTTTATTTAATGTAAATCATCAATATGGCGGCCAGGTGAAAATAAATTCCTAGAAACGTATAATGCAACGCGTTAGATGCATGTTTTTCCGCCATTTGCTTTTTCCAAGCCGAACAGGTTTTGGTATATGACATACTATATACATATGTATATCTACAGAAAATGATTATATGTACTCAGAAAATGATCATGTGCACATATTCAAAATAATTCAAACGGCATTGAATGCAATCTTTTTTTTTTTTTGCATTCAAAATTGATATCAATTTAAAATCTCTTTCAAGAAATATTTTGCGGCCCTGAAAAGGGCCATTTTGATGACGAACGAAATTATCGAAGGAAATTTACTTTGAGCTAGTATATTTGGTAACGGCTTTGGTTCCCTCACTAACAGCGTGCTTTGCGAGTTCACCGGGCAATAGTAAACGAACAGCAGTTTGGATTTCCCGACTCGTGATTGTTGAACGCTTGTTGTAGTGAGCCAGGCGAGATGCTTCGGCGGCAATCCTCTCGAAGATATCATTCACAAAACTATTCATGATACTCATTGCTTTTGATGAAATTCCAGTATCAGGATGAACTTGTTTCAAAACTTTGTAAATATAAATGGCGTAGCTCTCCTTCCTCTTGCGCTTCTTCTTCTTATCATTTTTGGTGATATTTTTTTGGGCCTTTCCGGCTTTCTTTGCTGCTTTTCCACTAGTTTTAGGCGGCATCGTAAAACTTATTATTCACAACTTCACAATATGACGATTGAATGAAAACTGTGAAGTTATTGGACGCAGTCACCCCTATTCTTCATTGACCTGACGACTTTTTCTCAAATACACTAACACAAAAATGATAAGTGTATTCGTTTTGAGTTTTATATAAATACAAGCACCAGCTACACCAGTGCGTCATTTAATTGTGAACAGTGAATCTGTGCGCGCGCGTTTGTTTAAAGTAATTTTGTATTTTAAAGAAAAAATCAGTGAGAAATGTCTGGACGTGGTAAAGGTGGAAAAGTGAAGGGAAAGGCAAAGTCCCGCTCAAATCGTGCTGGTCTTCAATTCCCCGTCGGTCGTATTCATCGGTTGCTTCGCAAGGGTAACTACGCTGAACGCGTTGGTGCTGGTGCTCCAGTTTACTTGGCAGCTGTTATGGAATATTTGGCTGCTGAAGTTTTGGAATTGGCGGGAAATGCTGCTCGTGATAATAAAAAGACCAGGATCATCCCTCGGCATTTACAGCTTGCCATTCGTAATGACGAGGAATTAAATAAATTGCTTTCTGGAGTTACAATTGCTCAAGGAGGTGTGCTTCCAAATATCCAAGCCGTTTTATTGCCAAAGAAAACCGAGAAGAGTGCCTAAATGCAACAAATGTAATAGTTTTGACAAAAGAAAATCCGCACAAAACCGTCCTTTTAAGGACGACAAATTATTACTTGAAGACTATTTTATAATTTCAATTTACCTATAATAATATTAAGATTCTTGTGTTTATTTTTCAATTTATTTGACCGACGATTGAATATTGATAATAGGTTTCATCAATGTTAAATAGTACCTAATCATCATTACGTTGTGCGCCATTGGCTATATGTATACATGTAGACAATTATGAAAAAAAAAATTAAGATTCAATCTAAACTTTAGATTTGTTTTTTAAAAGCCTTCGTGTCGTGTCTGTGATGAATTTTACATAAGACAAAAAAAAAAAAACACTTCAAATTTATGTTTATTTTATTACATTTTGCTTGCTTGCTTGGTTTAAATTTGTTTTCTGAGGATAGCTATCGAAAAATTCAAATTAAAAAAAAAATTAAAGTAGAAAATATTTCCCTTAAATGATCCCAATTAAATATCACTTAGAAATTTATTTGTGGTCCTGAAAAGGACCTTTTGTTATTATTTGTGCAAGATATTTTAACCTCCGAAACCGTAAAGTGTACGCCCCTGTCGTTTCAATGCGTAAACAACATCCATTGCAGTCACCGTTTTACGCTTTGCGTGTTCAGTGTATGTAACGGCATCACGAATGACATTTTCCAAGAACACTTTTAAAACGCCACGGGTTTCTTCATAGATTAAACCAGATATACGTTTTACACCACCACGGCGGGCTAAACGACGAATTGCCGGTTTTGTAATACCTTGGATATTATCGCGCAACACTTTACGATGACGCTTAGCACCTCCTTTTCCCAAACCTTTTCCTCCTTTACCACGACCAGTCATTTTTAAAAATTACTATTTCTTCCTTCTAAACACGACACACTGAACAAAAGTCACTATGAAACTGTTCCGTTTGAACAAACTGAGGTTGTATTTATTTAACGCCAGCTAAGATTACTGAGATAAATAAAAAACAACAGAACGGGAACACGTTTCTACACAAATACTATAAACTAATGCATTTCAATCGAATTCACTTTTATATCTCGTGAGAATTTTGTGTTGACAGTGTAGTTCTTATATTGATAGTAAAGAAGTGATGGCTCGTACAAAGCAAACTGCTCGTAAATCGACTGGAGGAAAAGCCCCTCGAAAGCAATTGGCAACAAAGGCAGCCCGTAAGAGTGCTCCAGCTACTGGTGGTGTTAAGAAACCGCATCGTTATCGTCCAGGAACTGTTGCCCTTCGTGAAATCCGTCGCTACCAAAAAAGTACTGAATTGTTGATACGCAAATTACCTTTCCAACGTTTGGTCCGTGAAATTGCACAAGACTTTAAAACCGATTTGCGTTTCCAAAGTTCGGCAGTGATGGCACTTCAAGAAGCTAGCGAAGCTTACTTGGTTGGGCTTTTTGAAGACACCAACTTGTGCGCCATTCATGCTAAGCGCGTTACAATTATGCCAAAAGACATTCAATTGGCTCGACGCATTCGTGGCGAGCGTGCTTAAACTAAATTTTTTTTTCTTATCACCAACGGTCCTTTTCAGGACCACATACGAGTAAAAGAGATTTTAAATTATTCAATTCACACGGATAGAAAGTTCTTTCTCAGACGTTTTTTTTTTTCTTTTTTTATGAGCAGATAAATTACTTTAATTGAATTTGAAATTTCATTCAACTCAAGAAATCATTTTGAATCATCATTGGCAAATTACATCTATGAAAATCATTGCTGTTATTTAACAAACTATGTACATTTAACAAATTATGTTATATGGAAGAATTGTCGGATTGATGGGATCATAGAGGTAATGCTGTTTCTGCGATATATGTATATTATTTAAACTTATCAAACTCAGCATATGTATATATTTAATAATGTTTTTCAATATGATTTTTATGTATTTATTTATAAAACAAGCAGTTTGTTGTTTTATTAAAAAAAAAACCCTTTACATGTCTTATACGAGTAGTTCAATTTATATTATTTTACTTTGATAACATTAAGAAATAAAGAAAAATTTATGTATTACATAAATTATATTTTCCTCAAATTGCAAGGATATATAGTCTATATTTATTACACAAGTAAGTCCTTTAAGTAAATATTATCTAGAAAGTAAATTTTGATAGAAATATAGTAAAAAAAAAAAAAAGTGAAAAGCCATCCATGTAGATGATGACACCGTACATATAAATGTCGTCCATAGAAATACTGATTTTTTTTTAATTTTTTTAATTTTTTTTTTTTTTTATAATATTATAAAATAAAAATATTCAAGTTGATAATATGAATATGGCTGTCAGTAGTACATGCTGTAACTTTTATTTTCCTCAAAAAATAATAAAACCACATGTTCCAGTACAACCGGGAAGCTGCGAAAGAAAGTGAAATGAGTGTTTTATCGTTCAAAAAGTTTTAATTAAATTTACCTTGAAAATGTGAATTTAATCGAAAGAAATGATAGTTAACTTATTGTATATAATGTATATTTTACTTTAAATATTACTTTTTGGTGAAACAATTTTGAATTATTTAAATAAATGCAATTTTATGAGGATTTAGTGAGCAAAACCCATCAAAGATTTACCTTAATTATCATCTACCGTCGTAAATAAACATTTATTTGAAAAAACTTTTTCTACAATATAATCTAATGTATTAAAAAAATGTTAAAAACATAAGAATAATTTGTTTTATAGAGTCGAACATATTGGAAAATATTAATTTAGTCTAAACTCAAGGATGGAAGACAGCCAAAGTGCCCGAATAAATGAAAATTTTTTGTACCTCTCTACTGTTCAGTTCTCAAGAAGGTGAATACGAGGGTATGTTTTGGTGAGAGGTTATTGAAAAAGTCACTATTAAGTGTTTGTGAAATAAAAAGTGTTAGAAAGAAAAAAGTGAAGTAAAATGGCCGATACTGTTGCTACTACTCCTGCAATCGTCGCAGATAAAAAACCGAAGAAGGCTGCTGCTAGTGGATCGAAGAAGCCGAAATCTGCGCCAACTCATCCTCCTACTCAGCAAATGGTGGATGCTGCAATTAAAACATTGAAAGAGCGTGGTGGTTCCTCGTTATTGGCTATCAAGAAGTATATTGCCGCTACGTACAAAGTAGATGTACAGAAACTTGCTCCATTTATTAAGAAATATTTGAAAGGAGCAGTTGCAAGTGGTAAGTTAGTACAAACCAAGGGAAAGGGTGCGGCTGGTTCTTTTAAATTGTCTACAGCTGCAAGCAAGGAACCAAAAGCAAAATCTGCGGAGAAGAAAAAAGTAGTGAAATCAAAGTCTGTTGCTGCTGGAAGTGAGAAAAAAGTAAAGAAGGCAGCAGCTGGTGAGAAAAAAGTGAAGAAAGCATCTGCTACTAAGAAGAGTGTTGAAAAGAAAAAGGTGGAAAAGGCAAAGGTAAAGGCCGTGAAGAAAACTGGTACGGTCAAGGCAAAACCAACCAAGCCAAAGGCAGCCGCACCAAAAGCAAAAGTGCCAAAGGCTAAATCGGCTGCTGCATCTGTAGCAAAACCAAAAAAAGCTACTGCAGCCAAGAAGGCAAAAAAGTAAAATGTCTATCACAATAGAATTCAGTAAATCAGTGAGATTTTCACTAAATGCTTCAAAGCCCTTTTCAGGGCTACAAAAAATTCATTAATGAGGTAATAAGATTAATTTCAACTAAATAAAAAAGTGTTTATATTTTTTTAAATTTTATTTAATGTAAATCATCAATATGGCGGCCAGGTGAAAATAAATTCCTAGAAACGTATAATGCAACGCGTTAGATGCATGTTTTTCCGCCATTTGCTTTTTCCAAGCCGAACAGGTTTTGGTATATGACATACTATATACATATGTATATCTATAGAAAATGATTATATGTACTCAGAAAATGATCATGTGCACATATTCAAAATAATTCAAACGGCATTGAATGCAATCTTTTTTTTTTTTTTTGCATTCAAAATTGATATCAATTTAAAATCTCTTTCAAGAAATATTTTGCGGCCCTGAAAAGGGCCATTTTGATGACGAACGAAATTATCGAAGGAAATTTACTTTGAGCTAGTATATTTGGTAACGGCTTTGGTTCCCTCACTAACAGCGTGCTTTGCGAGTTCACCGGGCAATAGTAAACGAACAGCAGTTTGGATTTCCCGACTCGTGATTGTTGAACGCTTGTTGTAGTGAGCCAGGCGAGATGCTTCGGCGGCAATCCTCTCGAAGATATCATTCACAAAACTATTCATGATACTCATTGCTTTTGATGAAATTCCAGTATCAGGATGAACTTGTTTCAAAACTTTGTAAATATAAATGGCGTAGCTCTCCTTCCTCTTGCGCTTCTTCTTCTTATCATTTTTGGTGATATTTTTTTGGGCCTTTCCGGCTTTCTTTGCTGCTTTTCCACTAGTTTTAGGCGGCATCGTAAAACTTATTATTCACAACTTCACAATATGACGATTGAATGAAAACTGTGAAGTTATTGGACGCAGTCACCCCTATTCTTCATTGACCTGACGACTTTTTCTCAAATACACTAACACAAAAATGATAAGTGTATTCGTTTTGAGTTTTATATAAATACAAGCACCAGCTACACCAGTGCGTCATTTAATTGTGAACAGTGAATCTGTGCGCGCGCGTTTGTTTAAAGTAATTTTGTATTTTAAAGAAAAAATCAGTGAGAAATGTCTGGACGTGGTAAAGGTGGAAAAGTGAAGGGAAAGGCAAAGTCCCGCTCAAATCGTGCTGGTCTTCAATTCCCCGTCGGTCGTATTCATCGGTTGCTTCGCAAGGGTAACTACGCTGAACGCGTTGGTGCTGGTGCTCCAGTTTACTTGGCAGCTGTTATGGAATATTTGGCTGCTGAAGTTTTGGAATTGGCGGGAAATGCTGCTCGTGATAATAAAAAGACCAGGATCATCCCTCGGCATTTACAGCTTGCCATTCGTAATGACGAGGAATTAAATAAATTGCTTTCTGGAGTTACAATTGCTCAAGGAGGTGTGCTTCCAAATATCCAAGCCGTTTTATTGCCAAAGAAAACCGAGAAGAGTGCCTAAATGCAACAAATGTAATAGTTTTGACAAAAGAAAATCCGCACAAAACCGTCCTTTTAAGGACGACAAATTATTACTTGAAGACTATTTTATAATTTCAATTTACCTATAATAATATTAAGATTCTTGTGTTTATTTTTCAATTTATTTGACCGACGATTGAATATTGATAATAGGTTTCATCAATGTTAAATAGTACCTAATCATCATTACGTTGTGCGCCATTGGCTATATGTATACATGTAGACAATTATGAAAAAAAAAATTAAGATTCAATCTAAACTTTAGATTTGTTTTTTAAAAGCCTTCGTGTCGTGTCTGTGATGAATTTTACATAAGACAAAAAAAAAAAAACACTTCAAATTTATGTTTATTTTATTACATTTTGCTTGCTTGCTTGGTTTAAATTTGTTTTCTGAGGATAGTTATCGAAAAATTCAAATTAAAAAAAAAATTAAAGTAGAAAATATTTCCCTTAAATGATCTCAATTAAATATCACTTAGAAATTTATTTGTGGTCCTGAAAAGGACCTTTTGTTATTATTTGTGCAAGATATTTTAACCTCCGAAACCGTAAAGTGTACGCCCCTGTCGTTTCAATGCGTAAACAACATCCATTGCAGTCACCGTTTTACGCTTTGCGTGTTCAGTGTATGTAACGGCATCACGAATGACATTTTCCAAGAACACTTTTAAAACGCCACGGGTTTCTTCATAGATTAAACCAGATATACGTTTTACACCACCACGGCGGGCTAAACGACGAATTGCCGGTTTTGTAATACCTTGGATATTATCGCGCAACACTTTACGATGACGCTTAGCACCTCCTTTTCCCAAACCTTTTCCTCCTTTACCACGACCAGTCATTTTTAAAAATTACTATTTCTTCCTTCTAAACACGACACACTGAACAAAAGCCACTATGAAACTGTTCCGTTTGAACAAACTGAGGTTGTATTTATTTAACGCCAGCTAAGATTACTGAGATAAATAAAAAACAACAGAACGGGAACACGTTTCTACACAAATACTATAAACTAATGCATTTCAATCGAATTCACTTTTATATCTCGTGAGAATTTTGTGTTGACAGTGTAGTTCTTATATTGATAGTAAAGAAGTGATGGCTCGTACAAAGCAAACTGCTCGTAAATCGACTGGAGGAAAAGCCCCTCGAAAGCAATTGGCAACAAAGGCAGCCCGTAAGAGTGCTCCAGCTACTGGTGGTGTTAAGAAACCGCATCGTTATCGTCCAGGAACTGTTGCCCTTCGTGAAATCCGTCGCTACCAAAAAAGTACTGAATTGTTGATACGCAAATTACCTTTCCAACGTTTGGTCCGTGAAATTGCACAAGACTTTAAAACCGATTTGCGTTTCCAAAGTTCGGCAGTGATGGCACTTCAAGAAGCTAGCGAAGCTTACTTGGTTGGGCTTTTTGAAGACACCAACTTGTGCGCCATTCATGCTAAGCGCGTTACAATTATGCCAAAAGACATTCAATTGGCTCGACGCATTCGTGGCGAGCGTGCTTAAACTAAATTTTTTTTTCTTATCCCCAACGGTCCTTTTCAGGACCACATACGAGTAAAAGAGATTTTAAATTATTCAATTCACACGGATAGAAAGTTCTTTCTCAGACGTTTTTTTTTTTTATTTTTTTATAAGCAGATAAATTACTTTAATTGAATTTGAAATTTCATTCAACTCAAGAAATCATTTTGAATCATCATTGGCAAATTACATCTATGAAAATCATTGCTGTTATTTAACAAACTATGTACATTTAACAAATTATGTTATATGGAAGAATTGTCGGATTGATGGGATCATAGAGGTAATGCTGTTTCTGCGATATATGTATATTATTTAAACTTATCAAACTCAGCATATGTATATATTTAATAATGTTTTTCAATATGATTTTTATGTATTTATTTATAAAACAAGCAGTTTGTTGTTTTATTAAAAAAAAAACCCTTTACATGTCTTATACGAGTAGTTCAATTTATATTATTTTACTTTGATAACATTAAGAAATAAAGAAAAATTTATGTATTACATAAATTATATTTTCCTCAAATTGCAAGGATATATAGTCTATATTTATTACACAAGTAAGTCCTTTAAGTAAATATTATCTAGAAAGTAAATTTTGATAGAAATATAGTAAAAAAAAAAAAAGTGAAAAGCCATCCATGTAGATGATGACACCGTACATATAAATGTCGTCCATAGAAATACTGATTTTTTTTTAATTTTTTTAATTTTTTTTTTTTTTTTTAATATTATAAAATAAAAATATTCAAGTTGATAATATGAATATGGCTGTCAGTAGTACATGCTGTAACTTTTATTTTCCTCAAAAAATAATAAAACCACATGTTCCAGTACAACCGGGAAGCTGCGAAAGAAAGTGAAATGAGTGTTTTATCGTTCAAAAAGTTTTAATTAAATTTACCTTGAAAATGTGAATTTAATCGAAAGAAATGATAGTTAACTTATTGTATATAATGTATATTTTACTTTAAATATTACTTTTTGGTGAAACAATTTTGAATTATTTAAATAAATGCAATTTTATGAGGATTTAGTGAGCAAAACCCATCAAAGATTTACCTTAATTATCATCTACCGTCGTAAATAAACATTTATTTGAAAAAACTTTTTCTACAATATAATCTAATGTATTAAAAAAATGTTAAAAACATAAGAATAATTTGTTTTATAGAGTCGAACATATTGGAAAATATTAATTTAGTCTAAACTCAAGGATGGAAGACAGCCAAAGTGCCCGAATAAATGAAAATTTTTTGTACCTCTCTACTGTTCAGTTCTCAAGAAGGTGAATACGAGGGTATGTTTTGGTGAGAGGTTATTGAAAAAGTCACTATTAAGTGTTTGTGAAATAAAAAGTGTTAGAAAGAAAAAAGTGAAGTAAAATGGCCGATACTGTTGCTACTACTCCTGCAATCGTCGCAGATAAAAAACCGAAGAAGGCTGCTGCTAGTGGATCGAAGAAGCCGAAATCTGCGCCAACTCATCCTCCTACTCAGCAAATGGTGGATGCTGCAATTAAAACATTGAAAGAGCGTGGTGGTTCCTCGTTATTGGCTATCAAGAAGTATATTGCCGCTACGTACAAAGTAGATGTACAGAAACTTGCTCCATTTATTAAGAAATATTTGAAAGGAGCAGTTGCAAGTGGTAAGTTAGTACAAACCAAGGGAAAGGGTGCGGCTGGTTCTTTTAAATTGTCTACAGCTGCAAGCAAGGAACCAAAAGCAAAATCTGCGGAGAAGAAAAAAGTAGTGAAATCAAAGTCTGTTGCTGCTGGAAGTGAGAAAAAAGTAAAGAAGGCAGCAGCTGGTGAGAAAAAAGTGAAGAAAGCATCTGCTACTAAGAAGAGTGTTGAAAAGAAAAAGGTGGAAAAGGCAAAGGTAAAGGCCGTGAAGAAAACTGGTACGGTCAAGGCAAAACCAACCAAGCCAAAGGCAGCCGCACCAAAAGCAAAAGTGCCAAAGGCTAAATCGGCTGCTGCATCTGTAGCAAAACCAAAAAAAGCTACTGCAGCCAAGAAGGCAAAAAAGTAAAATGTCTATCACAATAGAATTCAGTAAATCAGTGAGATTTTCACTAAATGCTTCAAAGCCCTTTTCAGGGCTACAAAAAATTCATTAATGAGGTAATAAGATTAATTTCAACTAAATAAAAAAGTGTTTATATTTTTTTAAATTTTATTTAATGTAAATCATCAATATGGCGGCCAGGTGAAAATAAATTCCTAGAAACGTATAATGCAACGCGTTAGATGCATGTTTTTCCGCCATTTGCTTTTTCCAAGCCGAACAGGTTTTGGTATATGACATACTATATACATATGTATATCTACAGAAAATGATTATATGTACTCAGAAAATGATCATGTGCACATATTCAAAATAATTCAAACGGCATTGAATGCAATCTTTTTTTTTTTTTTGCATTCAAAATTGATATCAATTTAAAATCTCTTTCAAGAAATATTTTGCGGCCCTGAAAAGGGCCATTTTGATGACGAACGAAATTATCGAAGGAAATTTACTTTGAGCTAGTATATTTGGTAACGGCTTTGGTTCCCTCACTAACAGCGTGCTTTGCGAGTTCACCGGGCAATAGTAAACGAACAGCAGTTTGGATTTCCCGACTCGTGATTGTTGAACGCTTGTTGTAGTGAGCCAGGCGAGATGCTTCGGCGGCAATCCTCTCGAAGATATCATTCACAAAACTATTCATGATACTCATTGCTTTTGATGAAATTCCAGTATCAGGATGAACTTGTTTCAAAACTTTGTAAATATAAATGGCGTAGCTCTCCTTCCTCTTGCGCTTCTTCTTCTTATCATTTTTGGTGATATTTTTTTGGGCCTTTCCGGCTTTCTTTGCTGCTTTTCCACTAGTTTTAGGCGGCATCGTAAAACTTATTATTCACAACTTCACAATATGACGATTGAATGAAAACTGTGAAGTTATTGGACGCAGTCACCCCTATTCTTCATTGACCTGACGACTTTTTCTCAAATACACTAACACAAAAATGATAAGTGTATTCGTTTTGAGTTTTATATAAATACAAGCACCAGCTACACCAGTGCGTCATTTAATTGTGAACAGTGAATCTGTGCGCGCGCGTTTGTTTAAAGTAATTTTGTATTTTAAAGAAAAAATCAGTGAGAAATGTCTGGACGTGGTAAAGGTGGAAAAGTGAAGGGAAAGGCAAAGTCCCGCTCAAATCGTGCTGGTCTTCAATTCCCCGTCGGTCGTATTCATCGGTTGCTTCGCAAGGGTAACTACGCTGAACGCGTTGGTGCTGGTGCTCCAGTTTACTTGGCAGCTGTTATGGAATATTTGGCTGCTGAAGTTTTGGAATTGGCGGGAAATGCTGCTCGTGATAATAAAAAGACCAGGATCATCCCTCGGCATTTACAGCTTGCCATTCGTAATGACGAGGAATTAAATAAATTGCTTTCTGGAGTTACAATTGCTCAAGGAGGTGTGCTTCCAAATATCCAAGCCGTTTTATTGCCAAAGAAAACCGAGAAGAGTGCCTAAATGCAACAAATGTAATAGTTTTGACAAAAGAAAATCCGCACAAAACCGTCCTTTTAAGGACGACAAATTATTACTTGAAGACTATTTTATAATTTCAATTTACCTATAATAATATTAAGATTCTTGTGTTTATTTTTCAATTTATTTGACCGACGATTGAATATTGATAATAGGTTTCATCAATGTTAAATAGTACCTAATCATCATTACGTTGTGCGCCATTGGCTATATGTATACATGTAGACAATTATGAAAAAAAAAATTAAGATTCAATCTAAACTTTAGATTTGTTTTTTAAAAGCCTTCGTGTCGTGTCTGTGATGAATTTTACATAAGACAAAAAAAAAAAAACACTTCAAATTTATGTTTATTTTATTACATTTTGCTTGCTTGCTTGGTTTAAATTTGTTTTCTGAGGATAGTTATCGAAAAATTCAAATTAAAAAAAAAATTAAAGTAGAAAATATTTCCCTTAAATGATCTCAATTAAATATCACTTAGAAATTTATTTGTGGTCCTGAAAAGGACCTTTTGTTATTATTTGTGCAAGATATTTTAACCTCCGAAACCGTAAAGTGTACGCCCCTGTCGTTTCAATGCGTAAACAACATCCATTGCAGTCACCGTTTTACGCTTTGCGTGTTCAGTGTATGTAACGGCATCACGAATGACATTTTCCAAGAACACTTTTAAAACGCCACGGGTTTCTTCATAGATTAAACCAGATATACGTTTTACACCACCACGGCGGGCTAAACGACGAATTGCCGGTTTTGTAATACCTTGGATATTATCGCGCAACACTTTACGATGACGCTTAGCACCTCCTTTTCCCAAACCTTTTCCTCCTTTACCACGACCAGTCATTTTTAAAAATTACTATTTCTTCCTTCTAAACACGACACACTGAACAAAAGTCACTATGAAACTGTTCCGTTTGAACAAACTGAGGTTGTATTTATTTAACGCCAGCTAAGATTACTGAGATAAATAAAAAACAACAGAACGGGAACACGTTTCTACACAAATACTATAAACTAATGCATTTCAATCGAATTCACTTTTATATCTCGTGAGAATTTTGTGTTGACAGTGTAGTTCTTATATTGATAGTAAAGAAGTGATGGCTCGTACAAAGCAAACTGCTCGTAAATCGACTGGAGGAAAAGCCCCTCGAAAGCAATTGGCAACAAAGGCAGCCCGTAAGAGTGCTCCAGCTACTGGTGGTGTTAAGAAACCGCATCGTTATCGTCCAGGAACTGTTGCCCTTCGTGAAATCCGTCGCTACCAAAAAAGTACTGAATTGTTGATACGCAAATTACCTTTCCAACGTTTGGTCCGTGAAATTGCACAAGACTTTAAAACCGATTTGCGTTTCCAAAGTTCGGCAGTGATGGCACTTCAAGAAGCTAGCGAAGCTTACTTGGTTGGGCTTTTTGAAGACACCAACTTGTGCGCCATTCATGCTAAGCGCGTTACAATTATGCCAAAAGACATTCAATTGGCTCGACGCATTCGTGGCGAGCGTGCTTAAACTAAATTTTTTTTTCTTATCCCCAACGGTCCTTTTCAGGACCACATACGAGTAAAAGAGATTTTAAATTATTCAATTCACACGGATAGAAAGTTCTTTCTCAGACGTTTTTTTTTTTTATTTTTTTATGAGCAGATAAATTACTTTAATTGAATTTGAAATTTCATTCAACTCAAGAAATCATTTTGAATCATCATTGGCAAATTACATCTATGAAAATCATTGCTGTTATTTAACAAACTATGTACATTTAACAAATTATGTTATATGGAAGAATTGTCGGATTGATGGGATCATAGAGGTAATGCTGTTTCTGCGATATATGTATATTATTTAAACTTATCAAACTCAGCATATGTATATATTTAATAATGTTTTTCAATATGATTTTTATGTATTTATTTATAAAACAAGCAGTTTGTTGTTTTATTAAAAAAAAAAACCCTTTACATGTCTTATACGAGTAGTTCAATTTATATTATTTTACTTTGACAACATTAAGAAATAAAGAAAAATTTATGTATTACATAAATTATATTTTCCTCAAATTGCAAGGATATATAGTCTATATTTATTACACAAGTAAGTCCTTTAAGTAAATATTATCTAGAAAGTAAATTTTGATAGAAATATAGTAAAAAAAAAAAAAGTGAAAAGCCATCCATGTAGATGATGACACCGTACATATAAATGTCGTCCATAGAAATACTGATTTTTTTTTAAATTTTTTTAATTTTTTTTTTTTTTTATAATATTATAAAATAAAAATATTCAAGTTGATAATATGAATATGGCTGTCAGTAGTACATGCTGTAACTTTTATTTTCCTCAAAAAATAATAAAACCACATGTTCCAGTACAACCGGGAAGCTGCGAAAGAAAGTGAAATGAGTGTTTTATCGTTCAAAAAGTTTTAATTAAATTTACCTTGAAAATGTGAATTTAATCGAAAGAAATGATAGTTAACTTATTGTATATAATGTATATTTTACTTTAAATATTACTTTTTGGTGAAACAATTTTGAATTATTTAAATAAATGCAATTTTATGAGGATTTAGTGAGCAAAACCCATCAAAGATTTACCTTAATTATCATCTACCGTCGTAAATAAACATTTATTTGAAAAAACTTTTTCTACAATATAATCTAATGTATTAAAAAAATGTTAAAAACATAAGAATAATTTGTTTTATAGAGTCGAACATATTGGAAAATATTAATTTAGTCTAAACTCAAGGATGGAAGACAGCCAAAGTGCCCGAATAAATGAAATTTTTTTGTACCTCTCTACTGTTCAGTTCTCAAGAAGGTGAATACGAGGGTATGTTTTGGTGAGAGGTTATTGAAAAAGTCACTATTAAGTGTTTGTGAAATAAAAAGTGTTAGAAAGAAAAAAGTGAAGTAAAATGGCCGATACTGTTGCTACTACTCCTGCAATCGTCGCAGATAAAAAACCGAAGAAGGCTGCTGCTAGTGGATCGAAGAAGCCGAAATCTGCGCCAACTCATCCTCCTACTCAGCAAATGGTGGATGCTGCAATTAAAACATTGAAAGAGCGTGGTGGTTCCTCGTTATTGGCTATCAAGAAGTATATTGCCGCTACGTACAAAGTAGATGTACAGAAACTTGCTCCATTTATTAAGAAATATTTGAAAGGAGCAGTTGCAAGTGGTAAGTTAGTACAAACCAAGGGAAAGGGTGCGGCTGGTTCTTTTAAATTGTCTACAGCTGCAAGCAAGGAACCAAAAGCAAAATCTGCGGAGAAGAAAAAAGTAGTGAAATCAAAGTCTGTTGCTGCTGGAAGTGAGAAAAAAGTAAAGAAGGCAGCAGCTGGTGAGAAAAAAGTGAAGAAAGCATCTGCTACTAAGAAGAGTGTTGAAAAGAAAAAGGTGGAAAAGGCAAAGGTAAAGGCCGTGAAGAAAACTGGTACGGTCAAGGCAAAACCAACCAAGCCAAAGGCAGCCGCACCAAAAGCAAAAGTGCCAAAGGCTAAATCGGCTGCTGCATCTGTAGCAAAACCAAAAAAAGCTACTGCAGCCAAGAAGGCAAAAAAGTAAAATGTCTATCACAATAGAATTCAGTAAATCAGTGAGATTTTCACTAAATGCTTCAAAGCCCTTTTCAGGGCTACAAAAAATTCATTAATGAGGTAATAAGATTAATTTCAACTAAATAAAAAAGTGTTTATATTTTTTTAAATTTTATTTAATGTAAATCATCAATATGGCGGCCAGGTGAAAATAAATTCCTAGAAACGTATAATGCAACGCGTTAGATGCATGTTTTTCCGCCATTTGCTTTTTCCAAGCCGAACAGGTTTTGGTATATGACATACTATATACATATGTATATCTACAGAAAATGATTATATGTACTCAGAAAATGATCATGTGCACATATTCAAAATAATTCAAACGGCATTGAATGCAATCTTTTTTTTTTTTTTGCATTCAAAATTGATATCAATTTAAAATCTCTTTCAAGAAATATTTTGCGGCCCTGAAAAGGGCCATTTTGATGACGAACGAAATTATCGAAGGAAATTTACTTTGAGCTAGTATATTTGGTAACGGCTTTGGTTCCCTCACTAACAGCGTGCTTTGCGAGTTCACCGGGCAATAGTAAACGAACAGCAGTTTGGATTTCCCGACTCGTGATTGTTGAACGCTTGTTGTAGTGAGCCAGGCGAGATGCTTCGGCGGCAATCCTCTCGAAGATATCATTCACAAAACTATTCATGATACTCATTGCTTTTGATGAAATTCCAGTATCAGGATGAACTTGTTTCAAAACTTTGTAAATATAAATGGCGTAGCTCTCCTTCCTCTTGCGCTTCTTCTTCTTATCATTTTTGGTGATATTTTTTTGGGCCTTTCCGGCTTTCTTTGCTGCTTTTCCACTAGTTTTAGGCGGCATCGTAAAACTTATTATTCACAACTTCACAATATGACGATTGAATGAAAACTGTGAAGTTATTGGACGCAGTCACCCCTATTCTTCATTGACCTGACGACTTTTTCTCAAATACACTAACACAAAAATGATAAGTGTATTCGTTTTGAGTTTTATATAAATACAAGCACCAGCTACACCAGTGCGTCATTTAATTGTGAACAGTGAATCTGTGCGCGCGCGTTTGTTTAAAGTAATTTTGTATTTTAAAGAAAAAATCAGTGAGAAATGTCTGGACGTGGTAAAGGTGGAAAAGTGAAGGGAAAGGCAAAGTCCCGCTCAAATCGTGCTGGTCTTCAATTCCCCGTCGGTCGTATTCATCGGTTGCTTCGCAAGGGTAACTACGCTGAACGCGTTGGTGCTGGTGCTCCAGTTTACTTGGCAGCTGTTATGGAATATTTGGCTGCTGAAGTTTTGGAATTGGCGGGAAATGCTGCTCGTGATAATAAAAAGACCAGGATCATCCCTCGGCATTTACAGCTTGCCATTCGTAATGACGAGGAATTAAATAAATTGCTTTCTGGAGTTACAATTGCTCAAGGAGGTGTGCTTCCAAATATCCAAGCCGTTTTATTGCCAAAGAAAACCGAGAAGAGTGCCTAAATGCAACAAATGTAATAGTTTTGACAAAAGAAAATCCGCACAAAACCGTCCTTTTAAGGACGACAAATTATTACTTGAAGACTATTTTATAATTTCAATTTACCTATAATAATATTAAGATTCTTGTGTTTATTTTTCAATTTATTTGACCGACGATTGAATATTGATAATAGGTTTCATCAATGTTAAATAGTACCTAATCATCATTACGTTGTGCGCCATTGGCTATATGTATACATGTAGACAATTATGAAAAAAAAAATTAAGATTCAATCTAAACTTTAGATTTGTTTTTTAAAAGCCTTCGTGTCGTGTCTGTGATGAATTTTACATAAGACAAAAAAAAAAAAACACTTCAAATTTATGTTTATTTTATTACATTTTGCTTGCTTGCTTGGTTTAAATTTGTTTTCTGAGGATAGCTATCGAAAAATTCAAATTAAAAAAAAAATTAAAGTAGAAAATATTTCCCTTAAATGATCCCAATTAAATATCACTTAGAAATTTATTTGTGGTCCTGAAAAGGACCTTTTGTTATTATTTGTGCAAGATATTTTAACCTCCGAAACCGTAAAGTGTACGCCCCTGTCGTTTCAATGCGTAAACAACATCCATTGCAGTCACCGTTTTACGCTTTGCGTGTTCAGTGTATGTAACGGCATCACGAATGACATTTTCCAAGAACACTTTTAAAACGCCACGGGTTTCTTCATAGATTAAACCAGATATACGTTTTACACCACCACGGCGGGCTAAACGACGAATTGCCGGTTTTGTAATACCTTGGATATTATCGCGCAACACTTTACGATGACGCTTAGCACCTCCTTTTCCCAAACCTTTTCCTCCTTTACCACGACCAGTCATTTTTAAAAATTACTATTTCTTCCTTCTAAACACGACACACTGAACAAAAGTCACTATGAAACTGTTCCGTTTGAACAAACTGAGGTTGTATTTATTTAACGCCAGCTAAGATTACTGAGATAAATAAAAAACAACAGAACGGGAACACGTTTCTACACAAATACTATAAACTAATGCATTTCAATCGAATTCACTTTTATATCTCGTGAGAATTTTGTGTTGACAGTGTAGTTCTTATATTGATAGTAAAGAAGTGATGGCTCGTACAAAGCAAACTGCTCGTAAATCGACTGGAGGAAAAGCCCCTCGAAAGCAATTGGCAACAAAGGCAGCCCGTAAGAGTGCTCCAGCTACTGGTGGTGTTAAGAAACCGCATCGTTATCGTCCAGGAACTGTTGCCCTTCGTGAAATCCGTCGCTACCAAAAAAGTACTGAATTGTTGATACGCAAATTACCTTTCCAACGTTTGGTCCGTGAAATTGCACAAGACTTTAAAACCGATTTGCGTTTCCAAAGTTCGGCAGTGATGGCACTTCAAGAAGCTAGCGAAGCTTACTTGGTTGGGCTTTTTGAAGACACCAACTTGTGCGCCATTCATGCTAAGCGCGTTACAATTATGCCAAAAGACATTCAATTGGCTCGACGCATTCGTGGCGAGCGTGCTTAAACTAAATTTTTTTTTCTTATCCCCAACGGTCCTTTTCAGGACCACATACGAGTAAAAGAGATTTTAAATTATTCAATTCACACGGATAGAAAGTTCTTTCTCAGACGTTTTTTTTTTTTATTTTTTTATGAGCAGATAAATTACTTTAATTGAATTTGAAATTTCATTCAACTCAAGAAATCATTTTGAATCATCATTGGCAAATTACATCTATGAAAATCATTGCTGTTATTTAACAAACTATGTACATTTAACAAATTATGTTATATGGAAGAATTGTCGGATTGATGGGATCATAGAGGTAATGCTGTTTCTGCGATATATGTATATTATTTAAACTTATCAAACTCAGCATATGTATATATTTAATAATGTTTTTCAATATGATTTTTATGTATTTATTTATAAAACAAGCAGTTTGTTGTTTTATTAAAAAAAAAAACCCTTTACATGTCTTATACGAGTAGTTCAATTTATATTATTTTACTTTGACAACATTAAGAAATAAAGAAAAATTTATGTATTACATAAATTATATTTTCCTCAAATTGCAAGGATATATAGTCTATATTTATTACACAAGTAAGTCCTTTAAGTAAATATTATCTAGAAAGTAAATTTTGATAGAAATATAGTAAAAAAAAAAAAAGTGAAAAGCCATCCATGTAGATGATGACACCGTACATATAAATGTCGTCCATAGAAATACTTATTTTTTTTTTAATTTTTTTAATTTTTTTTTTTTTTTATAATATTATAAAATAAAAATATTCAAGTTGATAATATGAATATGGCTGTCAGTAGTACATGCTGTAACTTTTATTTTCCTCAAAAAATAATAAAACCACATGTTCCAGTACAACCGGGAAGCTGCGAAAGAAAGTGAAATGAGTGTTTTATCGTTCAAAAAGTTTTAATTAAATTTACCTTGAAAATGTGAATTTAATCGAAAGAAATGATAGTTAACTTATTGTATATAATGTATATTTTACTTTAAATATTACTTTTTGGTGAAACAATTTTGAATTATTTAAATAAATGCAATTTTATGAGGATTTAGTGAGCAAAACCCATCAAAGATTTACCTTAATTATCATCTACCGTCGTAAATAAACATTTATTTGAAAAAACTTTTTCTACAATATAATCTAATGTATTAAAAAAATGTTAAAAACATAAGAATAATTTGTTTTATAGAGTCGAACATATTGGAAAATATTAATTTAGTCTAAACTCAAGGATGGAAGACAGCCAAAGTGCCCGAATAAATGAAATTTTTTTGTACCTCTCTACTGTTCAGTTCTCAAGAAGGTGAATACGAGGGTATGTTTTGGTGAGAGGTTATTGAAAAAGTCACTATTAAGTGTTTGTGAAATAAAAAGTGTTAGAAAGAAAAAAGTGAAGTAAAATGGCCGATACTGTTGCTACTACTCCTGCAATCGTCGCAGATAAAAAACCGAAGAAGGCTGCTGCTAGTGGATCGAAGAAGCCGAAATCTGCGCCAACTCATCCTCCTACTCAGCAAATGGTGGATGCTGCAATTAAAACATTGAAAGAGCGTGGTGGTTCCTCGTTATTGGCTATCAAGAAGTATATTGCCGCTACGTACAAAGTAGATGTACAGAAACTTGCTCCATTTATTAAGAAATATTTGAAAGGAGCAGTTGCAAGTGGTAAGTTAGTACAAACCAAGGGAAAGGGTGCGGCTGGTTCTTTTAAATTGTCTACAGCTGCAAGCAAGGAACCAAAAGCAAAATCTGCGGAGAAGAAAAAAGTAGTGAAATCAAAGTCTGTTGCTGCTGGAAGTGAGAAAAAAGTAAAGAAGGCAGCAGCTGGTGAGAAAAAAGTGAAGAAAGCATCTGCTACTAAGAAGAGTGTTGAAAAGAAAAAGGTGGAAAAGGCAAAGGTAAAGGCCGTGAAGAAAACTGGTACGGTCAAGGCAAAACCAACCAAGCCAAAGGCAGCCGCACCAAAAGCAAAAGTGCCAAAGGCTAAATCGGCTGCTGCATCTGTAGCAAAACCAAAAAAAGCTACTGCAGCCAAGAAGGCAAAAAAGTAAAATGTCTATCACAATAGAATTCAGTAAATCAGTGAGATTTTCACTAAATGCTTCAAAGCCCTTTTCAGGGCTACAAAAAATTCATTAATGAGGTAATAAGATTAATTTCAACTAAATAAAAAAGTGTTTATATTTTTTTAAATTTTATTTAATGTAAATCATCAATATGGCGGCCAGGTGAAAATAAATTCCTAGAAACGTATAATGCAACGCGTTAGATGCATGTTTTTCCGCCATTTGCTTTTTCCAAGCCGAACAGGTTTTGGTATATGACATACTATATACATATGTATATCTACAGAAAATGATTATATGTACTCAGAAAATGATCATGTGCACATATTCAAAATAATTCAAACGGCATTGAATGCAATCTTTTTTTTTTTTTGCATTCAAAATTGATATCAATTTAAAATCTCTTTCAAGAAATATTTTGCGGCCCTGAAAAGGGCCATTTTGATGACGAACGAAATTATCGAAGGAAATTTACTTTGAGCTAGTATATTTGGTAACGGCTTTGGTTCCCTCACTAACAGCGTGCTTTGCGAGTTCACCGGGCAATAGTAAACGAACAGCAGTTTGGATTTCCCGACTCGTGATTGTTGAACGCTTGTTGTAGTGAGCCAGGCGAGATGCTTCGGCGGCAATCCTCTCGAAGATATCATTCACAAAACTATTCATGATACTCATTGCTTTTGATGAAATTCCAGTATCAGGATGAACTTGTTTCAAAACTTTGTAAATATAAATGGCGTAGCTCTCCTTCCTCTTGCGCTTCTTCTTCTTATCATTTTTGGTGATATTTTTTTGGGCCTTTCCGGCTTTCTTTGCTGCTTTTCCACTAGTTTTAGGCGGCATCGTAAAACTTATTATTCACAACTTCACAATATGACGATTGAATGAAAACTGTGAAGTTATTGGACGCAGTCACCCCTATTCTTCATTGACCTGACGACTTTTTCTCAAATACACTAACACAAAAATGATAAGTGTATTCGTTTTGAGTTTTATATAAATACAAGCACCAGCTACACCAGTGCGTCATTTAATTGTGAACAGTGAATCTGTGCGCGCGCGTTTGTTTAAAGTAATTTTGTATTTTAAAGAAAAAATCAGTGAGAAATGTCTGGACGTGGTAAAGGTGGAAAAGTGAAGGGAAAGGCAAAGTCCCGCTCAAATCGTGCTGGTCTTCAATTCCCCGTCGGTCGTATTCATCGGTTGCTTCGCAAGGGTAACTACGCTGAACGCGTTGGTGCTGGTGCTCCAGTTTACTTGGCAGCTGTTATGGAATATTTGGCTGCTGAAGTTTTGGAATTGGCGGGAAATGCTGCTCGTGATAATAAAAAGACCAGGATCATCCCTCGGCATTTACAGCTTGCCATTCGTAATGACGAGGAATTAAATAAATTGCTTTCTGGAGTTACAATTGCTCAAGGAGGTGTGCTTCCAAATATCCAAGCCGTTTTATTGCCAAAGAAAACCGAGAAGAGTGCCTAAATGCAACAAATGTAATAGTTTTGACAAAAGAAAATCCGCACAAAACCGTCCTTTTAAGGACGACAAATTATTACTTGAAGACTATTTTATAATTTCAATTTACCTATAATAATATTAAGATTCTTGTGTTTATTTTTCAATTTATTTGACCGACGATTGAATATTGATAATAGGTTTCATCAATGTTAAATAGTACCTAATCATCATTACGTTGTGCGCCATTGGCTATATGTATACATGTAGACAATTATGAAAAAAAAAATTAAGATTCAATCTAAACTTTAGATTTGTTTTTTAAAAGCCTTCGTGTCGTGTCTGTGATGAATTTTACATAAGACAAAAAAAAAAAAACACTTCAAATTTATGTTTATTTTATTACATTTTGCTTGCTTGCTTGGTTTAAATTTGTTTTCTGAGGATAGCTATCGAAAAATTCAAATTAAAAAAAAAATTAAAGTAGAAAATATTTCCCTTAAATGATCCCAATTAAATATCACTTAGAAATTTATTTGTGGTCCTGAAAAGGACCTTTTGTTATTATTTGTGCAAGATATTTTAACCTCCGAAACCGTAAAGTGTACGCCCCTGTCGTTTCAATGCGTAAACAACATCCATTGCAGTCACCGTTTTACGCTTTGCGTGTTCAGTGTATGTAACGGCATCACGAATGACATTTTCCAAGAACACTTTTAAAACGCCACGGGTTTCTTCATAGATTAAACCAGATATACGTTTTACACCACCACGGCGGGCTAAACGACGAATTGCCGGTTTTGTAATACCTTGGATATTATCGCGCAACACTTTACGATGACGCTTAGCACCTCCTTTTCCCAAACCTTTTCCTCCTTTACCACGACCAGTCATTTTTAAAAATTACTATTTCTTCCTTCTAAACACGACACACTGAACAAAAGTCACTATGAAACTGTTCCGTTTGAACAAACTGAGGTTGTATTTATTTAACGCCAGCTAAGATTACTGAGATAAATAAAAAACAACAGAACGGGAACACGTTTCTACACAAATACTATAAACTAATGCATTTCAATCGAATTCACTTTTATATCTCGTGAGAATTTTGTGTTGACAGTGTAGTTCTTATATTGATAGTAAAGAAGTGATGGCTCGTACAAAGCAAACTGCTCGTAAATCGACTGGAGGAAAAGCCCCTCGAAAGCAATTGGCAACAAAGGCAGCCCGTAAGAGTGCTCCAGCTACTGGTGGTGTTAAGAAACCGCATCGTTATCGTCCAGGAACTGTTGCCCTTCGTGAAATCCGTCGCTACCAAAAAAGTACTGAATTGTTGATACGCAAATTACCTTTCCAACGTTTGGTCCGTGAAATTGCACAAGACTTTAAAACCGATTTGCGTTTCCAAAGTTCGGCAGTGATGGCACTTCAAGAAGCTAGCGAAGCTTACTTGGTTGGGCTTTTTGAAGACACCAACTTGTGCGCCATTCATGCTAAGCGCGTTACAATTATGCCAAAAGACATTCAATTGGCTCGACGCATTCGTGGCGAGCGTGCTTAAACTAAATTTTTTTTTCTTATCACCAACGGTCCTTTTCAGGACCACATACGAGTAAAAGAGATTTTAAATTATTCAATTCACACGGATAGAAAGTTCTTTCTCAGACGTTTTTTTTTTTCTTTTTTTATGAGCAGATAAATTACTTTAATTGAATTTGAAATTTCATTCAACTCAAGAAATCATTTTGAATCATCATTGGCAAATTACATCTATGAAAATCATTGCTGTTATTTAACAAACTATGTACATTTAACAAATTATGTTATATGGAAGAATTGTCGGATTGATGGGATCATAGAGGTAATGCTGTTTCTGCGATATATGTATATTATTTAAACTTATCAAACTCAGCATATGTATATATTTAATAATGTTTTTCAATATGATTTTTATGTATTTATTTATAAAACAAGCAGTTTGTTGTTTTATTAAAAAAAAAACCCTTTACATGTCTTATACGAGTAGTTCAATTTATATTATTTTACTTTGATAACATTAAGAAATAAAGAAAAATGTATGTATTACATAAATTATATTTTCCTCAAATTGCAAGGATATATAGTCTATATTTATTACACAAGTAAGTCCTTTAAGTAAATATTATCTAGAAAGTAAATTTTGATAGAAATATAGTAAAAAAAAAAAAAAGTGAAAAGCCATCCATGTAGATGATGACACCGTACATATAAATGTCGTCCATAGAAATACTGATTTTTTTTTAATTTTTTTAATTTTTTTTTTTTTTTTTAATATTATAAAATAAAAATATTCAAGTTGATAATATGAATATGGCTGTCAGTAGTACATGCTGTAACTTTTATTTTCCTCAAAAAATAATAAAACCACATGTTCCAGTACAACCGGGAAGCTGCGAAAGAAGGTGAAATGAGTGTTTTATCGTTCAAAAAGTTTTAATTAAATTTACCTTGAAAATGTGAATTTAATCGAAAGAAATGATAGTTAACTTATTGTATATAATGTATATTTTACTTTAAATATTACTTTTTGGTGAAACAATTTTGAATTATTTAAATAAATGCAATTTTATGAGGATTTAGTGAGCAAAACCCATCAAAGATTTACCTTAATTATCATCTACCGTCGTAAATAAACATTTATTTGAAAAAACTTTTTCTACAATATAATCTAATGTATTAAAAAAATGTTAAAAACATAAGAATAATTTGTTTTATAGAGTCGAACATATTGGAAAATATTAATTTAGTCTAAACTCAAGGATGGAAGACAGCCAAAGTGCCCGAATAAATGAAAATTTTTTGTACCTCTCTACTGTTCAGTTCTCAAGAAGGTGAATACGAGGGTATGTTTTGGTGAGAGGTTATTGAAAAAGTCACTATTAAGTGTTTGTGAAATAAAAAGTGTTAGAAAGAAAAAAGTGAAGTAAAATGGCCGATACTGTTGCTACTACTCCTGCAATCGTCGCAGATAAAAAACCGAAGAAGGCTGCTGCTAGTGGATCGAAGAAGCCGAAATCTGCGCCAACTCATCCTCCTACTCAGCAAATGGTGGATGCTGCAATTAAAACATTGAAAGAGCGTGGTGGTTCCTCGTTATTGGCTATCAAGAAGTATATTGCCGCTACGTACAAAGTAGATGTACAGAAACTTGCTCCATTTATTAAGAAATATTTGAAAGGAGCAGTTGCAAGTGGTAAGTTAGTACAAACCAAGGGAAAGGGTGCGGCTGGTTCTTTTAAATTGTCTACAGCTGCAAGCAAGGAACCAAAAGCAAAATCTGCGGAGAAGAAAAAAGTAGTGAAATCAAAGTCTGTTGCTGCTGGAAGTGAGAAAAAAGTAAAGAAGGCAGCAGCTGGTGAGAAAAAAGTGAAGAAAGCATCTGCTACTAAGAAGAGTGTTGAAAAGAAAAAGGTGGAAAAGGCAAAGGTAAAGGCCGTGAAGAAAACTGGTACGGTCAAGGCAAAACCAACCAAGCCAAAGGCAGCCGCACCAAAAGCAAAAGTGCCAAAGGCTAAATCGGCTGCTGCATCTGTAGCAAAACCAAAAAAAGCTACTGCAGCCAAGAAGGCAAAAAAGTAAAATGTCTATCACAATAGAATTCAGTAAATCAGTGAGATTTTCACTAAATGCTTCAAAGCCCTTTTCAGGGCTACAAAAAATTCATTAATGAGGTAATAAGATTAATTTCAACTAAATAAAAAAGTGTTTATATTTTTTTAAATTTTATTTAATGTAAATCATCAATATGGCGGCCAGGTGAAAATAAATTCCTAGAAACGTATAATGCAACGCGTTAGATGCATGTTTTTCCGCCATTTGCTTTTTCCAAGCCGAACAGGTTTTGGTATATGACATACTATATACATATGTATATCTACAGAAAATGATTATATGTACTCAGAAAATGATCATGTGCACATATTCAAAATAATTCAAACGGCATTGAATGCAATCTTTTTTTTTTTTTTGCATTCAAAATTGATATCAATTTAAAATCTCTTTCAAGAAATATTTTGCGGCCCTGAAAAGGGCCATTTTGATGACGAACGAAATTATCGAAGGAAATTTACTTTGAGCTAGTATATTTGGTAACGGCTTTGGTTCCCTCACTAACAGCGTGCTTTGCGAGTTCACCGGGCAATAGTAAACGAACAGCAGTTTGGATTTCCCGACTCGTGATTGTTGAACGCTTGTTGTAGTGAGCCAGGCGAGATGCTTCGGCGGCAATCCTCTCGAAGATATCATTCACAAAACTATTCATGATACTCATTGCTTTTGATGAAATTCCAGTATCAGGATGAACTTGTTTCAAAACTTTGTAAATATAAATGGCGTAGCTCTCCTTCCTCTTGCGCTTCTTCTTCTTATCATTTTTGGTGATATTTTTTTGGGCCTTTCCGGCTTTCTTTGCTGCTTTTCCACTAGTTTTAGGCGGCATCGTAAAACTTATTATTCACAACTTCACAATATGACGATTGAATGAAAACTGTGAAGTTATTGGACGCAGTCACCCCTATTCTTCATTGACCTGACGACTTTTTCTCAAATACACTAACACAAAAATGATAAGTGTATTCGTTTTGAGTTTTATATAAATACAAGCACCAGCTACACCAGTGCGTCATTTAATTGTGAACAGTGAATCTGTGCGCGCGCGTTTGTTTAAAGTAATTTTGTATTTTAAAGAAAAAATCAGTGAGAAATGTCTGGACGTGGTAAAGGTGGAAAAGTGAAGGGAAAGGCAAAGTCCCGCTCAAATCGTGCTGGTCTTCAATTCCCCGTCGGTCGTATTCATCGGTTGCTTCGCAAGGGTAACTACGCTGAACGCGTTGGTGCTGGTGCTCCAGTTTACTTGGCAGCTGTTATGGAATATTTGGCTGCTGAAGTTTTGGAATTGGCGGGAAATGCTGCTCGTGATAATAAAAAGACCAGGATCATCCCTCGGCATTTACAGCTTGCCATTCGTAATGACGAGGAATTAAATAAATTGCTTTCTGGAGTTACAATTGCTCAAGGAGGTGTGCTTCCAAATATCCAAGCCGTTTTATTGCCAAAGAAAACCGAGAAGAGTGCCTAAATGCAACAAATGTAATAGTTTTGACAAAAGAAAATCCGCACAAAACCGTCCTTTTAAGGACGACAAATTATTACTTGAAGACTATTTTATAATTTCAATTTACCTATAATAATATTAAGATTCTTGTGTTTATTTTTCAATTTATTTGACCGACGATTGAATATTGATAATAGGTTTCATCAATGTTAAATAGTACCTAATCATCATTACGTTGTGCGCCATTGGCTATATGTATACATGTAGACAATTATGAAAAAAAAAATTAAGATTCAATCTAAACTTTAGATTTGTTTTTTAAAAGCCTTCGTGTCGTGTCTGTGATGAATTTTACATAAGACAAAAAAAAAAAAACACTTCAAATTTATGTTTATTTTATTACATTTTGCTTGCTTGCTTGGTTTAAATTTGTTTTCTGAGGATAGCTATCGAAAAATTCAAATTAAAAAAAAAATTAAAGTAGAAAATATTTCCCTTAAATGATCCCAATTAAATATCACTTAGAAATTTATTTGTGGTCCTGAAAAGGACCTTTTGTTATTATTTGTGCAAGATATTTTAACCTCCGAAACCGTAAAGTGTACGCCCCTGTCGTTTCAATGCGTAAACAACATCCATTGCAGTCACCGTTTTACGCTTTGCGTGTTCAGTGTATGTAACGGCATCACGAATGACATTTTCCAAGAACACTTTTAAAACGCCACGGGTTTCTTCATAGATTAAACCAGATATACGTTTTACACCACCACGGCGGGCTAAACGACGAATTGCCGGTTTTGTAATACCTTGGATATTATCGCGCAACACTTTACGATGACGCTTAGCACCTCCTTTTCCCAAACCTTTTCCTCCTTTACCACGACCAGTCATTTTTAAAAATTACTATTTCTTCCTTCTAAACACGACACACTGAACAAAAGTCACTATGAAACTGTTCCGTTTGAACAAACTGAGGTTGTATTTATTTAACGCCAGCTAAGATTACTGAGATAAATAAAAAACAACAGAACGGGAACACGTTTCTACACAAATACTATAAACTAATGCATTTCAATCGAATTCACTTTTATATCTCGTGAGAATTTTGTGTTGACAGTGTAGTTCTTATATTGATAGTAAAGAAGTGATGGCTCGTACAAAGCAAACTGCTCGTAAATCGACTGGAGGAAAAGCCCCTCGAAAGCAATTGGCAACAAAGGCAGCCCGTAAGAGTGCTCCAGCTACTGGTGGTGTTAAGAAACCGCATCGTTATCGTCCAGGAACTGTTGCCCTTCGTGAAATCCGTCGCTACCAAAAAAGTACTGAATTGTTGATACGCAAATTACCTTTCCAACGTTTGGTCCGTGAAATTGCACAAGACTTTAAAACCGATTTGCGTTTCCAAAGTTCGGCAGTGATGGCACTTCAAGAAGCTAGCGAAGCTTACTTGGTTGGGCTTTTTGAAGACACCAACTTGTGCGCCATTCATGCTAAGCGCGTTACAATTATGCCAAAAGACATTCAATTGGCTCGACGCATTCGTGGCGAGCGTGCTTAAACTAAATTTTTTTTTCTTATCCCCAACGGTCCTTTTCAGGACCACATACGAGTAAAAGAGATTTTAAATTATTCAATTCACACGGATAGAAAGTTCTTTCTCAGACGTTTTTTTTTTTATTTTTTTATGAGCAGATAAATTACTTTAATTGAATTTGAAATTTCATTCAACTCAAGAAATCATTTTGAATCATCATTGGCAAATTACATCTATGAAAATCATTGCTGTTATTTAACAAACTATGTACATTTAACAAATTATGTTATATGGAAGAATTGTCGGATTGATGGGATCATAGAGGTAATGCTGTTTCTGCGATATATGTATATTATTTAAACTTATCAAACTCAGCATATGTATATATTTAATAATGTTTTTCAATATGATTTTTATGTATTTATTTATAAAACAAGCAGTTTGTTGTTTTATTAAAAAAAAAAACCCTTTACATGTCTTATACGAGTAGTTCAATTTATATTATTTTACTTTGACAACATTAAGAAATAAAGAAAAATTTATGTATTACATAAATTATATTTTCCTCAAATTGCAAGGATATATAGTCTATATTTATTACACAAGTAAGTCCTTTAAGTAAATATTATCTAGAAAGTAAATTTTGATAGAAATATAGTAAAAAAAAAAAAAGTGAAAAGCCATCCATGTAGATGATGACACCGTACATATAAATGTCGTCCATAGAAATACTGATTTTTTTTAAATTTTTTTAATTTTTTTTTTTTTTTATAATATTATAAAATAAAAATATTCAAGTTGATAATATGAATATGGCTGTCAGTAGTACATGCTGTAACTTTTATTTTCCTCAAAAAATAATAAAACCACATGTTCCAGTACAACCGGGAAGCTGCGAAAGAAAGTGAAATGAGTGTTTTATCGTTCAAAAAGTTTTAATTAAATTTACCTTGAAAATGTGAATTTAATCGAAAGAAATGATAGTTAACTTATTGTATATAATGTATATTTTACTTTAAATATTACTTTTTGGTGAAACAATTTTGAATTATTTAAATAAATGCAATTTTATGAGGATTTAGTGAGCAAAACCCATCAAAGATTTACCTTAATTATCATCTACCGTCGTAAATAAACATTTATTTGAAAAAACTTTTTCTACAATATAATCTAATGTATTAAAAAAATGTTAAAAACATAAGAATAATTTGTTTTATAGAGTCGAACATATTGGAAAATATTAATTTAGTCTAAACTCAAGGATGGAAGACAGCCAAAGTGCCCGAATAAATGAAAATTTTTTGTACCTCTCTACTGTTCAGTTCTCAAGAAGGTGAATACGAGGGTATGTTTTGGTGAGAGGTTATTGAAAAAGTCACTATTAAGTGTTTGTGAAATAAAAAGTGTTAGAAAGAAAAAAGTGAAGTAAAATGGCCGATACTGTTGCTACTACTCCTGCAATCGTCGCAGATAAAAAACCGAAGAAGGCTGCTGCTAGTGGATCGAAGAAGCCGAAATCTGCGCCAACTCATCCTCCTACTCAGCAAATGGTGGATGCTGCAATTAAAACATTGAAAGAGCGTGGTGGTTCCTCGTTATTGGCTATCAAGAAGTATATTGCCGCTACGTACAAAGTAGATGTACAGAAACTTGCTCCATTTATTAAGAAATATTTGAAAGGAGCAGTTGCAAGTGGTAAGTTAGTACAAACCAAGGGAAAGGGTGCGGCTGGTTCTTTTAAATTGTCTACAGCTGCAAGCAAGGAACCAAAAGCAAAATCTGCGGAGAAGAAAAAAGTAGTGAAATCAAAGTCTGTTGCTGCTGGAAGTGAGAAAAAAGTAAAGAAGGCAGCAGCTGGTGAGAAAAAAGTGAAGAAAGCATCTGCTACTAAGAAGAGTGTTGAAAAGAAAAAGGTGGAAAAGGCAAAGGTAAAGGCCGTGAAGAAAACTGGTACGGTCAAGGCAAAACCAACCAAGCCAAAGGCAGCCGCACCAAAAGCAAAAGTGCCAAAGGCTAAATCGGCTGCTGCATCTGTAGCAAAACCAAAAAAAGCTACTGCAGCCAAGAAGGCAAAAAAGTAAAATGTCTATCACAATAGAATTCAGTAAATCAGTGAGATTTTCACTAAATGCTTCAAAGCCCTTTTCAGGGCTACAAAAAATTCATTAATGAGGTAATAAGATTAATTTCAACTAAATAAAAAAGTGTTTATATTTTTTTAAATTTTATTTAATGTAAATCATCAATATGGCGGCCAGGTGAAAATAAATTCCTAGAAACGTATAATGCAACGCGTTAGATGCATGTTTTTCCGCCATTTGCTTTTTCCAAGCCGAACAGGTTTTGGTATATGACATACTATATACATATGTATATCTACAGAAAATGATTATATGTACTCAGAAAATGATCATGTGCACATATTCAAAATAATTCAAACGGCATTGAATGCAATCTTTTTTTTTTTTTTGCATTCAAAATTGATATCAATTTAAAATCTCTTTCAAGAAATATTTTGCGGCCCTGAAAAGGGCCATTTTGATGACGAACGAAATTATCGAAGGAAATTTACTTTGAGCTAGTATATTTGGTAACGGCTTTGGTTCCCTCACTAACAGCGTGCTTTGCGAGTTCACCGGGCAATAGTAAACGAACAGCAGTTTGGATTTCCCGACTCGTGATTGTTGAACGCTTGTTGTAGTGAGCCAGGCGAGATGCTTCGGCGGCAATCCTCTCGAAGATATCATTCACAAAACTATTCATGATACTCATTGCTTTTGATGAAATTCCAGTATCAGGATGAACTTGTTTCAAAACTTTGTAAATATAAATGGCGTAGCTCTCCTTCCTCTTGCGCTTCTTCTTCTTATCATTTTTGGTGATATTTTTTTGGGCCTTTCCGGCTTTCTTTGCTGCTTTTCCACTAGTTTTAGGCGGCATCGTAAAACTTATTATTCACAACTTCACAATATGACGATTGAATGAAAACTGTGAAGTTATTGGACGCAGTCACCCCTATTCTTCATTGACCTGACGACTTTTTCTCAAATACACTAACACAAAAATGATAAGTGTATTCGTTTTGAGTTTTATATAAATACAAGCACCAGCTACACCAGTGCGTCATTTAATTGTGAACAGTGAATCTGTGCGCGCGCGTTTGTTTAAAGTAATTTTGTATTTTAAAGAAAAAATCAGTGAGAAATGTCTGGACGTGGTAAAGGTGGAAAAGTGAAGGGAAAGGCAAAGTCCCGCTCAAATCGTGCTGGTCTTCAATTCCCCGTCGGTCGTATTCATCGGTTGCTTCGCAAGGGTAACTACGCTGAACGCGTTGGTGCTGGTGCTCCAGTTTACTTGGCAGCTGTTATGGAATATTTGGCTGCTGAAGTTTTGGAATTGGCGGGAAATGCTGCTCGTGATAATAAAAAGACCAGGATCATCCCTCGGCATTTACAGCTTGCCATTCGTAATGACGAGGAATTAAATAAATTGCTTTCTGGAGTTACAATTGCTCAAGGAGGTGTGCTTCCAAATATCCAAGCCGTTTTATTGCCAAAGAAAACCGAGAAGAGTGCCTAAATGCAACAAATGTAATAGTTTTGACAAAAGAAAATCCGCACAAAACCGTCCTTTTAAGGACGACAAATTATTACTTGAAGACTATTTTATAATTTCAATTTACCTATAATAATATTAAGATTCTTGTGTTTATTTTTCAATTTATTTGACCGACGATTGAATATTGATAATAGGTTTCATCAATGTTAAATAGTACCTAATCATCATTACGTTGTGCGCCATTGGCTATATGTATACATGTAGACAATTATGAAAAAAAAAATTAAGATTCAATCTAAACTTTAGATTTGTTTTTTAAAAGCCTTCGTGTCGTGTCTGTGATGAATTTTACATAAGACAAAAAAAAAAAAACACTTCAAATTTATGTTTATTTTATTACATTTTGCTTGCTTGCTTGGTTTAAATTTGTTTTCTGAGGATAGCTATCGAAAAATTCAAATTAAAAAAAAAATTAAAGTAGAAAATATTTCCCTTAAATGATCCCAATTAAATATCACTTAGAAATTTATTTGTGGTCCTGAAAAGGACCTTTTGTTATTATTTGTGCAAGATATTTTAACCTCCGAAACCGTAAAGTGTACGCCCCTGTCGTTTCAATGCGTAAACAACATCCATTGCAGTCACCGTTTTACGCTTTGCGTGTTCAGTGTATGTAACGGCATCACGAATGACATTTTCCAAGAACACTTTTAAAACGCCACGGGTTTCTTCATAGATTAAACCAGATATACGTTTTACACCACCACGGCGGGCTAAACGACGAATTGCCGGTTTTGTAATACCTTGGATATTATCGCGCAACACTTTACGATGACGCTTAGCACCTCCTTTTCCCAAACCTTTTCCTCCTTTACCACGACCAGTCATTTTTAAAAATTACTATTTCTTCCTTCTAAACACGACACACTGAACAAAAGTCACTATGAAACTGTTCCGTTTGAACAAACTGAGGTTGTATTTATTTAACGCCAGCTAAGATTACTGAGATAAATAAAAAACAACAGAACGGGAACACGTTTCTACACAAATACTATAAACTAATGCATTTCAATCGAATTCACTTTTATATCTCGTGAGAATTTTGTGTTGACAGTGTAGTTCTTATATTGATAGTAAAGAAGTGATGGCTCGTACAAAGCAAACTGCTCGTAAATCGACTGGAGGAAAAGCCCCTCGAAAGCAATTGGCAACAAAGGCAGCCCGTAAGAGTGCTCCAGCTACTGGTGGTGTTAAGAAACCGCATCGTTATCGTCCAGGAACTGTTGCCCTTCGTGAAATCCGTCGCTACCAAAAAAGTACTGAATTGTTGATACGCAAATTACCTTTCCAACGTTTGGTCCGTGAAATTGCACAAGACTTTAAAACCGATTTGCGTTTCCAAAGTTCGGCAGTGATGGCACTTCAAGAAGCTAGCGAAGCTTACTTGGTTGGGCTTTTTGAAGACACCAACTTGTGCGCCATTCATGCTAAGCGCGTTACAATTATGCCAAAAGACATTCAATTGGCTCGACGCATTCGTGGCGAGCGTGCTTAAACTAAATTTTTTTTTCTTATCCCCAACGGTCCTTTTCAGGACCACATACGAGTAAAAGAGATTTTAAATTATTCAATTCACACGGATAGAAAGTTCTTTCTCAGACGTTTTTTTTTTTTATTTTTTTATGAGCAGATAAATTACTTTAATTGAATTTGAAATTTCATTCAACTCAAGAAATCATTTTGAATCATCATTGGCAAATTACATCTATGAAAATCATTGCTGTTATTTAACAAACTATGTACATTTAACAAATTATGTTATATGGAAGAATTGTCGGATTGATGGGATCATAGAGGTAATGCTGTTTCTGCGATATATGTATATTATTTAAACTTATCAAACTCAGCATATGTATATATTTAATAATGTTTTTCAATATGATTTTTATGTATTTATTTATAAAACAAGCAGTTTGTTGTTTTATTAAAAAAAAAAACCCTTTACATGTCTTATACGAGTAGTTCAATTTATATTATTTTACTTTGACAACATTAAGAAATAAAGAAAAATTTATGTATTACATAAATTATATTTTCCTCAAATTGCAAGGATATATAGTCTATATTTATTACACAAGTAAGTCCTTTAAGTAAATATTATCTAGAAAGTAAATTTTGATAGAAATATAGTAAAAAAAAAAAAGTGAAAAGCCATCCATGTAGATGATGACACCGTACATATAAATGTCGTCCATAGAAATACTGATTTTTTTTTAAATTTTTTTAATTTTTTTTTTTTTTTATAATATTATAAAATAAAAATATTCAAGTTGATAATATGAATATGGCTGTCAGTAGTACATGCTGTAACTTTTATTTTCCTCAAAAAATAATAAAACCACATGTTCCAGTACAACCGGGAAGCTGCGAAAGAAAGTGAAATGAGTGTTTTATCGTTCAAAAAGTTTTAATTAAATTTACCTTGAAAATGTGAATTTAATCGAAAGAAATGATAGTTAACTTATTGTATATAATGTATATTTTACTTTAAATATTACTTTTTGGTGAAACAATTTTGAATTATTTAAATAAATGCAATTTTATGAGGATTTAGTGAGCAAAACCCATCAAAGATTTACCTTAATTATCATCTACCGTCGTAAATAAACATTTATTTGAAAAAACTTTTTCTACAATATAATCTAATGTATTAAAAAAATGTTAAAAACATAAGAATAATTTGTTTTATAGAGTCGAACATATTGGAAAATATTAATTTAGTCTAAACTCAAGGATGGAAGACAGCCAAAGTGCCCGAATAAATGAAAATTTTTTGTACCTCTCTACTGTTCAGTTCTCAAGAAGGTGAATACGAGGGTATGTTTTGGTGAGAGGTTATTGAAAAAGTCACTATTAAGTGTTTGTGAAATAAAAAGTGTTAGAAAGAAAAAAGTGAAGTAAAATGGCCGATACTGTTGCTACTACTCCTGCAATCGTCGCAGATAAAAAACCGAAGAAGGCTGCTGCTAGTGGATCGAAGAAGCCGAAATCTGCGCCAACTCATCCTCCTACTCAGCAAATGGTGGATGCTGCAATTAAAACATTGAAAGAGCGTGGTGGTTCCTCGTTATTGGCTATCAAGAAGTATATTGCCGCTACGTACAAAGTAGATGTACAGAAACTTGCTCCATTTATTAAGAAATATTTGAAAGGAGCAGTTGCAAGTGGTAAGTTAGTACAAACCAAGGGAAAGGGTGCGGCTGGTTCTTTTAAATTGTCTACAGCTGCAAGCAAGGAACCAAAAGCAAAATCTGCGGAGAAGAAAAAAGTAGTGAAATCAAAGTCTGTTGCTGCTGGAAGTGAGAAAAAAGTAAAGAAGGCAGCAGCTGGTGAGAAAAAAGTGAAGAAAGCATCTGCTACTAAGAAGAGTGTTGAAAAGAAAAAGGTGGAAAAGGCAAAGGTAAAGGCCGTGAAGAAAACTGGTACGGTCAAGGCAAAACCAACCAAGCCAAAGGCAGCCGCACCAAAAGCAAAAGTGCCAAAGGCTAAATCGGCTGCTGCATCTGTAGCAAAACCAAAAAAAGCTACTGCAGCCAAGAAGGCAAAAAAGTAAAATGTCTATCACAATAGAATTCAGTAAATCAGTGAGATTTTCACTAAATGCTTCAAAGCCCTTTTCAGGGCTACAAAAAATTCATTAATGAGGTAATAAGATTAATTTCAACTAAATAAAAAAGTGTTTATATTTTTTTAAATTTTATTTAATGTAAATCATCAATATGGCGGCCAGGTGAAAATAAATTCCTAGAAACGTATAATGCAACGCGTTAGATGCATGTTTTTCCGCCATTTGCTTTTTCCAAGCCGAACAGGTTTTGGTATATGACATACTATATACATATGTATATCTACAGAAAATGATTATATGTACTCAGAAAATGATCATGTGCACATATTCAAAATAATTCAAACGGCATTGAATGCAATCTTTTTTTTTTTTTTGCATTCAAAATTGATATCAATTTAAAATCTCTTTCAAGAAATATTTTGCGGCCCTGAAAAGGGCCATTTTGATGACGAACGAAATTATCGAAGGAAATTTACTTTGAGCTAGTATATTTGGTAACGGCTTTGGTTCCCTCACTAACAGCGTGCTTTGCGAGTTCACCGGGCAATAGTAAACGAACAGCAGTTTGGATTTCCCGACTCGTGATTGTTGAACGCTTGTTGTAGTGAGCCAGGCGAGATGCTTCGGCGGCAATCCTCTCGAAGATATCATTCACAAAACTATTCATGATACTCATTGCTTTTGATGAAATTCCAGTATCAGGATGAACTTGTTTCAAAACTTTGTAAATATAAATGGCGTAGCTCTCCTTCCTCTTGCGCTTCTTCTTCTTATCATTTTTGGTGATATTTTTTTGGGCCTTTCCGGCTTTCTTTGCTGCTTTTCCACTAGTTTTAGGCGGCATCGTAAAACTTATTATTCACAACTTCACAATATGACGATTGAATGAAAACTGTGAAGTTATTGGTTTTTTTTTTTTTTTAAATGTAATTTATTTAAGAACCAGTAGTTAATGAGCTTATAGATAAAAAAATACTTAAAATATCTGTTTTTTTTTTTTTGTTTCTTTAAATCTAACATGCGTAAAAAACATTTTTCTAGACTATTTTTTTTTTTTTGAGGATGTGTTTTATGGGTTGGGATACATTTCTTTTGTTTGAAGTGCGTGCGGCAGGAAAAGGTTCATAAAACCTGCTAGATGTAATTTATAACTACTTAATGCTACTTAACAAAAACTTAACAAAAACTTAAATTAACTTACATTAACTTAAACTAACTTACGAGATACTTAGACTAATTAAAAATTTACAAGTAGGAAGGGGAAGTCTGAAAGGTCAGTTCACTTTCCTGGTATTGATGGTTGTTGAATCTGTAAGTGTCGTTGGCCGTTCTTTTATTGTAGTAAACGACATTGTTGTGCTGGTCGACTATCTTGTTTGTTTGGAATAGATGTTCTATGTGGGTGGTACCAAGGAAGTAATCGCTTGGATCCGGGGGCGATGGAGTTAGTTGGGCTATTATACTGTTGGGGATGTTTGGCAGGTTTTTGATGAAGTTGATGGAGAGTTGTGTTGTGCGTCTGTCGACCCTGTCTATCTCTGCGTTGTCGTACAATATAGAGGTCCTTATGTACTTGTAGGAATCTCGCTGGCGGTGCAGGTTGGTGATGTATCTGAAACATCTTCTTTCGAAGATACGAAGATTCTCCATTTGTGCAGGGGTTATGTGAAACCAAATCGGGCAGGCATAGGTCAGCGAAGGCCTGACGATCTGCTTGTAGATTATTTGCTTTACTTTCTTAGAAAGCGTGTCCGGTTTCCACATAACCTTGCGACAGTAGCTCAGTTGAATCTTCGCTTTCTGGATGCGATTGAAGACGTGTTTGCCGAAGGAAAAGTCCCTAGTAAATATGACACCCAAGTATTTAATTTCTTTAAGTGGTAGTAGGGTCTCACCGTTTAACCTGATCCTGATTTTGCTGTGATATTTCAGAGTGCCTCGCGTGCATTGGTTATGGGGGCCTTTGATAACCAGCACTTGAGTTTTCTTTTCGTTGGGTCGAATCTTCCACTTGTTGAGATATTTTGCTAAGGTCGACAGATAATTATTGATGAGGATCGCACTGTATCGTACGAATGGTGAATGTGAATAGATCATCGTGTCGTCAGCATAGGTGATGATTTTTACTCTCGGGTCAGTGGGTGGGGGGATGTCAGCTGTAAATAAAAGATATAATATTGGCCCCAGAATGGAACCTTGAGGAACTCCTGCTGAAATGGGAAAAGTTATTGACTTAGTTGAGTTGATTTTAACAATAAATGTCCTATTGCAGAGGTAAGATTTAATGAGGCGACAGATATGGGGGTCTAATCCGTAGTTATGGTGTAATTTGTATAGAAGTCCTGCAGTCCATACACAGTCGAAAGCTTTCGCGATGTCAAGAGAGGTACAGACTGTGGGCCGTTTGCTATTAAGGTTCTTCGTGACATCTTCCGTCAGTTTTAATAGGGCATGGCAGGTGGAGTGTTGAGGCTTGAAACCAAACTGAAATTCGGGTATGATTTGCCTTTCGGCTGCAAAACTTCTTAGCCTGCTTAGAATTTTACTTTCTAGGAGTTTGCTTATAGTATTCAGGAGGGATATAGGTCTGTAGTTGGAAGTGAAGTTATTGGACGCAGTCACCCCTATTCTTCATTGACCTGACGACTTTTTCTCAAATACACTAACACAAAAATGATAAGTGTATTCGTTTTGAGTTTTATATAAATACAAGCACCAGCTACACCAGTGCGTCATTTAATTGTGAACAGTGAATCTGTGCGCGCGCGTTTGTTTAAAGTAATTTTGTATTTTAAAGAAAAAATCAGTGAGAAATGTCTGGACGTGGTAAAGGTGGAAAAGTGAAGGGAAAGGCAAAGTCCCGCTCAAATCGTGCTGGTCTTCAATTCCCCGTCGGTCGTATTCATCGGTTGCTTCGCAAGGGTAACTACGCTGAACGCGTTGGTGCTGGTGCTCCAGTTTACTTGGCAGCTGTTATGGAATATTTGGCTGCTGAAGTTTTGGAATTGGCGGGAAATGCTGCTCGTGATAATAAAAAGACCAGGATCATCCCTCGGCATTTACAGCTTGCCATTCGTAATGACGAGGAATTAAATAAATTGCTTTCTGGAGTTACAATTGCTCAAGGAGGTGTGCTTCCAAATATCCAAGCCGTTTTATTGCCAAAGAAAACCGAGAAGAGTGCCTAAATGCAACAAATGTAATAGTTTTGACAAAAGAAAATCCGCACAAAACCGTCCTTTTAAGGACGACAAATTATTACTTGAAGACTATTTTATAATTTCAATTTACCTATAATAATATTAAGATTCTTGTGTTTATTTTTCAATTTATTTGACCGACGATTGAATATTGATAATAGGTTTCATCAATGTTAAATAGTACCTAATCATCATTACGTTGTGCGCCATTGGCTATATGTATACATGTAGACAATTATGAAAAAAAAAATTAAGATTCAATCTAAACTTTAGATTTGTTTTTTAAAAGCCTTCGTGTCGTGTCTGTGATGAATTTTACATAAGACAAAAAAAAAAAAACACTTCAAATTTATGTTTATTTTATTACATTTTGCTTGCTTGCTTGGTTTAAATTTGTTTTCTGAGGATAGCTATCGAAAAATTCAAATTAAAAAAAAAATTAAAGTAGAAAATATTTCCCTTAAATGATCCCAATTAAATATCACTTAGAAATTTATTTGTGGTCCTGAAAAGGACCTTTTGTTATTATTTGTGCAAGATATTTTAACCTCCGAAACCGTAAAGTGTACGCCCCTGTCGTTTCAATGCGTAAACAACATCCATTGCAGTCACCGTTTTACGCTTTGCGTGTTCAGTGTATGTAACGGCATCACGAATGACATTTTCCAAGAACACTTTTAAAACGCCACGGGTTTCTTCATAGATTAAACCAGATATACGTTTTACACCACCACGGCGGGCTAAACGACGAATTGCCGGTTTTGTAATACCTTGGATATTATCGCGCAACACTTTACGATGACGCTTAGCACCTCCTTTTCCCAAACCTTTTCCTCCTTTACCACGACCAGTCATTTTTAAAAATTACTATTTCTTCCTTCTAAACACGACACACTGAACAAAAGTCACTATGAAACTGTTCCGTTTGAACAAACTGAGGTTGTATTTATTTAACGCCAGCTAAGATTACTGAGATAAATAAAAAACAACAGAACGGGAACACGTTTCTACACAAATACTATAAACTAATGCATTTCAATCGAATTCACTTTTATATCTCGTGAGAATTTTGTGTTGACAGTGTAGTTCTTATATTGATAGTAAAGAAGTGATGGCTCGTACAAAGCAAACTGCTCGTAAATCGACTGGAGGAAAAGCCCCTCGAAAGCAATTGGCAACAAAGGCAGCCCGTAAGAGTGCTCCAGCTACTGGTGGTGTTAAGAAACCGCATCGTTATCGTCCAGGAACTGTTGCCCTTCGTGAAATCCGTCGCTACCAAAAAAGTACTGAATTGTTGATACGCAAATTACCTTTCCAACGTTTGGTCCGTGAAATTGCACAAGACTTTAAAACCGATTTGCGTTTCCAAAGTTCGGCAGTGATGGCACTTCAAGAAGCTAGCGAAGCTTACTTGGTTGGGCTTTTTGAAGACACCAACTTGTGCGCCATTCATGCTAAGCGCGTTACAATTATGCCAAAAGACATTCAATTGGCTCGACGCATTCGTGGCGAGCGTGCTTAAACTAAATTTTTTTTTCTTATCCCCAACGGTCCTTTTCAGGACCACATACGAGTAAAAGAGATTTTAAATTATTCAATTCACACGGATAGAAAGTTCTTTCTCAGACGTTTTTTTTTTTTATTTTTTTATGAGCAGATAAATTACTTTAATTGAATTTGAAATTTCATTCAACTCAAGAAATCATTTTGAATCATCATTGGCAAATTACATCTATGAAAATCATTGCTGTTATTTAACAAACTATGTACATTTAACAAATTATGTTATATGGAAGAATTGTCGGATTGATGGGATCATAGAGGTAATGCTGTTTCTGCGATATATGTATATTATTTAAACTTATCAAACTCAGCATATGTATATATTTAATAATGTTTTTCAATATGATTTTTATGTATTTATTTATAAAACAAGCAGTTTGTTGTTTTATTAAAAAAAAAAACCCTTTACATGTCTTATACGAGTAGTTCAATTTATATTATTTTACTTTGACAACATTAAGAAATAAAGAAAAATTTATGTATTACATAAATTATATTTTCCTCAAATTGCAAGGATATATAGTCTATATTTATTACACAAGTAAGTCCTTTAAGTAAATATTATCTAGAAAGTAAATTTTGATAGAAATATAGTAAAAAAAAAAAAAGTGAAAAGCCATCCATGTAGATGATGACACCGTACATATAAATGTCGTCCATAGAAATACTGATTTTTTTTTAAATTTTTTTAATTTTTTTTTTTTTTTATAATATTATAAAATAAAAATATTCAAGTTGATAATATGAATATGGCTGTCAGTAGTACATGCTGTAACTTTTATTTTCCTCAAAAAATAATAAAACCACATGTTCCAGTACAACCGGGAAGCTGCGAAAGAAAGTGAAATGAGTGTTTTATCGTTCAAAAAGTTTTAATTAAATTTACCTTGAAAATGTGAATTTAATCGAAAGAAATGATAGTTAACTTATTGTATATAATGTATATTTTACTTTAAATATTACTTTTTGGTGAAACAATTTTGAATTATTTAAATAAATGCAATTTTATGAGGATTTAGTGAGCAAAACCCATCAAAGATTTACCTTAATTATCATCTACCGTCGTAAATAAACATTTATTTGAAAAAACTTTTTCTACAATATAATCTAATGTATTAAAAAAATGTTAAAAACATAAGAATAATTTGTTTTATAGAGTCGAACATATTGGAAAATATTAATTTAGTCTAAACTCAAGGATGGAAGACAGCCAAAGTGCCCGAATAAATGAAAATTTTTTGTACCTCTCTACTGTTCAGTTCTCAAGAAGGTGAATACGAGGGTATGTTTTGGTGAGAGGTTATTGAAAAAGTCACTATTAAGTGTTTGTGAAATAAAAAGTGTTAGAAAGAAAAAAGTGAAGTAAAATGGCCGATACTGTTGCTACTACTCCTGCAATCGTCGCAGATAAAAAACCGAAGAAGGCTGCTGCTAGTGGATCGAAGAAGCCGAAATCTGCGCCAACTCATCCTCCTACTCAGCAAATGGTGGATGCTGCAATTAAAACATTGAAAGAGCGTGGTGGTTCCTCGTTATTGGCTATCAAGAAGTATATTGCCGCTACGTACAAAGTAGATGTACAGAAACTTGCTCCATTTATTAAGAAATATTTGAAAGGAGCAGTTGCAAGTGGTAAGTTAGTACAAACCAAGGGAAAGGGTGCGGCTGGTTCTTTTAAATTGTCTACAGCTGCAAGCAAGGAACCAAAAGCAAAATCTGCGGAGAAGAAAAAAGTAGTGAAATCAAAGTCTGTTGCTGCTGGAAGTGAGAAAAAAGTAAAGAAGGCAGCAGCTGGTGAGAAAAAAGTGAAGAAAGCATCTGCTACTAAGAAGAGTGTTGAAAAGAAAAAGGTGGAAAAGGCAAAGGTAAAGGCCGTGAAGAAAACTGGTACGGTCAAGGCAAAACCAACCAAGCCAAAGGCAGCCGCACCAAAAGCAAAAGTGCCAAAGGCTAAATCGGCTGCTGCATCTGTAGCAAAACCAAAAAAAGCTACTGCAGCCAAGAAGGCAAAAAAGTAAAATGTCTATCACAATAGAATTCAGTAAATCAGTGAGATTTTCACTAAATGCTTCAAAGCCCTTTTCAGGGCTACAAAAAATTCATTAATGAGGTAATAAGATTAATTTCAACTAAATAAAAAAGTGTTTATATTTTTTTAAATTTTATTTAATGTAAATCATCAATATGGCGGCCAGGTGAAAATAAATTCCTAGAAACGTATAATGCAACGCGTTAGATGCATGTTTTTCCGCCATTTGCTTTTTCCAAGCCGAACAGGTTTTGGTATATGACATACTATATACATATGTATATCTACAGAAAATGATTATATGTACTCAGAAAATGATCATGTGCACATATTCAAAATAATTCAAACGGCATTGAATGCAATCTTTTTTTTTTTTTTGCATTCAAAATTGATATCAATTTAAAATCTCTTTCAAGAAATATTTTGCGGCCCTGAAAAGGGCCATTTTGATGACGAACGAAATTATCGAAGGAAATTTACTTTGAGCTAGTATATTTGGTAACGGCTTTGGTTCCCTCACTAACAGCGTGCTTTGCGAGTTCACCGGGCAATAGTAAACGAACAGCAGTTTGGATTTCCCGACTCGTGATTGTTGAACGCTTGTTGTAGTGAGCCAGGCGAGATGCTTCGGCGGCAATCCTCTCGAAGATATCATTCACAAAACTATTCATGATACTCATTGCTTTTGATGAAATTCCAGTATCAGGATGAACTTGTTTCAAAACTTTGTAAATATAAATGGCGTAGCTCTCCTTCCTCTTGCGCTTCTTCTTCTTATCATTTTTGGTGATATTTTTTTGGGCCTTTCCGGCTTTCTTTGCTGCTTTTCCACTAGTTTTAGGCGGCATCGTAAAACTTATTATTCACAACTTCACAATATGACGATTGAATGAAAACTGTGAAGTTATTGGACGCAGTCACCCCTATTCTTCATTGACCTGACGACTTTTTCTCAAATACACTAACACAAAAATGATAAGTGTATTCGTTTTGAGTTTTATATAAATACAAGCACCAGCTACACCAGTGCGTCATTTAATTGTGAACAGTGAATCTGTGCGCGCGCGTTTGTTTAAAGTAATTTTGTATTTTAAAGAGAAAATCAGTGAGAAATGTCTGGACGTGGTAAAGGTGGAAAAGTGAAGGGAAAGGCAAAGTCCCGCTCAAATCGTGCTGGTCTTCAATTCCCCGTCGGTCGTATTCATCGGTTGCTTCGCAAGGGTAACTACGCTGAACGCGTTGGTGCTGGTGCTCCAGTTTACTTGGCAGCTGTTATGGAATATTTGGCTGCTGAAGTTTTGGAATTGGCGGGAAATGCTGCTCGTGATAATAAAAAGACCAGGATCATCCCTCGGCATTTACAGCTTGCCATTCGTAATGACGAGGAATTAAATAAATTGCTTTCTGGAGTTACAATTGCTCAAGGAGGTGTGCTTCCAAATATCCAAGCCGTTTTATTGCCAAAGAAAACCGAGAAGAGTGCCTAAATGCAACAAATGTAATAGTTTTGACAAAAGAAAATCCACACAAAACCGTCCTTTTAAGGACGACAAATTATTACTTGAAGACTATTTTATAATTTCAATTTACCTATAATAATATTAAGATTCTTGTGTTTATTTTTCAATTTATTTGACCGACGATTGAATATTGATAATAGGTTTCATCAATGTTAAATAGTACCTAATCATCATTACGTTGTGCGCCATTGGCTATATGTATACATGTAGACAATTATGAAAAAAAAAATTAAGATTCAATCTAAACTTTAGATTTGTTTTTTAAAAGCCTTCGTGTCGTGTCTGTGATGAATTTTACATAAGACAAAAAAAAAAAAACACTTCAAATTTATGTTTATTTTATTACATTTTGCTTGCTTGCTTGGTTTAAATTTGTTTTCTGAGGATAGCTATCGAAAAATTCAAATTAAAAAAAAAATTAAAGTAGAAAATATTTCCCTTAAATGATCCCAATTAAATATCACTTAGAAATTTATTTGTGGTCCTGAAAAGGACCTTTTGTTATTATTTGTGCAAGATATTTTAACCTCCGAAACCGTAAAGTGTACGCCCCTGTCGTTTCAATGCGTAAACAACATCCATTGCAGTCACCGTTTTACGCTTTGCGTGTTCAGTGTATGTAACGGCATCACGAATGACATTTTCCAAGAACACTTTTAAAACGCCACGGGTTTCTTCATAGATTAAACCAGATATACGTTTTACACCACCACGGCGGGCTAAACGACGAATTGCCGGTTTTGTAATACCTTGGATATTATCGCGCAACACTTTACGATGACGCTTAGCACCTCCTTTTCCCAAACCTTTTCCTCCTTTACCACGACCAGTCATTTTTAAAAATTACTATTTCTTCCTTCTAAACACGACACACTGAACAAAAGTCACTATGAAACTGTTCCGTTTGAACAAACTGAGGTTGTATTTATTTAACGCCAGCTAAGATTACTGAGATAAATAAAAAACAACAGAACGGGAACACGTTTCTACACAAATACTATAAACTAATGCATTTCAATCGAATTCACTTTTATATCTCGTGAGAATTTTGTGTTGACAGTGTAGTTCTTATATTGATAGTAAAGAAGTGATGGCTCGTACAAAGCAAACTGCTCGTAAATCGACTGGAGGAAAAGCCCCTCGAAAGCAATTGGCAACAAAGGCAGCCCGTAAGAGTGCTCCAGCTACTGGTGGTGTTAAGAAACCGCATCGTTATCGTCCAGGAACTGTTGCCCTTCGTGAAATCCGTCGCTACCAAAAAAGTACTGAATTGTTGATACGCAAATTACCTTTCCAACGTTTGGTCCGTGAAATTGCACAAGACTTTAAAACCGATTTGCGTTTCCAAAGTTCGGCAGTGATGGCACTTCAAGAAGCTAGCGAAGCTTACTTGGTTGGGCTTTTTGAAGACACCAACTTGTGCGCCATTCATGCTAAGCGCGTTACAATTATGCCAAAAGACATTCAATTGGCTCGACGCATTCGTGGCGAGCGTGCTTAAACTAAATTTTTTTTTCTTATCCCCAACGGTCCTTTTCAGGACCACATACGAGTAAAAGAGATTTTAAATTATTCAATTCACACGGATAGAAAGTTCTTTCTCAGACGTTTTTTTTTTTTTTTTTTTTATGAGCAGATAAATTACTTTAATTGAATTTGAAATTTCATTCAACTCAAGAAATCATTTTGAATCATCATTGGCAAATTACATCTATGAAAATCATTGCTGTTATTTAACAAACTATGTACATTTAACAAATTATGTTATATGGAAGAATTGTCGGATTGATGGGATCATAGAGGTAATGCTGTTTCTGCGATATATGTATATTATTTAAACTTATCAAACTCAGCATATGTATATATTTAATAATGTTTTTCAATATGATTTTTATGTATTTATTTATAAAACAAGCAGTTTGTTGTTTTATTAAAAAAAAAAACCCTTTACATGTCTTATACGAGTAGTTCAATTTATATTATTTTACTTTGATAACATTAAGAAATAAAGAAAAATTTATGTATTACATAAATTATATTTTCCTCAAATTGCAAGGATATATAGTCTATATTTATTACACAAGTAAGTCCTTTAAGTAAATATTATCTAGAAAGTAAATTTTGATAGAAATATAGTAAAAAAAAAAAAAGTGAAAAGCCATCCATGTAGATGATGACACCGTACATATAAATGTCGTCCATAGAAATACTGATTTTTTTTTAAATTTTTTTAATTTTTTTTTTTTTTTATAATATTATAAAATAAAAATATTCAAGTTGATAATATGAATATGGCTGTCAGTAGTACATGCTGTAACTTTTATTTTCCTCAAAAAATAATAAAACCACATGTTCCAGTACAACCGGGAAGCTGCGAAAGAAAGTGAAATGAGTGTTTTATCGTTCAAAAAGTTTTAATTAAATTTACCTTGAAAATGTGAATTTAATCGAAAGAAATGATAGTTAACTTATTGTATATAATGTATATTTTACTTTAAATATTACTTTTTGGTGAAACAATTTTGAATTATTTAAATAAATGCAATTTTATGAGGATTTAGTGAGCAAAACCCATCAAAGATTTACCTTAATTATCATCTACCGTCGTAAATAAACATTTATTTGAAAAAACTTTTTCTACAATATAATCTAATGTATTAAAAAAATGTTAAAAACATAAGAATAATTTGTTTTATAGAGTCGAACATATTGGAAAATATTAATTTAGTCTAAACTCAAGGATGGAAGACAGCCAAAGTGCCCGAATAAATGAAAATTTTTTGTACCTCTCTACTGTTCAGTTCTCAAGAAGGTGAATACGAGGGTATGTTTTGGTGAGAGGTTATTGAAAAAGTCACTATTAAGTGTTTGTGAAATAAAAAGTGTTAGAAAGAAAAAAGTGAAGTAAAATGGCCGATACTGTTGCTACTACTCCTGCAATCGTCGCAGATAAAAAACCGAAGAAGGCTGCTGCTAGTGGATCGAAGAAGCCGAAATCTGCGCCAACTCATCCTCCTACTCAGCAAATGGTGGATGCTGCAATTAAAACATTGAAAGAGCGTGGTGGTTCCTCGTTATTGGCTATCAAGAAGTATATTGCCGCTACGTACAAAGTAGATGTACAGAAACTTGCTCCATTTATTAAGAAATATTTGAAAGGAGCAGTTGCAAGTGGTAAGTTAGTACAAACCAAGGGAAAGGGTGCGGCTGGTTCTTTTAAATTGTCTACAGCTGCAAGCAAGGAACCAAAAGCAAAATCTGCGGAGAAGAAAAAAGTAGTGAAATCAAAGTCTGTTGCTGCTGGAAGTGAGAAAAAAGTAAAGAAGGCAGCAGCTGGTGAGAAAAAAGTGAAGAAAGCATCTGCTACTAAGAAGAGTGTTGAAAAGAAAAAGGTGGAAAAGGCAAAGGTAAAGGCCGTGAAGAAAACTGGTACGGTCAAGGCAAAACCAACCAAGCCAAAGGCAGCCGCACCAAAAGCAAAAGTGCCAAAGGCTAAATCGGCTGCTGCATCTGTAGCAAAACCAAAAAAAGCTACTGCAGCCAAGAAGGCAAAAAAGTAAAATGTCTATCACAATAGAATTCAGTAAATCAGTGAGATTTTCACTAAATGCTTCAAAGCCCTTTTCAGGGCTACAAAAAATTCATTAATGAGGTAATAAGATTAATTTCAACTAAATAAAAAAGTGTTTATATTTTTTTAAATTTTATTTAATGTAAATCATCAATATGGCGGCCAGGTGAAAATAAATTCCTAGAAACGTATAATGCAACGCGTTAGATGCATGTTTTTCCGCCATTTGCTTTTTCCAAGCCGAACAGGTTTTGGTATATGACATACTATATACATATGTATATCTACAGAAAATGATTATATGTACTCAGAAAATGATCATGTGCACATATTCAAAATAATTCAAACGGCATTGAATGCAATCTTTTTTTTTTTTTTTGCATTCAAAATTGATATCAATTTAAAATCTCTTTCAAGAAATATTTTGCGGCCCTGAAAAGGGCCATTTTGATGACGAACGAAATTATCGAAGGAAATTTACTTTGAGCTAGTATATTTGGTAACGGCTTTGGTTCCCTCACTAACAGCGTGCTTTGCGAGTTCACCGGGCAATAGTAAACGAACAGCAGTTTGGATTTCCCGACTCGTGATTGTTGAACGCTTGTTGTAGTGAGCCAGGCGAGATGCTTCGGCGGCAATCCTCTCGAAGATATCATTCACAAAACTATTCATGATACTCATTGCTTTTGATGAAATTCCAGTATCAGGATGAACTTGTTTCAAAACTTTGTAAATATAAATGGCGTAGCTCTCCTTCCTCTTGCGCTTCTTCTTCTTATCATTTTTGGTGATATTTTTTTGGGCCTTTCCGGCTTTCTTTGCTGCTTTTCCACTAGTTTTAGGCGGCATCGTAAAACTTATTATTCACAACTTCACAATATGACGATTGAATGAAAACTGTGAAGTTATTGGTTTTTTTTTTTTTAAATGTAATTTATTTAAGAACCAGTAGTTAATGAGCTTATAGATAAAAAAATACTTAAAATATCTGTTTTTTTTTTTTTGTTTCTTTAAATCTAACATGCGTAAAAACATTTTTCTAGACTATTTTTTTTTTTTTTGAGGATGTGTTTTATGGGTTGGGATACATTTCTTTTGTTTGAAGTGCGTGCGGCAGGAAAAGGTTCATAAAACCTGCTAGATGTAATTTATAACTACTTAATGCTACTTAACAAAAACTTAACAAAAACTTAAATTAACTTACATTAACTTAAACTAACTTACGAGATACTTAGACTAATTAAAAATTTACAAGTAGGAAGGGGAAGTCTGAAAGGTCAGTTCACTTTCCTGGTATTGATGGTTGTTGAATTTGTAAGTGTCGTTGGCCGTTCTTTTATTGTAGTAAACGACATTGTTGTGCTGGTCGACTATCTTGTTTGTTTGGAATAGATGTTCTATGTGGGTGGTACCAAGGAAGTAATCGCTTGGATCCGGGGGCGATGGAGTTAGTTGGGCTATTATACTGTTGGGGATGTTTGGCAGGTTTTTGATGAAGTTGATGGAGAGTTGTGTTGTGCGTCTGTCGACCCTGTCTATCTCTGCGTTGTCGTACAATATAGAGGTCCTTATGTACTTGTAGGAATCTCGCTGGCGGTGCAGGTTGGTGATGTATCTGAAACATCTTCTTTCAAAGATACGAAGATTCTCCATTTGTGCAGGGGTTATGTGAAACCAAATCGGGCAGGCATAGGTCAGCGAAGGCCTGACGATCTGCTTGTAGATTATTTGCTTTACTTTCTTAGAAAGCGTGTCCGGTTTCCACATAACCTTGCGACAGTAGCTCAGTTGAATCTTCGCTTTCTGGATGCGATTGAAGACGTGTTTGCCGAAGGACAAGTCCCTAGTAAATATGACACCCAAGTATTTAATTTCTTTAAGTGGTAGTAGGGTCTCACCGTTTAAGCTGATCCTGATTTTGCTGTGATATTTCAGAGTGCCTCGCGTGCATTGGTTATGGGGGCCTTTGATAACCAGCACTTGAGTTTTCTTTTCGTTGGGTCGAATCTTCCACTTGTTGAGATATTTTGCTAAGGTCGACAGATAATTATTGATGAGGATCGCACTGTATCGTACGAATGGTGAATGTGAATAGATCATCGTGTCGTCAGCATAGGTGATGATTTTTACTCTCGGGTCAGTGGGTGGGGGGATGTCAGCTGTAAATAAAAGATATAATATTGGCCCCAGAATGGAACCTTGAGGAACTCCTGCTGAAATGGGAAAAGTTATTGACTTAGTTGAGTTGATTTTAACAATAAATGTCCTATTGCAGAGGTAAGATTTAATGAGGCGACAGATATGGGGGTCTAATCCGTAGTTATGGTGTAATTTGTATAGAAGTCCTGCAGTCCATACACAGTCGAAAGCTTTCGCGATGTCAAGAGAGGTGCAGACTGTGGGCCGTTTGCTATTAAGGTTCTTCGTGACATCTTCCGTCAGTTTTAATAGGGCATGGCAGGTGGAGTGTTGAGGCTTGAAACCAAACTGAAATTCGGGTATGATTTGCCTTTCGGCTGCAAAACTTCTTAGCCTGCTTAGAATTTTACTTTCTAGGAGTTTGCTTATAGTATTCAGGAGGGATATAGGTCTGTAGTTGGAAGTGAAGTTATTGGACGCAGTCACCCCTATTCTTCATTGACCTGACGACTTTTTCTCAAATACACTAACACAAAAATGATAAGTGTATTCGTTTTGAGTTTTATATAAATACAAGCACCAGCTACACCAGTGCGTCATTTAATTGTGAACAGTGAATCTGTGCGCGCGCGTTTGTTTAAAGTAATTTTGTATTTTAAAGAAAAAATCAGTGAGAAATGTCTGGACGTGGTAAAGGTGGAAAAGTGAAGGGAAAGGCAAAGTCCCGCTCAAATCGTGCTGGTCTTCAATTCCCCATCGGTCGTATTCATCGGTTGCTTCGCAAGGGTAACTACGCTGAACGCGTTGGTGCTGGTGCTCCAGTTTACTTGGCAGCTGTTATGGAATATTTGGCTGCTGAAGTTTTGGAATTGGCGGGAAATGCTGCTCGTGATAATAAAAAGACCAGGATCATCCCTCGGCATTTACAGCTTGCCATTCGTAATGACGAGGAATTAAATAAATTGCTTTCTGGAGTTACAATTGCTCAAGGAGGTGTGCTTCCAAATATCCAAGCCGTTTTATTGCCAAAGAAAACCGAGAAGAGTACCTAAATGCAACAAATGTAATAGTTTTGACAAAAGAAAATCCGCACAAAACCGTCCTTTTAAGGACGACAAATTATTACTTGAAGACTATTTTATAATTTCAATTTACCTATAATAATATTAAGATTCTTGTGTTTATTTTTTTATTTTTCAATTTATTTGACCGACGATTGAATGTTGATAATAGGTTTCATCAATGTTAAATAGTACCTAATCATCATTACGTTGTGCGCCATTGGCTATATGTATACATGTAGACAATTATGAAAAAAAAAAAATTAAGATTCAATCTAAACTTTAGATTTGTTTTTTAAAAGCCTTCGTGTCGTGTCTGTGATGAATTTTACATAAGACAAAAAAAAAAAACACTTCAAATTTATGTTTATTTTATTACATTTTGCTTGCTTGCTTGGTTTAAATTTGTTTTCTGAGGATAGTTATCGAAAAATTCAAATTAAAAAAAAAATTAAAGTAGAAAATATTTCCCTTAAATGATCTCAATTAAATATCACTTAGAAATTTATTTGTGGTCCTGAAAAGGACCTTTTGTTATTATTTGTGCAAGATATTTTAACCTCCGAAACCGTAAAGTGTACGCCCCTGTCGTTTCAATGCGTAAACAACATCCATTGCAGTCACCGTTTTACGCTTTGCGTGTTCAGTGTATGTAACGGCATCACGAATGACATTTTCCAAGAACACTTTTAAAACGCCACGGGTTTCTTCATAGATTAAACCAGATATACGTTTTACACCACCACGGCGGGCTAAACGACGAATTGCCGGTTTTGTAATACCTTGGATATTATCGCGCAACACTTTACGATGACGCTTAGCACCTCCTTTTCCCAAACCTTTTCCTCCTTTACCACGACCAGTCATTTTTAAAAATTACTATTTCTTCCTTCTAAACACGACACACTGAACAAAAGTCACTATGAAACTGTTCCGTTTGAACAAACTGAGGTTGTATTTATTTAACGCCAGCTAAGATTACTGAGATAAATAAAAAACAACAGAACGGGAACACGTTTCTACACAAATACTATAAACTAATGCATTTCAATCGAATTCACTTTTATATCTCGTGAGAATTTTGTGTTGACAGTGTAGTTCTTATATTGATAGTAAAGAAGTGATGGCTCGTACAAAGCAAACTGCTCGTAAATCGACTGGAGGAAAAGCCCCTCGAAAGCAATTGGCAACAAAGGCAGCCCGTAAGAGTGCTCCAGCTACTGGTGGTGTTAAGAAACCGCATCGTTATCGTCCAGGAACTGTTGCCCTTCGTGAAATCCGTCGCTACCAAAAAAGTACTGAATTGTTGATACGCAAATTACCTTTCCAACGTTTGGTCCGTGAAATTGCACAAGACTTTAAAACCGATTTGCGTTTCCAAAGTTCGGCAGTGATGGCACTTCAAGAAGCTAGCGAAGCTTACTTGGTTGGGCTTTTTGAAGACACCAACTTGTGCGCCATTCATGCTAAGCGCGTTACAATTATGCCAAAAGACATTCAATTGGCTCGACGCATTCGTGGCGAGCGTGCTTAAACTAAATTTTTTTTTCTTATCACCAACGGTCCTTTTCAGGACCACATACGAGTAAAAGAGATTTTAAATTATTCAATTCACACGGATAGAAAGTTCTTTCTCAGACGTTTTTTTTTTTCTTTTTTTATGAGCAGATAAATTACTTTAATTGAATTTGAAATTTCATTCAACTCAAGAAATCATTTTGAATCATCATTGGCAAATTACATCTATGAAAATCATTGCTGTTATTTAACAAACTATGTACATTTAACAAATTATGTTATATGGAAGAATTGTCGGATTGATGGGATCATAGAGGTAATGCTGTTTCTGCGATATATGTATATTATTTAAACTTATCAAACTCAGCATATGTATATATTTAATAATGTTTTTCAATATGATTTTTATGTATTTATTTATAAAACAAGCAGTTTGTTGTTTTATTAAAAAAAAAAAACCCTTTACATGTCTTATACGAGTAGTTCAATTTATATTATTTTACTTTGATAACATTAAGAAATAAAGAAAAATTTATGTATTACATAAATTATATTTTCCTCAAATTGCAAAGATATATAGTCTATATTTATTACACAAGTAAGTCCTTTAAGTAAATATTATCTAGAAAGTAAATTTTGATAGAAATATAGTAAAAAAAAAAAAAGTGAAAAGCCATCCATGTAGATGATGACACCGTACATATAAATGTCGTCCATAGAAATACTGATTTTTTTTTAATTTTTTTAATTTTTTTTTTTTTATAATATTATAAAATAAAAATATTCAAGTTGATAATATGAATATGGCTGTCAGTAGTACATGCTGTAACTTTTATTTTCCTCAAAAAATAATAAAACCACATGTTCCAGTACAACCGGGAAGCTGCGAAAGAAAGTGAAATGAGTGTTTTATCGTTCAAAAAGTTTTAATTAAATTTACCTTGAAAATGTCAATTTAATCGAAAGAAATGATAGTTAACTTATTGTATATAATGTATATTTTACTTTAAATATTACTTTTTGGTGAAACAATTTTGAATTATTTAAATAAATGCAATTTTATGAGGATTTAGTGAGCAAAACCCATCAAAGATTTACCTTAATTATCATCTACCGTCGTAAATAAACATTTATTTGAAAAAACTTTTTCTACAATATAATCTAATGTATTAAAAAAATGTTAAAAACATAAGAATAATTTGTTTTATAGAGTCGAACATATTGAAAAATATTAATTTAGTCTAAACTTAAGGATGGAAGACAGCCAAAGTGCCCGAATAAATGAAAATTTTGTGTACCTCTCTACTGTTCAGTTCTCAAGAAGGTGAATACGAGGGTATGTTTTGGTGAGAGGTTATTGAAAAAGTCACTATTAAGTGTTTGTGAAATAAAAAGTGTTAGAAAGAAAAAAGTGAAGTAAAATGGCCGATACTGTTGCTACTACTCCTGCAATCGTCGCAGATAAAAAACCGAAGAAGGCTGCTGCTAGTGGATCGAAGAAGCCGAAATCTGCGCCAACTCATCCTCCTACTCAGCAAATGGTGGATGCTGCAATTAAAACATTGAAAGAGCGTGGTGGTTCCTCGTTATTGGCTATCAAGAAGTATATTGCCGCTACGTACAAAGTAGATGTACAGAAACTTGCTCCATTTATTAAGAAATATTTGAAAGGAGCAGTTGCAAGTGGTAAGTTAGTACAAACCAAGGGAAAGGGTGCGGCTGGTTCTTTTAAATTGTCTACAGCTGCAAGCAAGGAACCAAAAGCAAAATCTGCGGAGAAGAAAAAAGTAGTGAAATCAAAGTCTGTTGCTGCTGGAAGTGAGAAAAAAGTAAAGAAGGCAGCAGCTGGTGAGAAAAAAGTGAAGAAAGCATCTGCTACTAAGAAGAGTGTTGAAAAGAAAAAGGTGGAAAAGGCAAAGGTAAAGGCCGTGAAGAAAACTGGTACGGTCAAGGCAAAACCAACCAAGCCAAAGGCAGCCGCACCAAAAGCAAAAGTGCCAAAGGCTAAATCGGCTGCTGCATCTGTAGCAAAACCAAAAAAAGCTACTGCAGCCAAGAAGGCAAAAAAGTAAAATGTCTATCACAATAGAATTCAGTAAATCAGTGAGATTTTCACTAAATGCTTCAAAGCCCTTTTCAGGGCTACAAAAAATTCATTAATGAGGTAATAAGATTAATTTCAACTAAATAAAAAAGTGTTTATATTTTTTTAAATTTTATTTAATGTAAATCATCAATATGGCGGCCAGGTGAAAATAAATTCCTAGAAACGTATAATGCAACGCGTTAGATGCATGTTTTTCCGCCATTTGCTTTTTCCAAGCCGAACAGGTTTTGGTATATGACATACTATATACATATGTATATCTACAGAAAATGATTATATGTACTCAGAAAATGATCATGTGCACATATTCAAAATAATTCAAACGGCATTGAATGCAATCTTTTTTTTTTTTTACATTCAAAATTGATATCAATTTAAAATCTCTTTCAAGAAATATTTTGCGGCCCTGAAAAGGGCCATTTTGATTACGAACGAAATTATCGAAGGAAATCTACTTTGAGCTAGTATATTTGGTAACGGCTTTGGTTCCCTCACTAACAGCGTGCTTTGCGAGTTCACCGGGCAATAGTAAACGAACAGCAGTTTGGATTTCCCGACTCGTGATTGTTGAACGCTTGTTGTAGTGAGCCAGGCGAGATGCTTCGGCGGCAATCCTCTCGAAGATATCATTCACAAAACTATTCATGATACTCATTGCTTTTGATGAAATTCCAGTATCAGGATGAACTTGTTTCAAAACTTTGTAAATATAAATGGCGTAGCTCTCCTTCCTCTTGCGCTTCTTCTTCTTATCATTTTTGGTGATATTTTTTTGGGCCTTTCCGGCTTTCTTTGCTGCTTTTCCACTAGTTTTAGGCGGCATCGTAAAACTTATTATTCACAACTTCACAATATGACGATTGAATGAAAACTGTGAAGTGATTTTTTTTTAAATGTATTTTAATTTAAGAACCAGTAGTTAATGAGCTTATAGAGAAAAAAAAAATACTTAAAATATCGGTTTTTTTTCTTTTGTTTCCTTAAATCTAACATGTGTAACAAAAACATTTTTCTAGACTATTTTTTTGTTGAGGATATGTGTTTTATGGGTTGAGATACACTTCTTTTGTTTGAAGTGCGTGCGGCAGGAAAGGTTCATAAAACCTGCTAGATGTAATTTATAACTACTTAATGCTACTTAACAAAAATTAACAAAACTTAAATTACCTTACATTAACTTAAACTAACTTACGAGAAACTTAGACTAATTAAAAATTTACAAGTAGGAAGGGGAAGTCTGAAAGGTCAGTTCACTTTCCTGGTATTGATGGTTGTTGAATCTGTAAGTGTCGTTGGCCGTTCTTTTATTGTAGTAAACGACATTGTTGTGCTGGTCGACTATCTTGTTTGTTTGGAATAGATGTTCTATGTGGGTGGTACCAAGGAAGTAATCGCTTGGATCCGGGGGCGATGGAGTTAGTTGGGCTATTATACTGTTGGGGATGTTTGGCAGGTTTTTGATGAAGTTGATGGAGAGTTGTGTTGTGCGTCTGTCGACCTTGTCTATCTCGGCGTTGTCGTACAATGTAGAGGTCCTTATGTACTTGTAGGAATCTCGCTGGCGGTGCAGGTTGGTGATGTATCTGTGTTCCGCAGGCGGCGGTCAATTGAATATTCCAAAATGTGTTCCGCAGGCGGCGGGACGATTTCCAGGCTAAATAAACGTCGAATATATATTTTTGGGGTGTTTATTTATCTAAATAAATATACATTAAGATTTATTACATAAATGGCTTGATTAACTTACATCCTGTACTTTATTGACACAAATTAATATCAGGTTGTAAAAAGAACTATTCACTTCAAATAAAAAATACTTCTCCCGAACGCATGGAAATTCAAATTTCGAAACATGCTACGATTGATATTCGTAGCACTCGCCGCACTCTAGGCGAATTAATTAATAGGCGGCATTACCAGGCTCCGTAACATTCCACCCCCCGTGAAACCCTTAAGGGGCTTCACCAAAAACGTCTAGTATCGCTACCTTAGATACCGGTCCTCTCCACATTCCAGTTGATGTCTTCACATCTACTATCCGATCGTGGCCATCTTTCGCCCGTACTGCTTGGGTAACGACACCCTTTTTCCATTGGCTTCTTGGCAGATTTTCGTCACAGATGAGGACCAGATCGCCTTCCTTTATGGGTTTCTGAGGTGCAAACCACTTCGTGCGCCTTGTAAGGGTGGGCAGATACTCCCTTATCCAGCGCCGCCAAATAGTATTTTTCAGTTGTTGGCTTATTCTGTACTGCTTTCGGGAACAAAACACTGTTGTATCGCCTGGTGTCTGCGTCGAATTTGTTATTCCCAGTAAAAAGTGGTTAGGAGTTATTGGATCCGGATTTTCCGCTGTAACTGGTAGATGAGTTAATGGGCGGCTGTTGACGATGTTCTCGGCTTCTATTAGCAGGCTGCGTAGCGTCTCGACTTGCGGTGCTCTTTCTTTTAGTGTGTGTGCGAGTACCTTCTTAACCGACTGGATGAGTCGTTCCCAACATCCTCTACTACTCGGGTTGGCTGGTGCATTAAATACCCATCTGATGTTCTTCGTTGACAGTTCACGTTGCATCCGGTCGTCGTCAAACAAATCACTGGTCTTCTTTATTTCGCTATCCGCTCCTACGAAATTCGTTCCCCTATCCGATCGTATCTGTACAGGAACTCCTCGGCGGTTCACGAAATTCCGGATACATATGATGCACGCGTCGGTTGACAGGTCGGCGGCTAGCTCAATGTGAATGGCCCGCGTTGTCATGCACGTGAACAAAGCGGCCCATCGCTTCTCATTTCTTCGTCCAATTCGCACTGACATTGGCCCAAAATAGTCTAGTCCAGTGTATGTGAATGGCCTTACGTACGGAGTAAGACGGTCTGTTGGTAGTTGACCCATTAGTGGAGTTTTTGGCATACTCCGGTTATTTCAGCACAGCTGACAACAGGACTTAGCTCTCTTCACGGCAGCACGTAGGTGAGTAATCCAGAACTTCGTCCGCAGCTCGTTGACGACAAGCTCATCATTTTGGTGGTGGAACTTTTCGTGATACCACCGAACTATCAGCTCGGTGAAGGGGTGACAATCTGGCAATATCGCTGGCTGACGTGTTGACTCGCTTAGAACTGGAGCATAGTCAAGTCTTCCTCCTAGCACCAATATTCCATTTTGATTCAGCCGTGGCGTGAGCATATAAATGTTGCTGCTTCTTGCGACAGATCTGTTGGCGTTGATGTCATCTATTTCTTGTTTATATGCTTCGTGCTGAACCGCTTTGCATAGGACTCGTTCTGCTCGCTGTAGTTCCGTTGGTTCGTGGCGGCCGTTGCTCTGCAGTTTCGGTCTTTACCGAACGTACCGAATCTCAGAACCCATGCGATGGTTCTCTGCAAACGAAGGTAACTGGAAAACTTGTCGTAGTTTACTGCCTGCTGCGTTTGAACTATGACGTTACACCTCTGCCTCAGCTCGGTCTTCTCCTTTCGCACATCAAAGTTTATCGATGGAGGCCAGGATTCTTCGGCTTGTCTCAGGAATTCAGGACCACATATCCATCGATTTCTTGGAGAGTATTCGATGGGGTATACTGCTCGCGTAGCGTCATCAGCGACGTTTAGGTCCGTAGGTAACCAACGCCAATCACTCTCCTTCGAAGTTTCCAAGATTTCTCCAACACGATGCGCTACAAACGGTTTGTATTGCCGGTGGTCGGATTTTATCCAACATATGACCGTTTTGGAGTCACTCCAGAAGACTGTTCGTGTTGGCTGCAGGCGATGATTCTCAGTAATGGCATTTCCCAGTACGGCGGCTTATAACTCTAGTCGTGGCACGGAAAGTAGCTTGAGCGGCGCGCATTTGGTTTTGCCGGCGATGAAAAAAACTCTGGGGTGGAATCGGCTAAGGTGATAGTTGATTGTCGCTTTTTTGATTGTCGTTTTTGATTATCAACTATTCTTTGCTCTGTGTAACGCGATCGCAAAAAATTGTTCGTTTCCGCGTTGCCAAGCGGACAATTCTGTCAAAAATTAAATGTCATTTTTGAATTTTTGAATTGGTATTTGTGTTTTGATTTTGATAAGTTGTTGTGTTTTTATTAATTTACAAATAATTAAGCATATATGTGTACATATATCTGATAAATATTAAGAGTTATAATTGTGTATTCTCTTAGGTCTCATTGCACAAAGAAACAAATTGCAATTCTTCTCGAATTTATGGAAAAGCCACCGCCAAGAATATTTAGTGTTGCAGCCAATTGAAGAATAGGTGGGAATATGCATTGACCTTACCTCGGATGGTCAACCGAAAGTTTTTTTTTAAATCTAAAATGTGATGACTGTTAAGTGATATTTTCAAGAATATCCACAAATAAATTCATTCATACATTGGCTCAGGTAGTTCCAAAATATTTGCTCTGTTTCTCAGTTTTGTTCTTATCAAACGAACCTTTCTATAATTATTTTCATTTCTCACTTTCCGCGTGGTTTGAAAAATTGAAAATGATGTGAACATTTTATTTTTAGTTATTTACTTCGTTATGAAATATTATAATTCTTAAAACACACTTTTTTATTTTGATTATTATAACAAACTAACCAATTTGAAGTCGACTGCACCAAACCAAACAATAATGTATGAAAACGACACCTAAATAGCTGTCACTTAAAATCAACGCAAAAAAACGATTGTCGATTTGATAATCACCTTACGTGGAGCAAAAGTGTCGATTTTGATTATCAATTATCGATTATCGCGTTAGCCGATTCCACCCCTGGTCTCTCCCATTGATGTGATTCGCCAGTAGGCAACGGCGGCAAATGCGGACTCACTCACCCTTATTCCGATAGTCGTACAACGCCAATAAAAAAACGACGGTGTGATTTTCGTAGTACGTACGGCGTTCAACGCCAAATAAACGACAATATGTCGATTCTCTCTTGTGGAACGTGTTCATATATTTTTTTTGTATTCCGATAGTCGTTTCTATATTAAACACGTCCGTCAAAACGCCCAAATCTGTCGTCGAGAAAAATGTTCACGACAAAGAAAAATATAAGCTTTTATAGTTATATTTTGTTTTCAATAATTTCATATTCTTGGCTTAGGGTAAAAATAACAACTCAAAACCAAATGCGACGGCTGATCGAGCTCTTGGACGAGAATGAGCACGTCTTGAAAAATTTCAAAAGAGGATTTGATAGGAAGTTTGGATGGGAGCAAGTAGCTGAGTTAAGGTAGCAGCTATTTTTGAAACAACAGGAATCGCAACAGAACGTTCTTGCGGAAAACTATTTTCCACTAAATTTAAAAAATATTTAAAAGCTTCTTTATCAAGACGAAAGAACATTTTGAATATCTCTAAAAAAAAACATTGTTAGAACTATTTCAATTAAACATAAAACATTCTTTCAAAAGGACTCGTTTTATATCGAATCCATCTCCTTTGAAGAATCAAATCTTTTTTTGTCTTTCATGTTTTTCGTCGTCACTGCTGCTAAAAAAAAATAACTTGCTACACTATTCATTTTTCAATTTTTCAAATCAAAAAAATTCAAATTTCGAGCAATTTGATTCGCCAAATGTCAGCTCTTTTGGTAGATCGTATTGTGGAATGTAAGAGAGAGAAATACGCCGACGTTTGAGTTACGGAATATCAATAAAAAAACGACACGACACTAAAACGACAGTCGGCGTTTACGAAAAAACGACTATCGGAATAAGGGTGAATATCTTTAAAAAAAACATTGTTAGAACTATTTCAATTAAACATAAAACATTCTTTCAAAAGGATTCGTTTTATATCGAATCCATCTCCTTTGAAGAATCAAATCCTTTTTTTGTCTTTCATGTTTTTCGTCGTCACTGCTGCTAAAAAAAAAAAATAACTTGCTACACTATTCATTTCTCAATTTTTCAAATCAAAAAAATTCAAATTTCGAGCAATTTGATTCGTCAAATGTCAGCTCTTTTGGTGGATCGTATTGTGGAATGTAAGAGAGAGAAATACGCCGACGTTTGAGTTACGGAATATCAATAAAAAAACGACACGACACTAAAACGACAGTCGGCGTTTACGAAAAAACGACTATCGGAATAAGGGTGACTGGCATCGACGAATACATGCAGTTCTATCGTTGCATGTGGATCTTGGAAGCACGACGAGTAGCAACGATTCAGACGCACTTGCTTCACTTGTTTGTTTACCCAGTGCTTGAAACGTTGGAATGTTTCCTCCGGTATCTCTTCATCCCACTGTGTTTCTTTACGCCACAGTTCTTACAGTATGATTTTTCCATATACGAGGAAGTTGGCGAGTATTCCAAATGGATCGTAGACCGACATCAGCAAGCTAAGACACTGACTGGTTTCGTAGGACACTTTTCTTCATCAACAATGGCTGGGTCTACTCGATGGAGTGGAGTTTAAAAAGGAATTCGTCTGCTTGGCTATCCCAGAACATTCCTAATACCTTTTCCACAGCATCTAATGAGTTCATGTTGACGACCTCCGATTCTTTGGTTCCCTCCTGGTTCAACTGACTTTGAACGGCAAAGGAATTGGAGATGAATCCTCGCAGATCGAATCCGGCTAACCGATGCGTGGCTTTTACGTGAGAGCTGATTCTGACGGCTTCATCAGCGTCATGGAAACTACATACAAAGTCGTCCACGTAATGGCTGTCGGTAATCGCGCTAAGCACATCTGGCATATGTGCTGCCTTTTCGACTGCATTCTTATTTTTAACGCACTGCGCATTGGACGGTGAACAAGAGGCCCCGAATATCATAGCTGTCATGGCGTAAGTCTCTACCGGCTGGGTCACATCTTGTCGCCACAGAAAGCGTTGGGAGTCCTGATCCTCCTTCGTGACCCGAATTTGCAGGAACATCTCCTTAATGTCGGCGCACACCGCTATCGACTTTTCCCGAAACTGGAACACAATCTTCATCAAACTTTGGTTGTCATCTGGTCCTTTGAGCAGTGCGGAGTTCAAAGAGATACCATCCACCGCTGCGGCTGCATGAAATACTAAACGGATCTTACCGGGTTTGTTGACGTGGAAAAACGGCAAAATGTGGGAGATACCAAGTCCGAAGAATTTTAACGGCAACTTCTGAAGATGATAGTTTCCTGGCGTAACCCTTTTCCAAATAGTTCTTCATTCCGCCTTTGTAAGCCTTGGCAAAGACTGGATCCTTGCGCATCTTGTTTTCAATGCCGTTGAGACGACTCAATGCCATCTTGCGGTTATCTGGCAGCACCACGTCATCTGCTTTCCAGAGAAGGCCCACCTCAAATCTCTCGCCCACTCGCCTCATCGTATTTTCCTGTATCGTTCGAGCACGTACCACACCCTTCGATTCCGGCAGTTTCTTTGGCACAGAAACCCCGAAATTTTCTGTGGTAAAATAGTCTGCTACTATGTCCTCGAAGCGGTTCTCACTCTCCCTCACATGCATTACCGATGGAACTTTTTGTGTTGCACGCGATTCCGGCAGCTTCCCGTAAATCATCCATCCCAGGGGCGTTTTGGTAGCTACGAAATTGTGATCTTTGACGCTCTTCAAATTCGGCATGAGATGGCAGTTGTCTAGGCCAATCAAAATCGTCGGCGTAGCGTCTGCGTATTCGGCAATCGGGAGTCGTCGGAGCTGATGATATTTCCTTTGCAGTTCGCTGAGATTGACCGTTTGCGTAGGAAGATCCAAGTTTGGCACCGAACGTGCTTTAAGGTTATGCCAACTGTTCCTGCTTCCATTCCCTCGGATTTTCAACGTCAAGCACATGGACGGAACTTCGGCGATTTTCCCACCGAACCATTGAAGGCTAAGAGGCTGTCTTCCTCTTGACATTCCTAATTGAGTGGCGGTATCTTCGTTCATCAGTGTCGTTGTAGATCCTCCACCTAAGAACGCATGCGTCTTCAGCGTTCTGCCGCTCGGCCCTCGCAATTCGACTGGGACTATCTTAAATAGTAACTGTGTCTTTGGTTCAAAGGTCTTAGCCAGCACGCTGTTGATGTGATGAACTTTCGGTTCAGCTTGAACCTCGCTGGCTGCATGGAGCGTTGGGTGGTGATAGCGCTTGCACCCATCGATGCCGCAGTCCCTTTTGCGCTTACATTTAAACATATTATGCCCTTTCGACAAGCAACTGAAGCAGAGACGGTTGGTTTTGACGATGTCCCATTTCTGTTCCAAGGTTCTGCTACGAAACTGGCTGCACTGCGAAATGGCATGTAATTTCTCACACGCAGAACATGCAACTTTTGTCAATTTGTCGTGCTGTGTTGCTTCTTGCAGTACAAATAGCGACTTGAAATTCGGACGCGGTGAAACATTACTTCTGGCGGCAGGAGCAGATGGCGCTGGCATATTTATGGTAGCCTTGGCAACGACTCTAGAAATTGGTTTAATCCAGGCGGAGAAATGTTCTAAAGTTGGATATGGCTTGAGCATCGTTGGACGGCCCGTCCACTCGATACGTTTTGACATGGGCATTTTCGATGTCAATTCGTCTAGCAGTGTTGGATTGCCCAGGTGCTGTACAGCATTTGCGGTCTGTAGGAGTGTGACCAGATTTTCGACCTTGGTCGCAAACGGCACTAAGCGCTCCAAACTGTTCTCAGGTATTGGTCTGATATCCCGCACTATTTGTAGCTGGCTTCTTATTAACAGCTCCGGCTGGCCAAACTTAAATTCTAGTTGTTCCATCACTTTCAAAACATTTTGTGGATTTATTAGCAGACATTCAACTTCGTCACGTGCTGCACCCTTTAAACATTTCTGTAGACGAAACGTATTCTCCAAATTGGTGTAGCCATACACCATTGACGATTCCTGGAAAGACGTCGCAAATATAGGCCAATCCTCTGGACGTCCAGCAGACTCGGGCAGGTCGTATAATTTGCGCGTCGTCCCTTGACTGGCGTAAGACGGAGTGTACGTTTGACTAAGCTGTGGTGACGGTTGTCCGAAATATTGGGCGTGGTTGGTATAGAATTGGGCGGTCGAGGTGGGTATTGGCATGCCAGAACTTGCGTGTCCTTCGTTGGGCCCGGTGACTGGCGGCGCTAACAGGCTTGCATACGTGGCATGGCTTGGGGCCGTATGTACGGACGCCGACGACGGTGGTTATGGGATAAACGTAATGTTCGGAGACTTTGTTTGGTGGGGATGTGGCTTGGTTTTCAGATGGTGGTTGAGGGATGAACGTTACGGTTGGTTGCTTGGGTTGGTGTGAATGGATGATTGGGTTACCAGATGGTGGTTGCGGAATAAACGAAACGGTGTGTGGCTTAGATTGGTATACATACTCATCTTGGCTTCTAGATGGATGAAAGTGTCGGTTTGTGGCTTGGCTTGACTAGAACATGTGGGTTGGTGTCCTCGAGTATTGTGTTCACTTACCCGTACATTTTCGCTGGCTCCGGTGGTTGTTAGCGAATCGGTAATAACGGCTGTGGCGACTGTTGCTATGGTGGATGAATCTAACTGCTGTTGCAATTCCGCCCTTCTTGCTTCGCTGGCTAGCAACTGTTGCGACGTCTGCTGCACATTCTCCTCTAAGACTTTCAGCCTTTCCAGCAACTGCTCTATGACTGAAGTCTGCACCACTGTTTCCTCTGCATCTGAATCTCCACCAGAACTCTTCCTCGGCGTGGGTGCGTGCGACATGTTGGTGATAAAGTCCTCGAGATACTTGGGCTGCTTTCGGCTCCGAGAACTTCTTCGCATTGCACAACGGAGACGACGGCTTGTGATTATAATCACAAGGATATAAATAAAAAATTGTTCCGCAGGCGGCCGTCAATTGAATATTCCAAAATGTGTTCCGCAGGCGGTGGGACGATTTCCAGGCTAAATAAACGTCGAATATATATTTTTGGGGTGTTTATTTATCTGAATAAATATACATTAAGATTTATTACATAAATGGCTTGATTAACTTACATCCTGTACTTTATTGACACAAATTAATATCAGGTTGTAAAAAGAAAAAATACTTCTCCCGAACGCATGGAAATTCAAATTTCGAAGCATGCTACGATTGATATTCGTAGCACTCGCCGCACTCTAGGCGAATTCATTAATAGGCGGCATTGCCAGGCTCCGTAACATCCAGTGATGGTCATAATTGTTTCGTGTGGAGACACGTTGTAATATTTTGCCACCTGAGATTGGTTGTCTCAAGTGAGCGAAGCCTAATGGCTAGTCTCTCTGTAGCGGTGGGCATGGCCGGCAACTCTCTTCGAGGGAGAAAAGCAGAAAGGGTCGCATGCCTGCCGAGCTTGTCAGTGAGACAATTACCTGGGATTTTACTATGTGAGGTCAATATTGAAGTGCTGGGTTATTTCTTTTAGGCGGCGAGGTCAATGTGACAGAATTCAGAGATTTTATTACAACTTGACCGTCAGTACAGATGATGATATCTCTGCTTGCTATCACATTGTGTTTAAGCCAATACAACTAGCGGAATTTAATTCAAAAAATTAAGTTTGCCTGAGTAAACATTTTTAAATGGGAATTAACAGCTAGAGCCTCATAGAATATTATTCTGAAAAAAAATCGATTCTGGGAATAAAATTAACCGTTCTGTAGCATCCCAAACAGCTGCAAAATATTCGCAAAAAAATAAATTAAATTAGTTGCGTTTTGTAAGTCGAAGTGATCGTTGGAAATAAAATTGCTTAGAAGCCCAGTATGTAGTGTATAGACTTTTAGATTATCTTCAATTCCCGCGTTTTTTAAGGCACGCCAAATGTATATACTATTTATAAAAGCTGAGAAATTCGATGTTTTCAGGAAAGATTTGCGCTTGTCGTTATTTTTTGCGTCTCCAACTTTGTGAAGGCTTTTAAAAATATCGACGCGCTTAATCGGGTTGATATATATCTTAAAGAGTTCTGTGGTTTATTCTGTAACTGAGTATCGAGTAGCAGATGCAGAGATTCTGCACTAGAGTCGCTCCAGGCACCATCCGATCTCTGTAAATAGAGTTTGAGGTATCTTTCTGAGCCTTGAAGTCTCAGAGCTTTCTTCTATTCTACCACAAAATGACCTCCAAAATGACAGCTGCGATGGCGTAGTCTTGTATCCTCTCATTCGTGTGTACGAGTGACATGAGAGCATAAGGATGGAATTAAATAGAAATTTGAAGTAGAATACACGTAAAAGCAGTGATAAAGTAATTTACAGCTCCCGCCTCTCCTTGTCCTGTAGGTAACGCAGTCTTTCACATATACAATGATAACATGATGCACTACTACCGCCCAATGATAACATGATGCACAACTCGGCTACGTTTGTCGGTCAACGGGTGCATATAGTAGTGTGTGTGAAATGACAGTTCACTACCACTATTACAAGTTTTATATCCAAAATGTATGAAAAAACGCACACTATTAGAAGATTTATATCCAGAGACCACGAAACTCACTCATTTACCGGTAGCAGTGCGAAAAATCAGTGCTACCTTATCTGCCTTTGTAGCGTTTAATGATGGTATACGCGGCTTAAAACTTTTAAAAACACTTACATGCGTTACAAAATATTTTTTTTTAATTTTACGAACTTCTCATATCCTTTTTATATTGATAAGAGTGTTTAATAATATTTTTTTGTTAATATGATGCAAGTACATTTGCGAAATATAGAAATACATTTGTTGTGAATAGTGAGTTTCCTCTTGTCTTAAATTTTTTTTAAGTTAGTATCAACAAAATCAGTCTATCAGCATCAATACGAAATCTTTTTAACGAGATGGTTTGGAAATCCAATGCTGTCGAAGATTGTTTGATTCAAGAGGAAAATGTTTCTTTCAATTCTTTTACTAAACGTGTCTAAAATGTACTATTTTATTTTATTTATTGCACTTTAATTGGATAGTTTAAAGATATAATTAAAATACAAAAATTAAAGTTTTCCAACTAAAACCTTTGAAGCATTGTTTGTCTAATTAATTTTTGAACGGGCAATGATATTTCTATGCTTTCTCCATGTTACTTTGCTTTCCTGCTTTCCGCTTTAATAGAGTTTTCATTTCTAATGAGTTTTTTGACCAGTTCTAATAAAGTATGCCTTGTAAATGATAAAAACAGGCAGCCTTTGTTATATGACAGAAACGAAAATTTAAGTGGACCAAGGAAAAGTAAGCAGTAAAAGGGTTAATTGTTCATTACATTTGAAACACAAAATAATTTCACTTTAATCAAATAGTTACAAATCCTATAAATTATACTATTAAAAAACCATTCAATTAATATTCAGTGTTTACAATTATTTTGAACCTTCACTATTCGCTCGAATCATTTTGTCTTATATTTTAGAAGATATTTGAAAAAAACGATCTCTGGTTCAAAAGGTAACGGCCGAGTGATTGTGAAGATTACGCGAGCTTGCTGAATGAACCTTTTCTGCATTTTCTTTTTTGCTTTGATTTTGTTTTGATGGCAACCGTCGTTTTGAATTTCGGAGCCAATAGGAAAAGAATAAACAACGGCAGGAACGGAAAATTTAAGTTCCTTTATGTGTGTGCAGCCTGAGCAGCTGTATTTGGCAGCTCACACGTATTCTCATTCATGAGATTCATGGGTAGGACAGGGGTTGCTATATGTGAAAAACTGTGTTATCTACAGGGGAAGGAGAGGCGGGAGTTGTGCATCATGTTATCATTGCTACCGCCTCTCTTTCGCCTGTAGATAACACAGTTTTTCACATATAGCAACAACTGTCCTATGATTTAAGGGAAATTGCTTTGTGTTTCAAATGTAATGAACAATTAACCCTTTTACTGCTTACTTTTCCCTGGTCCACTTAAATTTTCGTTTCTGTCTGATTGTTTTTATCATTTGCAAGACATATGTACGTTATTAGAATTGATCAAATAATTCATTAGAAATTAAAACTCTAACAAAGCGGAAAGCAGGAAAGCAAAATAACATGGCGAAAGCATAGAAATATCATTGCCCGTACAAAAATTAATTAGACAAACAATGCTTGAAAGGTTTTAGTTTGAATTATTTGAATTTTTGTTTTTTAATTATATCTTTAATCTATCCAATTAAATAAAATAAAATAGTACCTTTTAGATATGTTTAGTAAAAGAATTGAAAGAAATATTTTCCTCTTGAATCAAACAAACTTGGACAGCATTGGATTTTCAAACCATCTCGTTAAAAAGACTTAGTATTGATGATGATAGATTGGTTTGGTTGATACTAACTTAAAAAAAAATGTAAGACAAGAGGAAATTCACTATTCACAACAAATCTATTTCTATATTTCGCAAATGTACTTGCATCATATTAACCAAAAAATATTATTAAACACTCTTATCAATATAATATTGTAGGTTAGGTTAGGTTGTATGTGGCTGCCTGCTTTATACACAGGCTCACTTAGGCCTATTGTAGGCCCATTGTGTTGCCACTCCTCCGGGTTGCTTCCACCCGATCCGGACTCGCTACCTAAGGGTCTCCTGCAAAACTACCAAACCAAAAAGAGTAATTAGCAGGTGTGTTATACTACCTGTCTGATGCCAGTGCTGATAGTCTATTATCCCCTGGTCTAAACCCAGTTGGATCTGCTTATGAAGCCGCTGATGCGCCTCACATCCATGCTATCGAGCTCGCTTAACTCCTTAAAGAAGTATGCACCTAGGGTGCGCTTCCTCGTGCGTGCAAGTGCTGGGCATGTTCCCAGAAGATGTATGGTTGTCTCTTCTTCCTCCTCATCTCTGCAGCTTCTGCAGAAATCATTGGAGGGGATTCCCATTCTTTTGGCATGATTACCAAAGAGGCAGTGGCCAATATAATATTGTAAGTCTATTATTTCTGATGTCGTTTTCTTTGTTCGTAAAATTAAAAAAAATATTTTGTAACGCATGTAAATGTTTTTGAAAGTTTTAAGCCGCGTATACCATCATTAAACGCTACCAAGACAGATAAGGTAGCACTGATTTTTCGCACTGCTACCGGTAAATGAGTGAGTTTCTTGGTCTCTGGATATAAATCTTCTAATAGTGAGCGTTTTTTCATACGTTTTGGGTATAAAACTTGTAATGGTGGTAGTGAACTCTCATTTCACACACACTACTATATGCACCCCCTGACCGACAAACGTACCCGAGTTGTGCATCATGTTATCATTGGTCTACTTTCTACTCGCTTCGGGCGTTTGACAGATGTGTGTATAATTTTTTTTTATTTACAAACGAAATTTGAATGCGGAAAGGCGATTATTTGAGTAAACAAGAATTGCTTTTGATTTTATTTTCAAAATCAAATTGTTTTCGTACAAAATTTTTTTCAGGGGATGGAAAATTTCGAGCCTAAGTTGATTTAGGGAAAGCTCCATTTCGATTTGAAAAATTGAGTGAGGCGCGCGTTGACATTGTTTTTCGTAAAGTCGATAAAACGCGTACCAACGCCTGTCAAAGTTCGACTGACCGAACGCGCCATTGCGATTTGGGCTTAATTTTTCTAGAAAGAATGATATCGAGCTCCTTCTTTAGTTTTTTAAATCGGAATTGAGCTCGCTTGTTTGAGAACACTTCCTAACCGAATTCGCATAAAAAAAGATCTGTTTCAGAACTGTCAACCCGCCCGCCTAAGTAGAGAGTAGATTTACTCAGTCGGGCTTAGTCAAGGAAAGTTCAACGCGCGACTGCTCTATTTCGATTTATATAATACAGATACATGTATTCTACTTCAAATGTCAAAGTCCAAATGCGGAAAGGCGCCACACGCTCTTTCGGCCAGACTTTGGACCTCGGCTTTGGTACGCGTTTTATAGATTTTATGACAAACAATGTAAACGCGCGTTTCATTCAATTTTTCAAATCGGAATAGAGCTTGCGCATCAACTTTCCTCAGTCAGTTTTTCCTCGAAATGTTCTATCTCCTAAAACACGTTTTATAAGAAATCTATACAAATTTTGGAATTTGTAAAATCAAAAATTCTTGTTTTTCTCTATCCTTGGTACTAGCACATTTTTGCTAATTCTATAGTTCATCTCTGGTTCTCAGATATTAATGAAACTTCTTCAGTTGACCATATGGCGCTGCGAACGTCAAGCATAAGCAATTGTTGACAGTTGTAAGCACAACAACTTTTCACTACGTACATAATTGTAGGGATTGTTGTGTAAAAAAGACCCTTTACAAGTATTTTAAAGCTCTATTAGCTAGTATAAATTGTGCCAATTGCACATTAGAAAATGGACAAAAAATCAAAAGAAGTTCTTCGGCGATATAAGAAAGTACGGGCAGCCGCGGCGTCCAGTTCGGATAGCTCGAGCAGTTCGGAGTCGGACTCGGGTTCAAGTAGCGGCTCATACTCGTCTTCGAGTTCGGAAAAAAAGGCTGGACATCGTAAAAAGTTAGGCCGTGATAGCAGCACCTCAGGAGATGAACGTCGCAAACGGGAAAAAGCGCACACGTGCCACCAGAAAAAATTAGAAGCGAAACGTAATCACTTGAAAAAAAAACTACGTGAAGCAAAGGTTGCAAAAAAGCGTGCTTTGACGGTAAATGTAATGCGCCGTAGAGCTGGTAGCATGAGTCCGAATAAGGTTAAAACTACGGGGGAAAAAAAACACGTTCGGGCGGTAAGTAAGGAACGACTGCGTCATGCAGCAGAACGGGAGAAACTGCGTGCCAGGGAGAGGGACCGGATACGCAGCCGTTCACCGAGGACCATGGCAAAGCTGGAGGCGAAGTTGAGGGCAAGGAAATCACCGGTGCAAGCAGGCGTTCGACATCAGCTATCGCCACGAGAGAAAATAATCATCCAGACGAGGACTCGTGAGCGCACGCCGGATAGGAAGCGTGAACTAAAGATTAGACATGGGGACTCCAGGGAACGCGAGCGCAGAGACAGAGAGCGCGCGGAAAGGGAAGCCGAAAGGCAAAAGGAGCGCGAAGAGGCGCTAGCAAGGTGTCAGGAGAGGCAACGTGAACGGGAAAGGTTAGCTAGGGAGAAGTCACGGCGCGAAAAGGAAAAGGACTATGTGGCCGAACGCGGCGATAGGCTACTTGCGCGCCCTGTCGACCGGGACATCGCTCTGGCTGTCGGTCGAGGCTATGGTAGCCGTGAGCGGTCTCTGGAAGAGGATGGGCGCGCTCGACATGGTCATGTCAGCCGCATAAGGGATCCAGCCTACGATCGAGAACGAGAGTATTTGGCGTCAGAGCATCACCGCAGTTCTGTTCTTGAGCGCGATGAACGGAGGGAGCGTGATTATGTTATGATCAGGAGGAGAGAGGTTCTCAGTCCTGGACATTATCGAGACGAGAGGGATTTGTACTCCGAAGAGGAGAGGTGAGTACGCACTGCTTTATATTAAATTTTTCATAAAAAAAAAGTTCTTTCAGGGCTGCCTACGCGCGCGCATACGCTGAGGAAGAACGACGTCGTGACCGGAACTGGGATCCTCGGGAATTAGACCTCATAAAGGAGCGCGAAATTGAAAAATTGTATCCTGCATCACATCGTGATGATTGGCCGGCAGATGAGCGTTGGGATGAAAAGAGTTGGGGTCGAGGCAAAGGTAACCACCCACCTTCTGAGCCCGATTGGGATGCTGATGAATTCGTGGGTGGTTCCAGACAGCTCTGGGAAGAATCACGTGAAAAAAGAGACCGAGAGCGTGTCTTGGATCATGGCCAATCACCCAGTTCGGGTCGCTCGGGTCGTTGGCCACCACAGGAATGGCGATCTGTACATACTCCCGCCGTTGAGTCAATTCATGCAACAGCGAGCCTCCGAAAATCAGGAAGCTACCGCCACACTGCTCCTCTGCCATTGGATTACCTTCACGATAGACAAAAATACCGTCCCCATCCTCCCCCTTTGATGGCCATACACAGTGGCTATCATCCACCAGCACGTCAGTTTCCGACAAAGCGTCAGATGACTTACACAAACCCTAATCTAAAGAAGAAGGTTAGTGCTACTCCTACTACTCCAGGAGGGACGGCGATTCCCTCATTGTTGGCGCTTCCGCCTATACAACCACCAACAGTCGATCCCATAATAACTTCGCTTGAAATAGAGCAGCCTTCTGTGACTGAAGAAGCTGAGCCTAAAACTTCAACATTTGAAGAATCTGCTCCGGTTAAAACCTTAAATGAGGCAAAAGTAGCTATAGAAGATCCTGGAGAACCAACAGTTGAAAATATTGTGATTGAAGCGGAGATGGTTATCGTTGAAACTACCGCAGAAGTCAAAGTTGAACCAGATACTGTCACAGAAGGAGTGGTAGTTGAACACGAAACTGCAGGTGTTGTCGTGAAAGAAGAGGAGGTTGCCGCAGGTTCACCACCATTTGAAACCGATGAGCAGACAACTGCAGTAGAATTAGAACCAGTTCCAGATGATCTGAGCGAAATTTCTGATAGCGATGATGAAATTTTAGACAAGGAGGAAGAAAAGGAACTGCCCACTGAGCAATTAGTAACTGAAGTCACCAGCGATCTTTCGGCTACCATCACTGAGTTCGGGAACACCGTGAAAGATTTAGCTAGAGAAGGCACTAAGGCAGAGACGGCGGATGATGATCTTTTGGATTTCGAGGAAATTTCTGATGGCGAACTTGAAGAAGACTCACGTATTAAAGGTGTCGGCGATGCACTCGGTGTCGATTGGGCATCGCTTATCAAAGAAGCCAAGGCACCGCTGTCACCTCCTCTAGAACAGACTACCGCCAAACAAAAGTGGCAACCGTACCGAATAATTCTTGATGTTGGAGTCTCTATGAAAATGGCTAACAAAGAGTTTGCCAAGCGCTTGCTGAACGAAGCCAAGGAGAAGCTAGATGTAGAGAAGGGTAAAACAAACAAATTAAAATTTGAGGTTAAGGAGGAGCCTGTACCTATAGAAAACGATAATGAGGACGATAAAAAAAGCATGAAACAAAAAGTGTCTACTGACGATTCCGCAGACAATGATGCAATTAATGTGGATTGTCTAAATTCGATTGCATGTGTCCAGGTGAGGGAAAAACGTAAGTGTGCAGAGCGTCGTAGTATGATAGCTTCTGCTTGCGGTCCTAATAGCCGAGCTCTAAGTGCTAGGCAGGATCTGAAGTTGCGCCGTCGATTGTGCGAGTTGCCAATGGAGGAATATGATTTCCAACGTCCTGTCAGCGAGAAAATCAGAACCGTGGCCCTTGCTTTATTCCAGAGGACGCTCGCGGTAAAGTGAGGTGATTTCTGTACGACAAGTAGATTGTTTATTGCATCAGACTGAAAATTAAATAAAGATAAGTCTTATGTATTTGACAGTTATGGATGGTGTTATATTTCTTTTGTTACTTGGAATGTTCAATGGAGAGATAGAGTAAATGAACAGAATTTGCTTTCTATCAGAGCGTCTTTGATGGCCCTTGGCTTTTTGCGCACTAGTCAGAGCCTCTATAATGGAATCATTCATTTTTTTTTATTTTCCCAATTTGTTTACTGTCTGTCTTATTTTTGACATTAATTACAGGTTTTACATGCTAAGGTAATATAGATTAACGAATCAAGACCAATGTTCTTCATTGTTGTTTTATGTTAAGTATGGTACAGGTGGGTTTTAATCCACCCGAGGCGTTGGGTTTTTATTAACTTCGAGCGCCCCTTGTCGCTCGTTGTGGTCGCCAGGTTTTTGTTTTAGTTATTTGGTGTTTTTTAATGTGTTTTTTCAACATTTTTTTCGTCATTTATTTATTTTTTATTATATTTTGTTGTTGTTTTGTACTGTTTACTGTTATGTATATGACACTATAAGTTTGACTTAAGTCTGAAAAGCGTTAGTATTTAGTAATCGGTATGGTAAATCCGTTGGTCTAAGTCTTCTAAGCCGTCTAGTTGATGTTTGTTCGTGTTTGGTATGGTCCGTACTTCATCGTTTTTGTGTATTTGTAGTTTTATACAATGTTTAGTGTTACTTTGTCTTATCTCTTGTTCGGTTGTCGTTATGTTTGGTTTCCTTGTGAATTTCTTTGTTAGGTACGTACCACAGACAACCTAATATAGATACCCAACTGTACAGCGGCTATTTCCCCTCGTCCATCCATGAATTTGACAGTAATTCACGAATGTAGCTGAAATACAGGAAGCATTTTGACAGTAATTCAGGAAGCACCGAACACTTGCTCATCATTTTCACGCACATTTGTTTGATTTGTTGTTCAAAGTTTCCACACGTATTCACAGACGCAAAATGTTATAAAAAACGCTGTCAAATAAAATCAAGGGGCAAGAGAAGTAGAAGTTGGGTATCTGTATTGGCTCATTTGTGGTACGTACCAGTCCGCATTTACTGTCGTCCGAAGTATTTTGTTCTGCATATAGACTTATAAATCAGTCACCCCAATCACGCAACTCGCATCCGACTCTCGTATTTGCCTCGTATGAAGAGTCGTATTCGAGCGGCATCGCTATTCCCCAACTCGCATGCGTTGAATACGACTTCAAGTAAAAACAACGCATGCCATCGCAGCTACCCGAATGTCAACTGTCAAAACGTGAAAGGAAAATGTAAACAAAACAAAGGAAAGGAAAAGGATCTCTCGTGAAATAAAAAAGAAATTATCGAGTGAAAACAAAATTAAAAGTTTATTCTGTTTATTTGTGTTTTTTTTCCCAATCGTTCTGAATTAAATTCTATTTTTGGAGGACCCTGGAGGATTGCCTGACAACTAAACCGTACGCCGGCGCTTTAATTCAGGAGTTTCTTAGTTCCTAGTGAATTTTGTTGGTTTTTTTTTTACATCTACTTGATAGATTAATCAATCCCAATTATTTTGAAATCTGATTTGTACTTGCAATGTGTATTAATGAAAGATATTTGTGAATAGTGATCAATAAAATTCAATAAATATAAATTCATGGTGTTTCATGCCAATTTCCTGGAAGCGTTTGTTAAAAGAACCATTTATGCACCATACAAATAAGTTCTCGTATCGAAAGATTTTTGTATTTCACACCACCGTATCCTCTTTTACACAATAAAGTACACTTCCACAACAGTTCCCATTCAGAAATGTGTATTTGCACGTCTTGTTTTCAAACAACCTGTAACTCGTACACCGAGTCGTAGGCAAATATCTATACGAGAAAAATACGACAAAGATACGAAAGCGGAATAAGGAAAAAATACGACACTCGTATGCGTTGCTTTCATACGTATCCTGTCAAAATTTTATACGACGATGCTCGTAAGGTATGACTTCGGTAATACTGAAATCCGACCATACTCGTATCCAAGTGTCGCATGCGAGTTGCGTGATCATCCATTGGCAACTCGCACAATCGACGGCGCAACTTCAGATCCTGCCTAGCACTTAGAGCTCGGCTATTAGGACCGCAAGCAGAAGCTATCATACTACGACGCTCTGCACACTTACGTTTTTCCCTCACCTGGACACATGCAATCGAATTTAGACAATCCACATTAATTGCATCATTGTCTGCGGAATCGTCAGTAGACACTTTGTTTCATGCTTTTTTTATCGTCCTCATTATCCTCCTTAACCTCAAATTTTAATTTGTTTGTTTTACCCTTCTCTACATCGAGTTTCTCCTTGGCTTCGTTCAGCAAGCGCTTGGCAAACTCTTTGTTAGCCATTTTCATAGAGACTCCAACATCAAGAATTATTCGGTGCGGTTGCCACTTTTGTTTGGCGGTAGTCTGTTCTAAAGGAGGTGACAGCGGTGCCTTGGCTTCTTTGATAAGCGATGCCCAATCGACACCGAGTGCATCGCCGACACCTTTAATACGTGAGTCTTCTTCAAGCTCGCCATCAGAAATTTCCTCGAAATCCAAAAGATCATCATCCGCCGTCTCTGCCTTAGTGCCTTCTCTAGCTAAATCTTTCACGGTGTTCCCGAACTCAGTGATGGTAGCCGAAAGATCGCTGGTGACTTCAGTTACTAATTGCTCAGTGGGCAGTTCCTTTTCTTCCTCCTTGTCTAAAATTTCATCATATACAATACAAAAATCTTTCGATACGAGAACTTATTTGTATGGTGCATAAATGGCTCTTTTAACAAACGCTTCCAGGAAATTGGCATGAAACACCATGAATTTATATTTATTGAATTTTATTGATCACTATTCACAAATATCTTTCATTAATACACATTGCAAGTACAAATCAGATTTCAAAATAATTGATTAGTATATTAAGTAGATGTAAAAAAACAAACAAAATTCATTGGGAACTAGGAAACTCCTGAATTAATTGTCCTCCGGTTTAATTGTTCGCTAGTCCTCCAGCGTCCTCAAAAAATACCATTTTATTCAGAACGATTGGGAAAAAAACAAAAATTAACAGAATAAAATATGATACTTTTAATTTTGTTATCACTCGAGAACTTTTTTATTTATTTTACGAGAGATCCTTTTTCTTTCCTTTGTTTTGTTTACATTTTCCTTTAATGTTTTGACAGTTGACATTCGGGTAGCTGCGATGGCATGGAATTTCCAATAACAATGTTCGCAAGGTTTGCAGAATATAAGAATGAGAAAGAAGTGGTAAGAAAATTTATATATAATATACATATATTTTAATAATATTACACAATAAAATGCTGCTGATATATAAGTATTTTGCAATATTATTGAACTTAATTTTGGTCACCTATTTTTGAGGTTGATGTGCATCGGAATATTGTTTACATATGATGATCAAGAATTTATCAATAATCTTTTAGAATACTGCACTATTTTTTAATACTTTGTTGGCAATAAAGATTATTAAATACATACGTATTTATAAAATATTACTATTGTAACATAAATATATAAACCTTCAGCTCAATATAAAGAATGGAATAGTCAATCAATCAATTCAAAATTCTTCATATACGGTACAAACAAATGCTCAATCAAAATCCAAGGAAGAAATGATTTGTATTTGAAACAATTAAACATAATTTCATACTGAAATACCATTTATTACTTTGTATTACTAGGCTATTTCGTACAGACGAGGGCACAGCCTTATTTTGCTTTTATTACTGTACACATCAACAATATTAAATTGAAGATAATGAAAAAGATCGAAAAGAGGCTAATTTATCTTTAATTATTATCACAGACAACCACAGACAACCTAATATAGACACAGCGGCTATTTCCCCTCGTACATCTATGAATTTGACAGTAATTCAGGAAGCACCGAACATTTGCTCATCATTTTCACGCACATTTGTTTGATTTGTTGTTCAAAGCTCCCACACGTATTCACAGACGCAAAATGTTATAAAAACGCTGTCAAATAAAATCAAGGGGCAAAAGAAGTAGAAGTTGGGTATCTGTATTGGCTAATTTGTGATTTTAACCAATGGCGTTTCATTTGCCTCCAATATTGTTTCCAGTGTGATGTTTTATAAATATTCGTGCTTATAGCATAAACCTTATGAACATAGTGTGGCGATCTATTTTCTCCGAAGTGGCCGTTTGTTTTGAAAAAAAATGATTTTGCAATTCAATAAATATTGCAAAACGATTAAGATCTTAATTCAAACAAAAGCGAAAACTAAACAACACATCTTATTTCGCACATTTGTCATGAATATGTGTAAATACCAAGCATAATATTTATAATGAATATGGGCAGTTACAGCAAAAATTTCAAATTCAAATAAATTCTCGGAACAAGATGAGCAGTTGTCTCACATGTATTCGCAGACGAGAGCAAATTATAAAAACAACAAGCTGTCAAAAAAATTTCAGGGGCAAAGTGGGTAACAGATGAATATCTCGTTTCCCTTATTTGTGATCAAAATTCAATAACTTCTAAACCACTCATACAATTGTTTTTAAACCTTCAAATATGATAGACAATTTAGTAAGAAATTATTGGAACAAATGCCATCTGTCACAACTAAAAGCAAGAGATGAATGTATATTTCTTTCAGACTTTTTTTTTATAGCGTATGTGATTCTACTTGTGATAAAATCCTATTTTTCTTTTTTTTATGTAGGCAAAGAGATATCGTAGTTGAACTTAGTCAACAACAAAAAATAATATACACCATGCATTTTTATCAGAAAATAAACTGCTTTTTTTTCAGTACGAAATTTCCGTTTCGAATTAATTTTCCATCATTGTATATATTTTGTACCAGCCAACATGTTTAACTAAAAATAAACCACTAAGCGAAATAAAACAGACATTATATTATGTGACATTTCTGATATTATTCGTAGTAGTTTCTAAAATTTTTATTTTTTTATTTATTTTTTATCCCTTTCAACATAAGATAAAATAAACATCCTTTGCGCTACGAAAAACTATTTAGAACATTTTCCTTTTATATTTGCCCTATGCAGATTATGTAATGTACAAAGAGAAGAAAAAAACGAGTAAACATACAACTCTTAAAAATAGTATTTGGTGCATTCACAATTTTTCTGTAACACAAAATAGAATTAAATTTATTTTTTTCATCCATTTAGAATTAAAATACTTATACTAGGACGAATTTCTTTTTTTCTTAACTTCAAACGTATTTGTGTGTTGTGTCTTTATTTCATAAATATATAATTTTTTTTACAATAACAGAACGAAACAAAAAGGGAAGTATAATAAATTTTGTTCAATAAATTATTACAATTAATTGTTCTTAACCTTTTTCAAAACAAAATGAGTCATAATGTTGAATAGGGTTTTGTTTGTTTTTTGAGGTTATGAGCGGTGTGAACAATTTAACAAATACGATAATGAATTCATCTAAAGTTATTAACTATTAAGTTAATTTATTAAGTATTTAGAAATTTTACAGTTTGCTTCAACTTACTGCAATTTTTAGTTTTCCAAGCTTATAGTTAAAGGCAAACATTAGAGGTTAGGTTATGACAGTCGACGGTGCATTAAATTGCATTGTTGTTCACATATTCTTTTTTCTTTGCTGACAAAACGAGTTTTAGGTTATATATAATGGTTAAGTGAAAACAAAAGAAAAAAATGTATACACATCATGCATATAATATAAATCTTATATTAAAACACTAAAATGTATAAAAACTAATTTCTCTTTTAACAAAAATTTTACAGCTAAGTGAATACCGCAGGCATTTTGCAGATGATTAGGAAGAGGAGTGGAGAGAAGAAGTAAGAAGTGAGGAAAGGAAGAAAGGAAGATAAAGGGAGTGAAATGGATTTGGGGAAGGTAGAAAGAGAAGGAGGAAGAGTGTAGAAAATTAGAGACCGTAGTTTCTAACATTCCAGTACTCGAATGTCTTTTTGTACAACGTAAAACTTATGTTTTTTACCGAAGAGGCCCCAAACGACGGCAATATTTTCTATCACAATATTAACCGGAATGGTGCAAATCGCTCCCATAACACACGCTAGAAATCTTAAAACTCCAAAGCGGTATAGAGAAAAGGATTTGATTACCCCAAACACGTACATATAAATGTTAACAGCTGCAATAAAGGCGCATAAAAAGTCCATTAAATTGGGGCAAGGAATTGGATATAGTCCAGCAAATATTATGTTCGATGTTGATAAGGGCATTGTGACCCATGAGTAAACGCTAATACCAAGTAAGAGTTTATGCTTAAGCGGTATTAGCTTTGAGTGGACGACCAGCAGGATACCTTGAAGCCAACGTTTACGTTGCTGTAAAAAATCCAACAACGTAAATGGTGATTTTTCATACATTTCACCTTCGATGAAATTAAATGTGTAGCCTTGAGAGAAGGCGCGCATTGCAAAAAAACAGTCTTCTGCTACGGAGCCATCAATGCCATTGTCGAACGATACTTGACGCTCAGCAGCGACCTGAAATTAAAAGAACAGACAATTTTAGTTATAAAGTTTACTAGAAAGGCTGCTAAATAAAATATTCGATGGACAATTGACTAAAAAAAAGTCTTAAATATAAAAACCATGGTAAAACAATGCAGGAACAATAAATCGGCTTGATTTGATATGAATCTGGAGGATCGACCGTGCAACAAAGTGAGTGTACTTTTGTACTAATGAGCATGTTGCTGTCACCTTGAATAAACCAGATAAGTGTTTATCTCATCTAGCTGAATAGAACTTGGTATAGGTAGGCTTAGGAGTAGCGAATAAAATTTGATATCATAGCTTAGTTTAGAAAAAAACTAGTCAAGTTTACTCATGCGCCGAGGGTTTCGTTACAGATGGAAATAGCCCCAAGCGATGCTGAGTTCATCCTTTTTAGCAGAAAGCTGATTCTATTTAAATAGTTAATATCTCGAAAAATTGTGTGAAAATAAAATTTTGTTTCATATAGCATTTTTTGATCGTTAACATCAGCGTTCAATAGATAGGACATGCGCTCCCGACACATCAACATGACAACATTTTCAAAATCATCCCAAATATAATAAGGACCTTTGTAGCACCTACCAGATGCACTATAAAAACTAACGAATCAGCGACACGACTTTTCCTCGTGAGAATTTTGTGTTGACAGTGTAGTTCTTATATTGCTAGTAAAAGAAGGTCAAGTGACCGTCATTCTCAGCCAAACTCTCTTGGTGAAAGGATGTGCAGCAGTTCCTCCGATCTGTAAGAGATCGATTAAGTTATAAAATAAAAGACGAAGAAATCGCGTCTTTAAAGAACTAGATCGCCGCCGGCTCTGCTTCAGAGACTGAAATGGTGACCGACGCTGAGTCAGAGGCAGGCACCGTTTGCAATGACACAGAAGAGGAGTCATCCGACGAAGACGTCACCTACAGGGAGAGAGCCAAAAAGACTCGCACCGGGGAACCAGCAAAGACAATTGCCAACCCAGCGGCTCTTAAGAGCCATATCGAAATTGAGAGACACCAGGCCCAGCAACAACATCCCAACCAGGAACTAAAATTAGTAGTTGCAGCCATCTCCAACAAAGCAAAATATAATTTCCCTCTCATCGATTTAAACAATGTTGTCAGAGTTCAGCCAGCTGGCTGCAACACCCACCAATTACTATAGAAGCACCTCTATCTCCAACCCGCGGAACCCGAACTAGTAATTCAGACCTAGACTTTTTCTTTAGGTCACAGTATATAAACTCATCTACACCCGTTTCAACATCACACTTCTTTCCATCGGACCACATTGCAGTTCACCTTGCAATAGATATCCCACCTTGGTTCCATGGACACAACCAACCAAACCCCAAATTTTGATACAACAGAAATGAGAAAAGTAAACAGAGACACCTCAGCAAAACAAACAACTCTCAGCATACCAGATGATAGAAACCTCTCACTGGAGGATATCCGCCGGTAAATTCGAAGATGTTCTCCAAACATCACGAATAGAAAACACTTTTTCCAATCCATACAGGAACTTCAACAAGCTCCTACCCTACACACTACTGATGCAAATTAAGGAGAAAAAACCACTCAGGCGCAGACTTTTTAGAAGCTACTGTCCCCTCCTCAAATCTCAAATAAATCTGCTTACCATCCTCATAAATAAACACCTGCAGGCATTTGTAGAGAAAAACTACACTTTTCCGCATCATCAATGAACTAACAGGTCGAAAAACTCAACACAAAATTAATTATCTCATAGATCCTAACAATAGACCAACTGAATAAGATCTAGAATCTGCAAATCTCTTGGGCACACACTTTGCCCAAATACATAATCTCAACAACCTTTCCAAAAAAAAAAAAAAAAAAAAAGTTTAAAAAAATGTTTGGGGAGTCTGATCTCAGGAACTACTGAACGGAATTCCATGCGGTTTTCACCAGCAGTATTGTTGAGTATCTGTTATTGGTATGGACTATATTTGACAGACATTCTGGCACAAGAAATTAACGGTATATTGAGATATGTAAATAAAGTCGAGAACTGGCAAACTTCTAAAGCGGGCACTGTCTAAACAGTTATAGATACAAAAAAATAATGTCCTGGGGAATTGATCGTCTCAAAAAGTTCTAAGGAAAAGTCAGCGATGGCATATGTCCATTTTTATGGTTCTGTAAAAATTCGAAAAGCCAATCCTCTCTGTAATTTCCACTACGCTTTGTCGAAAAATCGGAAAAAATTACAAAAAATCGGCTTCGATGAGAACATTGAAAAAAGCAAATTTCAGCATTCTAGCCTCAATGCTTTTGGAGCTTTTGGCCAAAAACGATAAAACGTCAATATGCGAATTTCAAAAATCCAAAAACGCAGTTTTGTAGATCTCGGCGCAAGCATAAAGAAATAATTACTATAAGAATATCGATTAGTAGGCGAAATCCGAGAAATCGCTGATTAAAAGTCTTTTCAATCTATATAATTCTGGCTGAACTCGACGCGAGTCTCAGTGGTGTTATCCATATTCATTTCAACCCCTATTGGCTCAACTCAATTTGTTTACAGCTGGCATGACGATGATCGCGCAGAAACGGTGTTGTACGGATAGCGGTATATGAGATGTGAAATATGGATATATGTATGTGTATAGGTGTACATAAATATACAAATTAGAAATACAGGCAGCGATGAAAGAACACGGTATTTTTTGTTGGAATTTGATAGCCAATAGGAAAATAACAAGGCCACTTATTTACTTTGATAATTTCGTTGTGTAAAATTACTGATCCTTTGTTGCTGTGCACAAATATGATTGAAGATATGCGCAGACAACAAGAACTGTCATCCGATTATGGGAACCTTGATCAAAGTGCATACATACATATATTCTGTAAAATTTTGTTTCAAGTAAATAGAGAAATACTCTTTCTTAAGCAAATCTTTGAAAGGTTTTTTTTTGTATTTCCTCGCCAAACCATGCAGAATCATTTGGTTTGAGGGAAAGCCTATTTTGTCGCATACAAAAAAACAAATCAATAAAGTTATTAATTCAATTTTTGCCAAATGTGAGGCATCATCAAAAGTCTATCATTCAGTTGACAGCGTTTGCATTGCCACAAATTATTTCTAAATCCATTAACACTTTCTGGTATATAGTGCTGCCTACGTGAAGCCAGGATGGGTTGCTAGTCATCCAACAAAGGAGTAATAAAAGCTCAACTGGTATAGACAACATCCCAAACGTACTGTACAAGAGGCTCCTTCCTCGTTTCGATTGTTACGTTATTCAATCAATGCATTAATACCTCGCATTTCCCAAAGTCTTGGAAAACGGCTATATTGGTCCCAGTCAAAAAAACAGGAAAGGCTCACGACCCCTCCCCCAACTACAGACCTATATCACTCCTTAATACAATAACCAAACTCTTAGAAAGTAAACTTATAAACAGACTAAGAGGTTTCGCGGCCGAAAGGCAAATCATACCTGAATTCCAGTTTGGCTTCAAACTCCAATACACCACCTGCCATGCCCTGTTAAAATTGACGAAAAATATCACAAAGAACCTCAATAGTAAACGCTCCACAGTCTGCACCTCTCTTGACATCGCTAAAGCTTTTGACTGTGTATGGACTGCAGGACTTCTGTACAAATTACACCACATCTACGGATTAGACCCCAATACCTGTCACCTCATTAGATCGTACCTCAGCAATAGGACATTTATTGTAAAAATTGACTCAACTAAATCATTAAGTTTTCCCATTTCACCAGGAGTTCCTCAAGGTTCCATTTTGAGGCCGATCTTATATCTTCTATTTACAGCTGACATACCGCCACCCACTGACCCGAGAGTGAAAATCATCACATATGCTGACGACACGCTGATCTACTCTCATTCACCATTCTTACGTTACAGTGCGATCCTCGTCAATAAATATCTATCGATCCTAGCAAAATACCTCAACAAGTAGAAGATCCGACCCAACGAAAGGAAGTGCTGTTATCAAAGGTCCCAATAACCAATGCACGCGAAACACACTGAAACACCACAGCAAAATCAGGATCAGCTTAAACGGTGAGACCTTGCTACCAGTTAAAGAAATAAAATACTTGGATGTTAAATTTACTAGGGACCTTTCCTTCGGCAAACACGTCTGCAAGCGCATTCAGAAAGCAAAGATACAATTCAGCTACTGCCGCAACGTCACGCTTTCTAAGAAAGTGAAGCAAATAATTTACAAGCAGATCATCAGACCTTCGCTGACCTATTTGGTTCCACATAATCCCAGCACAAATGGAGAATCTTCGAATTGTCGAAGGAAAACGTTTCAGATTCATTACCAACCTGCACCGCCAACTAGATTCCTTCAAGTACATAAGGACCTCTACATTGTTCGACAACGCCGAGATAGATAGAGTCGATACACGCACAACAATGTCGTTTATTACAACAAAAGAACGGCTAACGATACTTTCAGGTTCAACAACCACCAGTACCAGGAAAGCGAACTGATCTTCCAGACTTCCCCTTCCTACATGTAAATTCTAAGTTAGTTTAAGTTGTTGTAAGTTAATTTAAATTCATGTTAAGTAGTATTAAGAGGTTGTAAATTACATCTAACAGGTTTTATGAACGTTTTCCTGCCGCACTCACATTAAACAAAAGATATATATCTCAACCCAAAAAAGCATATATTCTCAAAAAAAAAAAAAATCTAGAAATACGTTTTTTATGTTACGCATGTTTGATTCAAGGAAACAAAGAAAAAATAAAACATGTTAAATATTTTTATATCAATAAGCCCATAAATTACTGGTTCCTAAATTAAAATACATTTAAAAAAGACGCCATAGAACTCAGTCGAACTCTTTTGGTGAAAGGACCTGCTACAGTTCCTCAGATCTATAAGAGACGCCATAAATATAATATGTGTAATAATAAAAGATATATATTATTAGTGCTCAAGTGTGTATCGGTGTAGTTGCTATTACCTCTGAAAAGCATAATAATAATTAATGGCTAATAACCTAGCCTGCCTACAGGCTAGGATCCATGAATTACACGCGGCTGTAAACCAACTAAGAAACACCTTTAAAATAAAGGATAAAATAAATAAAAGCTCTGCTTCAGAGGCCGCAATGGTGACCTACGCTGAGTCAGAGGCAGACACAATCTACAATGCACGGAGAGGAGGAAATTGAGAGACACTAGGCTCATCAGCCAGGAAAGTCTTATATCCAACATAAACCAAAACTGCAACAACAACAACGTATCAAACACCAACAGCAGAAAACCGAAATCAACCCTCCCCCCAATAATCGTCAGGGAAGTAGACTCAACCAAAGGTCTCATTAAGAAACTAGAGGCAATTGCTGCACGCTTCAGAAAGTTCGAAACAAAGATAGGGGACAAGTCTTTAATAATCCGATTAACTAACTCACTGGATCACAAAAAAGATCGAGAAAATGCTAATTGAACACAGCATTAAGTCTTACACAATCAAAAGGACAGAGGATAACAACTAGACCTTCATAGTCCGAAACATCGCACCAGAATGGACCAACAAAGAGGTCGACGCTGGAATTCTGGAAATCGCCCCAATGCTCCAGCACCAGAGGAGTGCCAAACAAGAAAAATAACTCACTCCACTGCAACAACTGCCAGCAGCCGGGACACATTGCCAGTGGCTGTTATCTACAGCCCCAATGCATCAAGTGTGCGGAAATCATCCATGAGGAGAATGCCGTGTCAAACCGGCAAACCAGGACCCGGATACTGAACGACTACAACCAAACCGTTGACGGTAACATGTTGCAACTGCGGAGGACCACAAAAGGATCACAAAAGGATAATAAATAAGCCCACCAAGCCGACTTACGCAAGTGCCGCAGATGACCTCCGCATCGATCTTAAAAGGCAACACCAATAAGCCCGCAAACAGCACCAAAGCCCCGCAAAAGTCCGGACCTCCCCTTGACATCAACTTCGAGGAATACGCCAAGGATATCCGCCGGTAAATTCGAAAACGTTCTCCAAACATCACGAATAGAAAACACCTTTTCCAATCCATACAGGAACTTCAACAAGCTCCTACCCTACACACTACTGATGCAAATTAAGGAGAAAAAACCACTCAGGCGCAGACTTTTTAGAAGCTACTGTCCCCTCCTCAAATCTCAAATAAATCTGCTTACCATCCTCATAAATAAACACCTGCAGGCATTTGTAGAGAAAAACTACACTTTTCCGCATCATCAATGAACTAACAGGTCGAAAAACTCAACACAAAATTAATTATCTCATAGATCCTAACAATAGACCAACTGAATAAGATCTAGAATCTGCAAATCTCTTGGGCACACACTTTGCCCAAATACATAATCTCAACAACCTTTCCAAAAAAAAAAAAAAAAAAAAAGTTTAAAAAAATGTTTGGGGAGTCTGATCTCAGGAACTACTGAACGGAATTCCATGCGGTTTTCACCAGCAGTATTGTTGAGTATCTGTTATTGGTATGGACTATATTTGACAGACATTCTGGCACAAGAAATTAACGGTATATTGAGATATGTAAATAAAGTCGAGAACTGGCAAACTTCTAAAGCGGGCACTGTCTAAACAGTTATAGATACAAAAAAATAATGTCCTGGGGAATTGATCGTCTCAAAAAGTTCTAAGGAAAAGTCAGCGATGGCATATGTCCATTTTTATGGTTCTGTAAAAATTCGAAAAGCCAATCCTCTCTGTAATTTCCACTACGCTTTGTCGAAAAATCGGAAAAAATTACAAAAAATCGGCTTCGATGAGAACATTGAAAAAAGCAAATTTCAGCATTCTAGCCTCAATGCTTTTGGAGCTTTTGGCCAAAAACGATAAAACGTCAATATGCGAATTTCAAAAATCCAAAAACGCAGTTTTGTAGATCTCGGCGCAAGCATAAAGAAATAATTACTATAAGAATATCGATTAGTAGGCGAAATCCGAGAAATCGCTGATTAAAAGTCTTTTCAATCTATATAATTCTGGCTGAACTCGACGCGAGTCTCAGTGGTGTTATCCATATTCATTTCAACCCCTATTGGCTCAACTCAATTTGTTTACAGCTGGCATGACGATGATCGCGCAGAAACGGTGTTGTACGGATAGCGGTATATGAGATGTGAAATATGGATATATGTATGTGTATAGGTGTACATAAATATACAAATTAGAAATACAGGCAGCGATGAAAGAACACGGTATTTTTTGTTGGAATTTGATAGCCAATAGGAAAATAACAAGGCCACTTATTTACTTTGATAATTTCGTTGTGTAAAATTACTGATCCTTTGTTGCTGTGCACAAATATGATTGAAGATATGCGCAGACAACAAGAACTGTCATCCGATTATGGGAACCTTGATCAAAGTGCATACATACATATATTCTGTAAAATTTTGTTTCAAGTAAATAGAGAAATACTCTTTCTTAAGCAAATCTTTGAAAGGTTTTTTTTTGTATTTCCTCGCCAAACCATGCAGAATCATTTGGTTTGAGGGAAAGCCTATTTTGTCGCATACAAAAAAACAAATCAATAAAGTTATTAATTCAATTTTTGCCAAATGTGAGGCATCATCAAAAGTCTATCATTCAGTTGACAGCGTTTGCATTGCCACAAATTATTTCTAAATCCATTAACACTTTCTGGTATATAGTGCTGCCTACGTGAAGCCAGGATGGGTTGCTAGTCATCCAACAAAGGAGTAATAAAAGCTCAACTGGTATAGACAACATCCCAAACGTACTGTACAAGAGGCTCCTTCCTCGTTTCGATTGTTACGTTATTCAATCAATGCATTAATACCTCGCATTTCCCAAAGTCTTGGAAAACGGCTATATTGGTCCCAGTCAAAAAAACAGGAAAGGCTCACGACCCCTCCCCCAACTACAGACCTATATCACTCCTTAATACAATAACCAAACTCTTAGAAAGTAAACTTATAAACAGACTAAGAGGTTTCGCGGCCGAAAGGCAAATCATACCTGAATTCCAGTTTGGCTTCAAACTCCAATACACCACCTGCCATGCCCTGTTAAAATTGACGAAAAATATCACAAAGAACCTCAATAGTAAACGCTCCACAGTCTGCACCTCTCTTGACATCGCTAAAGCTTTTGACTGTGTATGGACTGCAGGACTTCTGTACAAATTACACCACATCTACGGATTAGACCCCAATACCTGTCACCTCATTAGATCGTACCTCAGCAATAGGACATTTATTGTAAAAATTGACTCAACTAAATCATTAAGTTTTCCCATTTCACCAGGAGTTCCTCAAGGTTCCATTTTGAGGCCGATCTTATATCTTCTATTTACAGCTGACATACCGCCACCCACTGACCCGAGAGTGAAAATCATCACATATGCTGACGACACGCTGATCTACTCTCATTCACCATTCTTACGTTACAGTGCGATCCTCGTCAATAAATATCTATCGATCCTAGCAAAATACCTCAACAAGTAGAAGATCCGACCCAACGAAAGGAAGTGCTGTTATCAAAGGTCCCAATAACCAATGCACGCGAAACACACTGAAACACCACAGCAAAATCAGGATCAGCTTAAACGGTGAGACCTTGCTACCAGTTAAAGAAATAAAATACTTGGATGTTAAATTTACTAGGGACCTTTCCTTCGGCAAACACGTCTGCAAGCGCATTCAGAAAGCAAAGATACAATTCAGCTACTGCCGCAACGTCACGCTTTCTAAGAAAGTGAAGCAAATAATTTACAAGCAGATCATCAGACCTTCGCTGACCTATTTGGTTCCACATAATCCCAGCACAAATGGAGAATCTTCGAATTGTCGAAGGAAAACGTTTCAGATTCATTACCAACCTGCACCGCCAACTAGATTCCTTCAAGTACATAAGGACCTCTACATTGTTCGACAACGCCGAGATAGATAGAGTCGATACACGCACAACAATGTCGTTTATTACAACAAAAGAACGGCTAACGATACTTTCAGGTTCAACAACCACCAGTACCAGGAAAGCGAACTGATCTTCCAGACTTCCCCTTCCTACATGTAAATTCTAAGTTAGTTTAAGTTGTTGTAAGTTAATTTAAATTCATGTTAAGTAGTATTAAGAGGTTGTAAATTACATCTAACAGGTTTTATGAACGTTTTCCTGCCGCACTCACATTAAACAAAAGATATATATCTCAACCCAAAAAAGCATATATTCTCAAAAAAAAAAAAATCTAGAAATACGTTTTTTATGTTACGCATGTTTGATTCAAGGAAACAAAGAAAAAATAAAACATGTTAAATATTTTTATATCAATAAGCCCATAAATTACTGGTTCCTAAATTAAAATACATTTAAAAAAGACGCCATAGAACTCAGTCGAACTCTTTTGGTGAAAGGACCTGCTACAGTTCCTCAGATCTATAAGAGACGCCATAAATATAATATGTGTAATAATAAAAGATATATATTATTAGTGCTCAAGTGTGTATCGGTGTAGTTGCTATTACCTCTGAAAAGCATAATAATAATTAATGGCTAATAACCTAGCCTGCCTACAGGCTAGGATCCATGAATTACACGCGGCTGTAAACCAACTAAGAAACACCTTTAAAATAAAGGATAAAATAAATAAAAGCTCTGCTTCAGAGGCCGCAATGGTGACCTACGCTGAGTCAGAGGCAGACACAATCTACAATGCACGGAGAGGAGGAAATTGAGAGACACTAGGCTCATCAGCCAGGAAAGTCTTATATCCAACATAAACCAAAACTGCAACAACAACAACGTATCAAACACCAACAGCAGAAAACCGAAATCAACCCTCCCCCCAATAATCGTCAGGGAAGTAGACTCAACCAAAGGTCTCATTAAGAAACTAGAGGCAATTGCTGCACGCTTCAGAAAGTTCGAAACAAAGATAGGGGACAAGTCTTTAATAATCCGATTAACTAACTCACTGGATCACAAAAAAGATCGAGAAAATGCTAATTGAACACAGCATTAAGTCTTACACAATCAAAAGGACAGAGGATAACAACTAGACCTTCATAGTCCGAAACATCGCACCAGAATGGACCAACAAAGAGGTCGACGCTGGAATTCTGGAAATCGCCCCAATGCTCCAGCACCAGAGGAGTGCCAAACAAGAAAAATAACTCACTCCACTGCAACAACTGCCAGCAGCCGGGACACATTGCCAGTGGCTGTTATCTACAGCCCCAATGCATCAAGTGTGCGGAAATCATCCATGAGGAGAATGCCGTGTCAAACCGGCAAACCAGGACCCGGATACTGAACGACTACAACCAAACCGTTGACGGTAACATGTTGCAACTGCGGAGGACCACAAAAGGATCACAAAAGGATAATAAATAAGCCCACCAAGCCGACTTACGCAAGTGCCGCAGATGACCTCCGCATCGATCTTAAAAGGCAACACCAATAAGCCCGCAAACAGCACCAAAGCCCCGCAAAAGTCCGGACCTCCCCTTGACATCAACTTCGAGGAATACGCCAAGGATATCCGCCGGTAAATTCGAAAACGTTCTCCAAACATCACGAATAGAAAACACCTTTTCCAATCCATACAGGAACTTCAACAAGCTCCTACCCTACACACTACTGATGCAAATTAAGGAGAAAAAACCACTCAGGCGCAGACTTTTTAGAAGCTACTGTCCCCTCCTCAAATCTCAAATAAATCTGCTTACCATCCTCATAAATAAACACCTGCAGGCATTTGTAGAGAAAAACTACACTTTTCCGCATCATCAATGAACTAACAGGTCGAAAAACTCAACACAAAATTAATTATCTCATAGATCCTAACAATAGACCAACTGAATAAGATCTAGAATCTGCAAATCTCTTGGGCACACACTTTGCCCAAATACATAATCTCAACAACCTTTCCAAAAAAAAAAAAAAAAACAAAGTTTAAAAAAATGTTTGGGGAGTCTGATCTCAGGAACTACTGAACGGAATTCCATGCGGTTTTCACCAGCAGTATTGTTGAGTATCTGTTATTGGTATGGACTATATTTGACAGACATTCTGGCACAAGAAATTAACGGTATATTGAGATATGTAAATAAAGTCGAGAACTGGCAAACTTCTAAAGCGGGCACTGTCTAAACAGTTATAGATACAAAAAAATAATGTCCTGGGGAATTGATCGTCTCAAAAAGTTCTAAGGAAAAGTCAGCGATGGCATATGTCCATTTTTATGGTTCTGTAAAAATTCGAAAAGCCAATCCTCTCTGTAATTTCCACTACGCTTTGTCGAAAAATCGGAAAAAATTACAAAAAATCGGCTTCGATGAGAACATTGAAAAAAGCAAATTTCAGCATTCTAGCCTCAATGCTTTTGGAGCTTTTAGCCAAAAACGATAAAACGTCAATATGCGAATCTCGAAAATCCAAAAACGCAGTTTTGTAGATCTCGGCGCAAGCATAAAGAAATAATTACTATAAGAATATCGATTAGTAGGCGAAATCCGAGAAATCGCTGATTAAAAGTCTTTTCAATCTATAAAATTCTGGCTGAACTCGACGCGAGTCTCAGTGGTGTTATCCATATTCATTTCAACCCCTATTGGCTCAACTCAATTTGTTTACAGCTGGCATGACGATGATCGCGCAGAAACGGTGTTGTACGGATAGCGGTATATGAGATGTGAAATATGGATATATGTATGTGTATAGGTGTACATAAATATACAAATTAGAAATACAGGCAGCGATGAAAGAACACGGTATTTTTTGTTGGAATTTGATAGCCAATAGGAAAATAACAAGGCCACTTATTTACTTTGATAATTTCGTTGTGTAAAATTACTGATCCTTTGTTGCTGTGCACAAATATGATTGAAGATATGCGCAGACAACAAGAACTGTCATCCGATTATGGGAACCTTGATCAAAGTGCATACATACATATATTCTGTAAAATTTTGTTTCAAGTAAATAGAGAAATACTCTTTCTTAAGCAAATCTTTGAAAGGTTTTTTTTTGTATTTCCTCGCCAAATCATGCAGAATCATTTGGTTTGAGGGAAAGCCTATTTTGTCGCATACAAAAAAACAAATCAATAAAGTTATTAATTCAATTTTTGCCAAATGTGAGGCATCATCAAAAGTCTATCATTCAGTTGACAGCGTTTGCATTGCCACAAATTATTTCTAAATCCATTAACACTTTCTGGTATATAGTGCTGCCTACGTGAAGCCAGGATGGGTTGCTAGTCATCCAACAAAGGAGTAATAAAAGCTAAACTGGTATAGACAACATCCCAAACGTACTGTACAAGAGGCTCCTTCCTCGTTTCGATTGTTACGTTATTCAATCAATGCATTAATACCTCGCATTTCCCAAAGTCTTGGAAAACGGCTATATTGGTCCCAGTCAAAAAAACAGGAAAGGCTCACGACCCCTCCCCCAACTACAGACCTATATCACTCCTTAATACAATAACCAAACTCTTAGAAAGTAAACTTATAAACAGACTAAGAGGTTTCGCGGCCGAAAGGCAAATCATACCTGAATTCCAGTTTGGCTTCAAACTCCAATACACCACCTGCCATGCCCTGTTAAAATTGACGAAAAATATCACAAAGAACCTCAATAGTAAACGCTCCACAGTCTGCACCTCTCTTGACATCGCTAAAGCTTTTGACTGTGTATGGACTGCAGGACTTCTGTACAAATTACACCACATCTACGGATTAGACCCCAATACCTGTCACCTCATTAGATCGTACCTCAGCAATAGGACATTTATTGTAAAAATTGACTCAACTAAATCATTAAGTTTTCCCATTTCACCAGGAGTTCCTCAAGGTTCCATTTTGAGGCCGATCTTATATCTTCTATTTACAGCTGACATACCGCCACCCACTGACCCGAGAGTGAAAATCATCACATATGCTGACGACACGCTGATCTACTCTCATTCACCATTCTTACGTTACAGTGCGATCCTCGTCAATAAATATCTATCGATCCTAGCAAAATACCTCAACAAGTAGAAGATCCGACCCAACGAAAGGAAGTGCTGTTATCAAAGGTCCCAATAACCAATGCACGCGAAACACACTGAAACACCACAGCAAAATCAGGATCAGCTTAAACGGTGAGACCTTGCTACCAGTTAAAGAAATAAAATACTTGGATGTTAAATTTACTAGGGACCTTTCCTTCGGCAAACACGTCTGCAAGCGCATTCAGAAAGCAAAGATACAATTCAGCTACTGCCGCAACGTCACGCTTTCTAAGAAAGTGAAGCAAATAATTTACAAGCAGATCATCAGACCTTCGCTGACCTATTTGGTTCCACATAATCCCAGCACAAATGGAGAATCTTCGAATTGTCGAAGGAAAACGTTTCAGATTCATTACCAACCTGCACCGCCAACTAGATTCCTTCAAGTACATAAGGACCTCTACATTGTTCGACAACGCCGAGATAGATAGAGTCGATACACGCACAACAATGTCGTTTATTACAACAAAAGAACGGCTAACGATACTTTCAGGTTCAACAACCACCAGTACCAGAAAAGCGAACTGATCTTCCAGACTTCCCCTTCCTACATGTAAATTCTAAGTTAGTTTAAGTTGTTGTAAGTTAATTTAAATTCATGTTAAGTAGTATTAAGAGGTTGTAAATTACATCTAACAGGTTTTATGAACGTTTTCCTGCCGCACTCACATTAAACAAAAGATATATATCTCAACCCAAAAAAGCATATATTCTCAAAAAAAAAAAAAATCTAGAAATACGTTTTTTATGTTACGCATGTTTGATTCAAGGAAACAAAGAAAAAATAAAACATGTTAAATATTTTTATATCAATAAGCCCATAAATTACTGGTTCCTAAATTAAAATACATTTAAAAAAGACGCCATAGAACTCAGTCGAACTCTTTTGGTGAAAGGACCTGCTACAGTTCCTCAGATCTATAAGAGACGCCATAAATATAATATGTGTAATAATAAAAGATATATATTATTAGTGCTCAAGTGTGTATCGGTGTAGTTGCTATTACCTCTGAAAAGCATAATAATAATTAATGGCTAATAACCTAGCCTGCCTACAGGCTAGGATCCATGAATTACACGCGGCTGTAAACCAACTAAGAAACACCTTTAAAATAAAGGATAAAATAAAGGATAAAATAAATAAAAGCTCTGCTTCAGAGGCCGCAATGGTGACCTACGCTGAGTCAGAGGCAGACACAATCTACAATGCACGGAGAGGAGGAAATTGAGAGACACTAGGCTCATCAGCCAGGAAAGTCTTATATCCAACATAAACCAAAACTGCAACAACAACAACGTATCAAACACCAACAGCAGAAAACCGAAATCAACCCTCCCCCCAATAATCGTCAGGGAAGTAGACTCAACCAAAGGTCTCATTAAGAAACTAGAGGCAATTGCTGCACGCTTCAGAAAGTTCGAAACAAAGATAGGGGACAAGTCTTTAATAATCCGATTAACTAACTCACTGGATCACAAAAAAGATCGAGAAAATGCTAATTGAACACAGCATTAAGTCTTACACAATCAAAAGGACAGAGGATAACAACTAGACCTTCATAGTCCGAAACATCGCACCAGAATGGACCAACAAAGAGGTCGACGCTGGAATTCTGGAAATCGCCCCAATGCTCCAGCACCAGAGGAGTGCCAAACAAGAAAAATAACTCACTCCACTGCAACAACTGCCAGCAGCCGGGACACATTGCCAGTGGCTGTTATCTACAGCCCCAATGCATCAAGTGTGCGGAAAATCATCCATGAGGAGAATGCCGTGTCAAACCGGCAAACCAGGACCCGGATACTGAACGACTACAACCAAACCGTTGACGGTAACATGTTGCAACTGCGGAGGACCACAAAAGGATCACAAAAGGATAATAAATAAGCCCACCAAGCCGACTTACGCAAGTGCCGCAGATGACCTCCGCATCGATCTTAAAAGGCAACACCAATAAGCCCGCAAACAGCACCAAAGCCCCGCAAAAGTCCGGACCTCCCCTTGACATCAACTTCGAGGAATACGCCAAGGATATCCGCCGGTAAATTCGAAAACGTTCTCCAAACATCACGAATAGAAAACACCTTTTCCAATCCATACAGGAACTTCAACAAGCTCCTACCCTACACACTACTGATGCAAATTAAGGAGAAAAAACCACTCAGGCGCAGACTTTTTAGAAGCTACTGTCCCCTCCTCAAATCTCAAATAAATCTGCTTACCATCCTCATAAATAAACACCTGCAGGCATTTGTAGAGAAAAACTACACTTTTCCGCATCATCAATGAACTAACAGGTCGAAAAACTCAACACAAAATTAATTATCTCATAGATCCTAACAATAGACCAACTGAATAAGATCTAGAATCTGCAAATCTCTTGGGCACACACTTTGCCCAAATACATAATCTCAACAACCTTTCCAAAAAAAAAAAAAAAAAAAAAGTTTAAAAAAATGTTTGGGGAGTCTGATCTCAGGAACTACTGAACGGAATTCCATGCGGTTTTCACCAGCAGTATTGTTGAGTATCTGTTATTGGTATGGACTATATTTGACAGACATTCTGGCACAAGAAATTAACGGTATATTGAGATATGTAAATAAAGTCGAGAACTGGCAAACTTCTAAAGCGGGCACTGTCTAAACAGTTATAGATACAAAAAAATAATGTCCTGGGGAATTGATCGTCTCAAAAAGTTCTAAGGAAAAGTCAGCGATGGCATATGTCCATTTTTATGGTTCTGTAAAAATTCGAAAAGCCAATCCTCTCTGTAATTTCCACTACGCTTTGTCGAAAAATCGGAAAAAATTACAAAAAATCGGCTTCGATGAGAACATTGAAAAAAGCAAATTTCAGCATTCTAGCCTCAATGCTTTTGGAGCTTTTAGCCAAAAACGATAAAACGTCAATATGCGAATCTCGAAAATCCAAAAACGCAGTTTTGTAGATCTCGGCGCAAGCATAAAGAAATAATTACTATAAGAATATCGATTAGTAGGCGAAATCCGAGAAATCGCTGATTAAAAGTCTTTTCAATCTATAAAATTCTGGCTGAACTCGACGCGAGTCTCAGTGGTGTTATCCATATTCATTTCAACCCCTATTGGCTCAACTCAATTTGTTTACAGCTGGCATGACGATGATCGCGCAGAAACGGTTTTGTACGGATAGCGGTATATGAGATGTGAAATATGGATATATGTATGTGTATAGGTGTACATAAATATACAAATTAGAAATACAGGCAGCGATGAAAGAACACGGTATTTTTTGTTGGAATTTGATAGCCAATAGGAAAATAACAAGGCCACTTATTTACTTTGATAATTTCGTTGTGTAAAATTACTGATCCTTTGTTGCTGTGCACAAATATGATTGAAGATATGCGCAGACAACAAGAACTGTCATCCGATTATGGGAACCTTGATCAAAGTGCATACATACATATATTCTGTAAAATTTTGTTTCAAGTAAATAGAGAAATACTCTTTCTTAAGCAAATCTTTGAAAGGTTTTTTTTTGTATTTCCTCGCCAAATCATGCAGAATCATTTGGTTTGAGGGAAAGCCTATTTTGTCGCATACAAAAAAACAAATCAATAAAGTTATTAATTCAATTTTTGCCAAATGTGAGGCATCATCAAAAGTCTATCATTCAGTTGACAGCGTTTGCATTGCCACAAATTATTTCTAAATCCATTAACACTTTCTGGTATATAGTGCTGCCTACGTGAAGCCAGGATGGGTTGCTAGTCATCCAACAAAGGAGAATAAAAGCTAAACTGGTATAGACAACATCCCAAACGTACTGTACAAGAGGCTCCTTCCTCGTTTCGATTGTTACGTTATTCAATCAATGCATTAATACCTCGCATTTCCCAAAGTCTTGGAAAACGGCTATATTGGTCCCAGTCAAAAAAACAGGAAAGGCTCACGACCCCTCCCCCAACTACAGACCTATATCACTCCTTAATACAATAACCAAACTCTTAGAAAGTAAACTTATAAACAGACTAAGAGGTTTCGCGGCCTAAAGGCAAATCATACCTGAATTCCAGTTTGGCTTCAAACTCCAATACACCACCTGCCATGCCCTGTTAAAATTGACGAAAAATATCACAAAGAACCTCAATAGTAAACGCTCCACAGTCTGCACCTCTCTTGACATCGCTAAAGCTTTTGACTGTGTATGGACTGCAGGACTTCTGTACAAATTACACCACATCTACGGATTAGACCCCAATACCTGTCACCTCATTAGATCGTACCTCAGCAATAGGACATTTATTGTAAAAATTGACTCAACTAAATCATTAAGTTTTCCCATTTCACCAGGAGTTCTTCAAGGTTCCATTTTGAGGCCGATCTTATATCTTCTATTTACAGCTGACATACCGCCACCCACTGACCCGAGAGTGAAAATCATCACATATGCTGACGACACGCTGCTCTACTCGCATTCACCATTCTTACGTTACAGTGCGATCCTCGTCAATAAATATCTATCGATCCTAGCAAAATACCTCAACAAGTAGAAGATCCGACCCAACGAAAGGAAGTGCTGTTATCAAAGGTCCCAATAACCAATGCACGCGAAACACACTGAAACACCACAGCAAAATCAGGATCAGCTTAAACGGTGAGACCTTGCTACCAGTTAAAGAAATAAAATACTTGGATGTTAGGGACCTTTCCTTCGGCAAACACGTCTGCAAGCGCATTCAGAAAGCAAAGATACAACTCAGCTACTGCCGCAACGTCACGCTTTCTAAGAAAGTGAAGCAAATAATTTACAAGCAGATAATCAGACCTTCGCTGACCTATTTGGTTCCACATAATCCCAGCATAAATGGAGAATCTTCAAATTGTCGAAAGAAAACGTTTCAGATTCATTACCAACCTGCACCGCCAACTAGATTCCTTCAAGTACATAAGGACCTCTACATTGTACGACAACGCCGAGATAGATAGAGTCGATACACGCACAACAATGTCGTTTATTACAACAAAAGAACGGCTAACGATGCTTTCAGGTTCAACAACCACCAGTACCAGGAAAGGGAACTGATCTTCCAGACTTCCCCTTCCTACATGTAAATTCTAAGTTAGTTTAAGTTGTTGTAAGTTAATTTAAATTCATGTTAAGTAGTATTAAGAGGTTGTAAATTACATCTAACAGGTTTTATGAACGTTTTCCTGCCGCACTCACATTAAACAAAAGATATATATCTCAACCCAAAAAAGCATATATTCGCAAAAAAAAAAAAAAAAAAAAAAGAAATATGTTTTTTATGCTACGCATGTTAGATTTAAGGAAACAAAGAAAAAAAAACAGATATGTTAAGTATTTTTATATCTATAAGCCCATAAACTACTGGTTCCTAAAATCATCTACGAGGAGAATGCCCCGTCAAACATAAACCCAGACCTGGTGACTGTGGAAATAACTACTCAAGACGGGAAAACTACAACAACTGCGCAGACCCACACCCTGCCAACTTTTCAAAGTGTCCTCACAAAAGAATGATAAATAAGCCCACCAAGCCGAGCTACGTAACCGATTTAAAAGGAGCCGAAAAATCGTTCCAGAATTTCAACAAAAATTGACCCTCAGTCTGCACTTTCATATGCTAATGTAATAAAAAATTACTAATGACTTCGAATTACACGAGGTTGTATATCAACAAATTAACAGCCGAACTCCAGGCCGAGTAGGAGTGTTTTAACTCAGTCCGAACAATTAATCAAAATTTATTAAAATAATAAGAAATACAAATTTCTATTCAAATAACGTTAACGTTATTTGGAATTTAAATTTAATTTTTATTTTATTTTAATTCTTTTCTGTTTTTTTTCTTTTCCTATTTAATTTTATTTCTATTCCTATTTTCTTTTTTTGTTTTTTCTATATTTTATTCTATTCAGGGATTTCTACTTCTTTTTTTGAATTTACTCTAATTGATACTAAATCCGACGAGTGGGAAGACGAGGTTTTTTTTAGGTTGCCGCACAATGGGCGCGATCCTAATGTCTTTACGGAACTCAGTTTCTAGCAAAATGCCCTTTATAGGAACAGAACCCCAAGGCGTTCCGCCGACTTTTACGATTTAAAAGCTAATAAAAACGAAAGCTGAGAAAAAAATGGCAGTTGACGCGAGCACCCACCGACAGTTCAAACCTAAATAGCATAACCAAACTCCTAAAATTTAAACTAAAAAAACGTACGAGAACAACATCACGATTTACCTGAAGAGCTTAACTCCAACATCCACGATCAACTACTCTTTATAGAGAGCAACAAAAGATATGGCAAACAACATACAGCACAATCCTTCAATTCCAAAGATAGACAGCACATGGGCTAGAGATAATCTTGACAAAGCAGTTACCTTAGCTAAATACCTTGAGTCCACATTTACAAACTCTGACGAAGACAAGAACTCGGCCCCAACCCTCAAAAATATACCAGATATTTAACACCTAAAAAAATTATGGCAGATGAAATCGAAACCTGCATAAAAAAAGAGACCAAAACTAAAAGAGAATCCGGATACGACTTTCTTACGGGCAAACTGCAAAAGAATTCCCGTAAACAGCCCTTATTTTTCTTTGGAACCTATTTAATGGAGCAAACGACTTCAATGTTTGCCAAAACTGTGGAAGGTAGCTGAGATAATAGCCATACCAAAGCCCGGAAGGGACGCTACAATGAAAACAAACAATGAAACCTACAGACCAATCAGCCTACTACCAGTTGTCAAAAATTTTCGAAAAACTACTCCTCCAAAGGCTTCAGCCCATATTGTCTAAATCGAACGCTATACCAAACCAGCAGTTCGGTTTCTGACGACAGCACTCAACCATTGAGCTAATACATAGAGTGACAAACAAAATATTGGCTGCACTAGACGAACAAAAATTGTGCGTTGCAGTATACCTTGACATATTGACATATTATATATGGACTGCTAGTAGCCAACTTCAAGATCTCATGCGGCAAGTCAGTAACAGCGGCGAATTTGGGAAACTCATGTACGACTGACGGACTCTCCTGCATAAAGTGCCGCCATCTGACGGAGAAAATTCGTCTGTCGTAAGTCATTTAAATATAACATGTACGATTTATTTGAAAAATTAATAGAAGTTGATATAAACATGCAATGCAATTGCAGAATACACAGAAACGTGGTAAGTGTTACAGATCTCATAAAAAGGGGCACTATGCATCATCATGCCGAGCAAAAAGTTTGTGAATAAAAATTGAAATATTTGCGCGAAATAACGTTTCTTCTTCAAAGAAACATGGCCTACTATGGTTTTTCTGTTAAAAATACATCCATGGTTATGAATCGTTTTGCGTGGTTTCGGTTTGCACGAAACTTTTCATTCCCCTAACCAGAAATAAAGGAAACGAGATATTCATCTGCTACCCTCTTTGCCCCTGAAATTTTTTTGACAGCTTGTTGTTTTTGTAATTTGCCTCTCGTCTGTGAATACATGTGAGGCAACTGCTCATCTTGTTCCGAGAATCTATTTGAATTTGAAAATGTTTGCTGTAACTGCCCATATTCATTTTAAATATTATGTTTAGTATTTACACACATTCATGACAAATGTGTGAAATAAGATGTGTTGTTTAATTTTCGCTTTTGTTTGAATAAAAATCTTAATCATTTTGCAATATTTATTGAATTACAAAATTACATTTTTTTTCAAAACAAACGGCCACTTCGGAGAAAACGAATCGCCACGCTATGTTCATAAGGTTCATGCCATAAGCACGAGTAATTATAAAACATCACACTGGAAACAATATTGGAAGTAAATGAAACGCCATTGGTTAAAATATACAATAGACAATAGTTAAAGTTATGAAATACAAATGAAAGTTATAGAAAATAAAGATAAATTGCCTCTTTTCGATCTTCTTCATTATCTTCAATTTAATATTGTTGATGTGTACAGTAATAAAAGCAAAATAAGGCTGTGCTTTCGTCTATGAGAAATAACCTAGTACCACAAAGTAATAAATTATATTTCAGTATGAAATGATATGTTTTATTGTTTCAAATATAAATGGTTTGTTGCGTGGATTTTTATTGAGGATTTGATTGTACCGTATATGAACAATTTTGAATTGATTGATTGTCTATTCCATTCTTTATATTCACCTGAAGGTTTATATATTTATATTACAATAAATACGTATTAGAAAATAGTGCAGTGTTCTAAAAGATTAATGATAAGTTCTTGATCGTCTGTAAACAATATTCCGATGCACATCAACCTCAAAAATAGGTGACCAAAATTAAGTTCAATAATATTGCAAAATACTTATATATCAGCAGCATTTTATTGTGTAATATTATTAAAATATATGAAAGGTCGCTAATATTTACCTTAAAAGAAATTCTTTTACCAATCCTTTCTCATTCTTACATTCTGCAAACCTTGCGAACATTGTTATTGGAAATTCCAATTGTGTTGACAAGCTGCGCAACAGCACAACACATTCAGGATTGCTATTGGCTGACTTACAGCAGATGTATGAACTTTTGGCAGTAGTGGTGACGAAATTCTCCTGAAAACGACGAACTTCCCCTACTTTCCGACAGGCTTTAAAGAAATATGCGTGAAAACCGACAACCTTTTGAAAAAGTGTGGAGGAGGGGTTTTCCAGCTGGAAAGATGAATATCTCGTCATTATTTCTGCCTCTAACCCCCGCAAAAAGCGAGGGAAGAGTGTTATTAAAAGAATGGGGCCAGAATTTGATGGGCCGTTTGGCAACTTCCAGCGCCGATAGTAGTCGATTATAATATTTCGAAGTTGGCCGGTTGTTGGTATAGGCATACTATATTCTTCTACAAGTTGTGCCCAAATGATAACACTTGTAAAAATGACATTTTCACAATTAATCGCTCAGCGATGACGCTATGACCACCTATCGCTATGACTCGTCGCTTAATCGCTCAGCCGCTCGTCGCTTATTCCGGGCCGCAGCTTAAAATATGGAAGGGAATACTCGTACAAAAAGAATTTTAAATGTGCATTTTTTTATGTCATTTTGTAAAATTTAGGGAATAAAACAGAACAACCAAACAATTTTTTTTAATTGTTATTAATTTTTGCATTTTTCAACAATACAAATATACCAATAATATAAACAGAAAAATGATGACCAAAATTATATTTTTCCAATGGTGATAGTGAATTTTTAATGGCTGGCGTTTAAAGATCAGAAGCCATATATGGCTGCTTGTGCAGTAAAGGGTTAAACCTAAAGGTTGTATGACGCTTCGTAAGTAATGGCCGATGCCGAGGTCGACGAGAGCTGTCGAATATATTTGATTTATACATATACAATGGTATATGTATCCGGGCGGCAGCAGACGAGAGAGCGGGAGGGGATGTGTGTCCGCTAAGGCACCTCTCTTTTTGATATAGGCGGCAGCGGATGAACTCCCCAGATGGAGTCAACGGTGGCGTCTACAGTTCCAGTCAGGTCGAACTTGAACTTAGTGAGTCCCCTTATGGAGCTACTACAACATATTTGGAGCACAGGTCTATAAGGGTCGGGAATCCGACCCCTTTTGCCTGACCGCGGAAAACAACGCTAGTTACGAAGCAGTAACAAGCCTCGGATAGAGATGATTTTATCGTTGACAACCCAAGCAAACCCAAAAAGGACGACGATCTGCACGTGGAATGTTCAAACTCTGAACAGACAACTGTTGAACAACTTGCGGAGGCCTTCGACCGCTATAAAGCGGATATCACCGCAATCAAAGAATTGCGATGGGACGGGCCGGGCAAACGAAAGATGAGGAACTGTGATATCTACTACGGTGACTGCTACAAAGAGGGAGAACAGCGCATATTTGGATGCGGAATTGTCGTTGGCAGCAGACTTAGGCGAGAAATCTTGAGCTTTAAGTGTATTAATTAACGCTTGGTAACGATCCTTATCAAGGCCACATTCGCCAAAATAAGCCTCATATGTGCGCATGCCCCCACAGAGAAGGATGACGCAACCAAGGATTGCTTCTACGAGCTTCTCGACAAAGCATACGTTAAGCGTTGACGTTAAGATTGTCCTCCGCGCTTTTAACGCGAAGTTGGGCAAGAAGGCAATATTTGGTTGCACAGTCGGAAAACATAGCCTACATGATACCACCTCCGACAACGGACTTAGGCTTATTGACTTTGCAACGGTGCGCAACCTTAATGTAGCAAGTACCCGATTCCCTCATCTTAGCATCCATAAAGGGGTACATGGCGATCTTCAGATCTATCCACGGTTAACGAAATAGATCATATTGCGATTGACGCAAGACCTTCCACCAGCATTTTGGACGTTCGGACATTCCGAGGCGCGAATATAGACTCGGATCACTTCCTAGTGCTAGCCAAATTCCGAGCGAGGATCTCTCGGACGAAACGAAACCAACCCAATGCTGTGAGGCAATTCAACGTCGCACGACTACATGCCTACAAAGCAGCGCTGCAAAGAAAGACGAGAGCCGCTCGCGAGCTCTACGAGCAGAAAAGAAGGGAAGAAACACGGCTTTTCCGTAAGAAAAAGAAAGAGCATGAGAAGCGCGCGATTGAAAAGATTGAGAGGTGCTACTGCATGAAGGACGTTCGAAACTTTTACCAACAGATAAAAAAACGAGTGCGACTCGTAAAAACAGAACAGAAGCCTGCAAGGATAAAGATAGGAATCTAGTAGTATGATTCCAGTGCTAAGAATATGGAAGGATCACTTCTGCAGATTGTATAACGGCGATGATGACCAAAATCCCGCTGTCAAACAGAGCCCTCTACCCTATACAAATCATGATTTGGTCGGATCGTATGCCCGATGAATGGAATCTCAGCATTGTTTGCCCGATCCTAAAGAAAGGAGACCATCTAAACTGCGCCAAAGACAGAGGTATAAATCTTCTGAACATCGCGTATAAGATCTTCTCCGCTGTTCTGTGTAACCGCCTGAAACCTTTTGTTAACAGCTTGATTGGCCAATATAAGTGCGGGTTCAGTATACTGAAATCCACCTTTGACCAGATATTTACACTGCGACAGATCTTGGAGAAGGCCCAGGAGTTCCAAGTCGATACACACCACGGACTTCAAGGCCGCGTATGACAGTATTTATAGAGACGAGCTATATAGCGCATTGTCTAGTCTTGGCATCCCTGCAAAACTCGTTCGTCTTTGCAGATTAACTCTATCAAGGTCCGTAAAAACTTCACCGAAACATTTGATGTCAAAAAAGGTTTTAGACAAGGCTATGCACTGTCATGCGACTTCTTTAACATCATTCTCGAAAAGATTGTGTGTAACTTGGACGTCAACGCTAGAGGCACGATCTTCTACAAGTCTGTACAACTACTCGCATATGCCGATGATATTGACATCATCGGAAGGACACAACGGCCAGTCAGCAGTGGGGCATTTGCGAGCATCGAGAAAGAAGCGGCTAAGATGGGTCTTACGGTGAATGAAGGTAAGACGAAACATATGCTGTCTACAAAGAGAGCCCAACAACACCGACGTCTTGAGCAAAATGTCACAATAGACATATATAAATTCGATGTGGTGAAAGAATTCGTCTACCTAGGATCCGAAGTAAATTGCGCAGATGATACGACCGCGGAGATAAAACGATGTATAATCCTCGCAAATCGCTGTGTTGTTGGGCTTAGATGGTAGCTGAAAAACAAAGGCCTCTCTCGAAGTACCAAGCTATGTATTTATAAGACCTTGATAGTCCCAGTCCTACTGCATGGCGCAGAAACATGGACGATATCAAATGCGGACGAAGAGGTTCTTGGTCGCTTTGAGAGGGAATTTCTTCGGATTATTTTTGGTCTCGTTTGCACAGAGGGAGTTTGGAGGAGAAGGCTCAACGATGAAATCTACGAGCTGTACAGCGACAACGATCTGGTTAAAGGATTTCGAGTGCCCGACTGAGACTAGGTCATGTGGAGCGTATGGACACTAACGCTCCGGCTGGTAAAGTCTTCGAGTCCAACCCTGATGGACAACGCGGTAGAAGAAGACCTCGCCTCCGGTGGCGTGACCAGTTGGATAGGGACCTAAATCAGCTGGGCGCACGAAACTGGAGGCGTCTAGCTCAAGACCGCGCTATATGGCGAGGCATGTTGGCTGAGGCCCAGGTCCACCCCGGACTATAGCGCCCGCAAAAGAAGAAAGAAGTATACATATACACACAGTTCGGCAATTTTTTGAGGTACTGTATAGATATGAAAAGGAAATCATTTTATAATAAGAGAGCACTGAAAATCGAAAATAAAAAACCAAGCCTGAGTACTCTAAGCCTCTTGCATCGGTTTTTATAACAAAAAAAGTAGTCTTCAAAAAAATTTCTGGTTGATATTGGGAGTCACTGTATATGCGTCTATTTGGGCTCATGTGCACTGTTGCAGCACATGAATACTTCTAACCATTTGAATATAAAAAAATTGAGTTTTGTTAAATATAGTAGTTAATATCGAAAACTTTACCTGTGTTACAACATAGCTTCCTTTCCAGCTGAACAGTGGCTTGTGGAAGAGTTTGAACTGCATTCTCAGCTTTCCCATGTCATCGCTGACCCGAAAACTATCCGCCAGTGTAGTGAGCCAGTTGACAACGTTCTCATTGGCATATGTAATTAAACCCTGGCCGAAAGGATGCTTTCCATCCAGTACAAAATTTATAATTCCTCTTACGCAATTCTCCGTTAACAGTGTTTCTTCGTCGAGATGCACAATCCAGTCGTTATCATTCAACATATTTACCTGATCTTCTAGACAATACTGTAAAGCACGTGACTTAAACAAAGCACCTGTCTTTGTTTTATAGGCTTGCGGTACAACTATCTCTCGAGTTCGTGGATGCTTTGCTAAATTTACGGCTTTATCTGTTACCACTTCAATATGGAAATTCTCTAATCCCGTATCAAGGCAAATATTCATATTCCTTAACACATTATTCTTAACTAAATCCGGAAAATCACCACGTGTAACGACTCTGATACAAATAAAAGGCGCAAGCAGTGGACTTCCTTTTAGCACTACTTTTTCCGGAAAAGCATTGTAGAAGACCAGACCGCAAAAATTGAAAAGTACCTGCGGCAGTGTTAGAAGTGTAAGGAAACGCAATAAGTACAAAAGTATCGTTGGTATCTGGCCATATTCAGTCCATGGGTCGACCAGCGTGAACGAATCTTCGTTTATTTTGATCCCGCCAGAGAATATTTCAAAAAAAATTATCACAAAAACGAGCAGAGTGCAGTGCAACATATGCCGTGCGTTAGAATTCATTTTGTTTATTTTTGATACTTAATACTTGTTCTTTGTGCTAATTTTTCGCTCGATTTTTTCTTACTTTTTACTATGTTATTGCTCCTATTTCTAAATTCTTGGACGTGTTTGAATTTTATTTGTTAAAATCTACTGTTTGATGTTGTACGTTTAGTTGTCCGTTATTTTCTGTAATAACTTTATGTAAATTGTAGATCAGATCAATCAAATTTAGTAGTAAAAGCATGTATCTTTGGTATTAATCTTAGCACTACTGACAACAACAGCACACGAAGTGTCGTTTCGGTGCTGGGTGATGGCCAATTTCGGAACATGTGACAAATTGGGGCGCCAAATTAGAAGCAATCCAGATGAAACGATTCTGTATTTAGAGATTTGTGAAGAATTACATTAATTTTTCTCGGGACAAGTTTTCCACAGCATTTCTGTAAATAAAAATATAAACAAATGTGTTATATGTATAAAGTATATGTAAAAAGTGGATAAGAAATATAAAAAGTTTTGGGTAGACTGATTTTTCATGAAGATCTACATTCTATCTTGATGGTGAACATTGGTCAATTTTGAGGATCTAACGGAACTTAATTCAAAAAAATAAGTTTGTCTGAGTACAAATTTTTGAATGGGAACTAACAGCTAGAACCTCATAGAATATTATTCTGCAAAAATAACCGTTATGTAGCATCCCAAACAGCTGCAAAATATTGTCAAAAAAATAAATAAAATTAGTTGCGTTTTGGAAGTCGAAGTGATCGTTGCAAAGAAAATTGCTTAGAAACCCAGTATGTATAATGTATACATTTTTTGATTGTCTTCAATTCAGGCGTTTTTTTTTAGGTATGCCAAATTTATATACTATTTATAAAAGCTGAGAAATTCGATGTTTTCAAGAAAGATTTGCGCTTGTCGTTATTTTTTGCTTCTCCAACTTTGTGAAGGCTTTTAAAAATATCGACGCATGTAATCGGCGTGATCTGTAACAGAATCCATTAAAACTCTTTGCCCCTAGCTGCTCTCTTAGCTTTGTCTGACATATACAGTGGCGTGCAAAAATGGGTACATACTCGGCGATCGTATGGTTCTTTTGTAAACAAAAAAACCTCCCACTTGATCGATTTGAATGATTTTGTAAACGAACGATTCGTTTATTCTATTCCTTCGAATGAATTTTCTGTATTCTGAGATTCGAACGAATAGTATTCATTGTCGAATGATTGCATGAAATGAGCCCCAATGAATTTGACTTTTGCAATCAACTGTGTAAATTTTACTGATAGTTCTATTGGGTTCAGTATAACCAGACTGATCGCTTTTTAAAAAAAATTATTTTAACAAAATAACTTCGTTTACTAAAAACAGCAAAAATAAGTAATTTTAGATACCCTGTAAGTGTAACGTTTTAAAAAACACCAATTAAAACTGAAATTTTTAAATTTGGGAAGACAAAAACACAAAATGGAACTGTTTCAATTTACGTCAGACTGGTTACACTCAACCATCACTTGTTTTTTTTAATAGTATTGAAGACGGCAAGAAGCAAATATATGGGAGTAAATATATTACGTCAAGCTAGTTTTCAATACACATATATTTCCTTCAAGATTTGTTAGAAACTTTCATTAGGCAAAAGTGTTTCCAAATACATGTTGGTGAACTGGCTACCGAAATCCAAAGCGGGGCATCTTTATTTCTTTCTCCTACTTACAAATTTTGATTTTACTGTTTAATTTGAATTATGACTGTGTTCTACATTATTTAAGCTAATAGACAAAACAAAATTTAACTAGTTTCAAATTTCTCCCCTTCCGCTTTTTTGCTCTTCATTCAAAGTTTCATAAAAAGTGTTACAGTGATCGGATTTAGTTCAAATATGCGCAGTTTTGTTCGATAATCTGTTTCCATCTAGACGGCAACTTCATAATACCCCCCTCCTTATTTGCGAAGAACTCGGACAGCCACTTTTCACAAGCCTCTTTTGAGTTCAACTTCACACCACCAAGGGCGTTCGCCAGGGACCGGAACAGGTGGAAATCACTTGGCACTATGTCCGAGCTATATGGTGGATGCGATAAAACCTCCCATCCGAGCTCCCGTAGCTTCTGACGAGTCATCAACGAAGTGTGTGGTCTGGCGTTGTCCTGGTGGAACATTACCTTCCTGTTGGCCAATTCTGGACGCTTCTGGTCGTTCGCAGTAGATGGTAGAATTAAGCGTCTGGCCATATGGGAGCAGCTCATAGTGGATGATTCCCTTCCAATCCCACCAAACACACAGCAAAACCTTCCTGGCCGTCAATCCCGGCTTGGCCACTGTTTGGGCCGATTTTGCGTCGCCAGGCACAATCCGCTTCAAAAAAGGGTCGAGTTCGTTCCGCTTCAGCAGCATATCGCAGGCGTTGATTCGGTCCAGAAGGTTTTTTTGCGTCAAATCATGCGGCACCCAAACATCAAGCTTTTTTTTGTATCCAGCCTTTAGATGGTTGAAAATGGTTTGGTGACTAGCTCCCATCTCCTGGGCGATGTCACGAGATGCCACATGCCGGTCTAACTCCATGTTTTCCATGATTTGATCGGTATTCGTCGTCACAGGTCTTCCGCCGGCTGGCTTATTCATGGTGTCGTTTTCACCGGCTCTGAATCGTCGAAACCATTCCTCCGCGGTTCGAAGTGATAGAGTACCATCCCCCAAAACACCACTTATCTCACGGAACGTTTCTCTAGCGGATTTGCCTTTCAGGAAGGAAAACTTTAAAATAGCGCGAATTTCGGCGTTAGTGAACTTCATGTTTACAAGTCTATAACTGTTGAACGTAATATCCAAACTAATAATGCATAAAGTCGTTTTGTAGGTTATGTCAAGACCTTTCAAATGATGTATGGTATTGTCAGATACGAGCTCTGTAGCGCTTTGTACATAGCCGGAAAATTCAAAAGACAAAAAGGCGGAAGGGAGATATTTGACAACCTTATATTAATAAAAACATATAAACTTACAAGGTTCTAGTCGACAGAAAAAAAAAATTAAATAAAAACCGGTCAAGTGTGAGTTTTACTCACCCGCCGAGGGTTTCGTTCGCAAACAAATTAGTAGCTTAGACTTAGTTATAAGTCTAAGAAATTAACAAACTAAAATAGTCAAATTAAATTCTCTGTTCATTCAGTAAAATTCTTCTTCTCATTTCGAACGAAACTCAACAAAAGAAAATCCTTTCCTATTTGCTGATCGCTCCGGCCGTGTGAAAATTGGTTTGGCTCATTTAGGGGATGAAAGCGACACTGAGACTGCCGTCAGTTCATCGTTTTTTACAGGTAACTGATTCGATTTAGATCTTTAATTTCTCGAAAAATTGTATGAAAATAATTTTTTTTACATAATATTTTATTGTTCTTTCGCATTTTTTTCGACTTTAAAGCTTAATATCTCGAAAACCTTGTTCTTTCGCATTTTTTTCGACTTTAAAGCTTAATATCTCGAAAACCTAACTTCCAAATAAAAAGTTCAAAATCAAAACTCTATTTCATTTTGCAAGACCTATCCGATGGTACCTTACTTAATATATTCCCATGAAATTTTTTTCAAAAAAAGTTAGTAATTAATTTATTTTACTACGAATAAAAAATCATACACGATTTCTGGATAATTTTGGGGTATTGCTATGAGTTGCCCCATAACTCCAATTTTTTTCAGATTTTTTGGTCAAATATTCCGGAAAATAAGGTGGGGGACACGGTACACAAGTAAGTTTTTGGCAGTTTGTTAATAACTTCCTACCAATAAGAGTAAGGTGATTACCATAGTACAACTTTTTGATCTAACTAACATCTTCTTTCCAACGATATCCATACCAAGGAGCTAGTAAAAGAAATTTGTTTTTCAAATTTAGTATTGGTACTAAGCTTTTTGCTTGTATACATTTTTTTACCTGAACTTTCTTTGGACAAGTGAAATACATATTTTGGCGAAGTTTTATTTCTTGATTCTTAGTGGTTCGCCAATTACCAAGAATAAAGCTTGTGACAGACAGACAGACATTTTCATTATCAGAACACCGCCCCTTTCCAATGACACCCATATCGACCGTCAAAGTTAATAAAAGTTTTTTCGGGCGTTAGTATTAGCACTAACGTTTTCTTTAATCTACGACTAATTCCAAAAAAAATGCATGATTTGTTTTTGGGTCGCCTAGATGCATCTTCAGTTCAAATTTCATCCCTTAACTATAAAGGACTTATAAGTTATAGTCAAATATGTAAAAGGCGACAGACAGACAGACAGACACCGAAGTGATTCCATAAGGGTTTCGTTATTCCTTTGGAACAAAACCCTAAAAATAAAAACCAGTGCAATAATATAATAATAAAAAAGTTAGTGTTTGTGCATTACTTCTACATGGGCAGCAATTGAAAATGGTGTTCATAAAAGTAAAGTGACGCTGGATTGGAGGGAATTCTCCTCAAACAACTTACTTACTTATCAGGTAGTCAACACTTGGAGGGTCTATGTCTGAGATAACGCTGCTTTTCAACGTTAACGGTCTGGTCATGCTACTTCCATGCTAGTTTGTCCTCGACAGTAGGCTACGGATCACAAATCACCTATACAAGATACCCAGCTTTCCAGGCTGGAAAACCCCTCGCCCACATTTTGCACGCACACTTATTTGGGCTTCTGAGCAAATTCACGCACATTGTTATATGCTTCCGAGCAACTCCATTTTGTTCTAAATTTTAGATTTTCGCCGCCATTGCTTGTTGTACGTTGTGCGGATGGACGTTACTTTTTGAAAGCATGGAATACATTTTTTAATTAATATAAATAGGCTAAATGTGTTATTATAGTTTGAGTAATGGTTTGAGAAATACGCATTGCAACAATAGAAACATTTTTTGTAGATATTTCCATTAAAATAAGCCTAAAACTTGCAAAAAAAATTGGTGGTTGCAATGGCTAATCTTAAACAGGAACCAATTGGCAGCTCACACGTATTCACAGACAGGAATTACATAAAAAACGCTGTCAAATGAAATCAAGGGGAACGAGATGGAGATGGATATCTTGTTTAGCTCATTTGTGCTACGGATTCTTTCTTCATCGACAGCATATATTTCGCTTTGTCCTCATTTATTTTGAGACTAGTTCGCTAAGTCTGCTGATCAATCGCGGTGGCCCGCTGGGAACGTGCGATGATATCATTATCATCTGCGTAGACCAGCAGCTGGACCGATTTGTGGAACCTTCCGTGTTGCCGTTGGATCGCGGCACTATTTGATCCAACACGAGACTGAAGAAGTCACATCACATTGCATTCTTTTGCCGATGCCGAATTCGGTGAATGTTTTATATGGTTTGGAGGTTCTTACGCCAAGCTGAACAGTGCATCGAGTGTTGTTGAGTGTAGATCGACACAACCGGATCAGTTTTGGATCCCAGGGTCTCGAATTCGGCCATCGGACTAAACAATTCTCTGCTATGCCTGCTTTCATATGCGGTTTTAAAGTCGATGAAAAGATGACGTGTATCGGCCTGAAATTCGCTAGTTTTTTCGTGGATTTACCTTAGTGTCTTGTAGAACGCTCTTTATAATCATTGGTTGCTTAACAGCCCGCGGAGAGCCAGAGCCCAGATTGTCGCGCCTCCACTGTGTTTAAAAGCGATAGATAAGCTTATGTCATACGAATAACGATAAGGCTTTGTTTCGATTAGGGAATAAAATCAGGATGGACTAGTTGAACCCATGATGGTTTATGTATATTGTTACAAATATGCTACGACTTCACCCGCATATTATATGAAGGTGCAACCAACGCTCACAATATATTAGTTTTGGCGACACCTGGTGTTTGATCTATGCAAACACCAAGCGTGCGTCTAATACCTTTTTAAAACCGCTCGCTCTCTCCAACCGCGGCTTCTTGTAGGTGGAGAGACCGATCGGTGATCTCTTCCTCTAGTAGCGTGGTCAGTCGTGGACGTTTCCTTTGTTGCTCTTGAATTACAAATAAAATTCAATAATTTAAAACAGAAAATAAACCCTTTTCATTTATTTATATAACTATATGTACATAACTTTTGAAAAGCGTGAATTTTCATCCATACATTGTTAAAGTTGAAAGTTTCCTTACAAGGGAGGAATAAATAGGTTAAATACATTTGATTAGATTCCTTCATTACAAAGTAACATCAATTGTATAGTGCCGTGCACCTAACTAGAGATCGCTCGAATCTCAGATTAAGCATAACGGTGTTTTAAATTTTTTTTAGTCTTCACAGCAACTCTTTAAGGCTATTGAGCATTACGCAATAGATCAATCGATCTTCAAATGCATCAATAACAATCGCATTTCGTATTGTGTAACACAATCGATGCAGAATTTTATTATGTTACTGTAACTAATGGTATATATATTGTGAATTTTATTACGTTTGACATATTTCGCAGCATATCCCTTCATAAAAAGCTGAGCATGTTTTGATGCGGGCATCCAACATGTTGCTCAGGTGGTTTCCATAAACATCAGAAGTAATTGAAATTGCCATAAGATCGGCACTAAAAAAAGGTAAATCTACAGTTAATGCACTTCATAAATTTACGGACATTGTAGAGAAATTCTTAAAAGGAAAAAAGGTCGAACTAGGCGCCTTTATGGAGATAGTAAGGGCATTTGATAAACGTCATGCTAAGAGAGAGGTTTATATTATTAATGTAATAATTAAAGCGATTGAACGCTGTGCGCAAGGGGCTATACTATTTACCCCAGTCAATTTTAGTTGATTAAGTCCTCAATGTACTAAATTCGAATGGCTTCACAGCTACGCATATGATATTACTACAATAATTAAACATTCAGACACCATAGGAGAACTTGCAAAAAGCCATTTTAAAGGCTGGAACTGATGCGATGCACCGAAACCCATCGAAACTAACATCAGTAGATGCAGCAAAAGAAGAAGCGACAAATTTCAAACTATCAAAATCAATGAAACCATCATTCCATTACCGGATGAGGCTACGTTCCTAGGTTTACTCTAGATCAAAAACTAACATTGACAAAATATGCAAAAAGGCTATCAAAGCCTTTCTCATATTTGGGAACGTACACGTGTAAACGATCTGATGCCTCTGGAGCCAAACTTCACAAAACTCTAAGCAATAATGATAACTGGCAGAGATGCTGTTTTACTCATCTTAGTATTATATAGGTGGGAAGATGTAGCCTTCATATCTCTCTCTGCAATTATTAATCAATATTTCAGGCCGAACTGTACGCAATTAATAAAGCCTTACACAGCATTATTGAAAGAAAGCTAGCTAAAACAACGACATTTATATTCTCAGCTAGCCAGGCTGTCCTCAGGGAGCTACAGTGACGATCAATTAATGTGTGCGCAAATTTGTTACGTTTCTGGCGAAAGGCGACACCACACCGTGTCAAACACTGTCACGTCTATAGGCCCTATAACCCTTTTCTTCATGTAATATAACGTAACGTAATCATATGACGTTAGTTAAAGCAACCAGTTCCAGGAACCCGCTCCAGGAACCAGTTCCGACAGGGAAAAGAACCGTTCCAGGTTCGTTCCGGGGGTGGAACGATTTTGCGCAACTCTATTCCACATGTATAAAAATTATAACACAGTGGAGGCGCGAAAAGCTGGCCCTTCGTGGGCTGTTACACCACTAATGATAATGATCATAAAACACTAGCAAATTCATGAAACTGGACCAAACTAGCTAAAGAAACCCTGTAACTAAGCAAAGCTAACTTGAGAGTGTTGTGCGAAGCACTTACAGGCACACGGTAAGACACAAGAAGGGTCTGACCAACACGGAAATGTGCAGACATGGTCAGACAGATATGGTCAGGCTAAGGAGACTATGGACCACTTATTAACCAACTGCCCAAAACTGGACCTAACCAGATTCAAAATAATCAAGAAACGAACGTAATAGGGACCGGCTTCGAAGACATCCCAACTAGGTACATTGCCAAATTTATGAAGACAACATTCAAATCATCATCAAAGGGGCTAGAATACATCTTTACAGTTGCAGTACAAGTGGCTTAGTGAGACTCATCATTTTCATCAAAATCAATTTTAATACGTAGACTTTGACATCATCGTAGTTTTTGTTCCATCTTGGGAAATGTGTAGTTCTGTAGACGAACACTGAAGCGAGATAGACTACGCTAATGCTATGTTTTTAGTGTATTTGGTGGCGCCGTTTGCGTAAAAGATGAGTAATAAATTCAAATGACCGGACTTAATTTTAATCTACAAACATTTGATTTTATAATCAGCTTTTGCGCTGTTGTTATTTATTTCCATGTTGTAGTTGCCATGGTTAAATTGGTTTATCAAACTTTGGCACGTGCAAGAATTTGCTTGTTCTTTAACCGGTTATCAGATGCGATATTAAAAAAAAAATACAATAAAACAGCATGCTTCGCACCTCGTGACTGCAAACTTGAAAAGAAAACGAAACTGTATTTGTAATCCAATACATTGAACGCCTACTATACACCCAACCACTAAAACATCAATTACTTTATATAAAATTCTACCAGACTTTTTCAAATCTTAGCTCTCAATAGTATTAATTTTGAGATGTTAATCATTCAATTCTTCGAATTTAAGTTTATTATAAATAATGACCACCCTCTCTTCGTGCATGAATCATACGCATGAAAAGTGAACTGGCTCTTCCAATAGTTACTAGTAAGAGGGTCTAATCTTTTTATTGATAACGGTGCGCCTTACAGCAAAAAAAGGTATGTACAATTCAAATTTAATTAATAAAGAAATAAGTAGACGATTTGGCTTTGTTATTGTTTACAAGCTTATCACGATGAGCATATCAACGCCAATTAATTTGGGGAACTTTTTTTTTTGCATGCGGTGTTGTTAACGTAATTCCTTGTCTTTGTTTGTTGCCGCTAACTCTCAATGCTTTACATTTGGGTTATAAGAAGCCAGAGTTTCCTCACAACCACTATATTATGCCGTTTAAATATTTTAAACATGTAAAAGATACCGGCATTCAATCTTTAGTACCGCAGCATTTACTGATGCAGTTAGGCAGTTATGATGAGTCAACCTTGGCTTGTTGGCTAAAGAGCTCTGCTCATACTACAAAAAATGTATGCACGAACAAAGATGCGTTCAAAAACGTTCCTTTCGATACGTTTGTAATGTTAAAACATCAAGGATTGTTTTACAAAATATAATGTCGATGTTTAGAAATTTGTTAATACAACGCTTAAAATATAATTTGAACTAGCTGCTACCCGCGACTTCCCTTTACTTAAAATGAGATCGGTAATTTCTTAAACACTACTATATCTCGCCGCCATTATAGCCTTTTGACACGTCTTGTTCAGCCAGAATGTCCAAGAAATATAGCCTATATCCATTTGCAAGGTCTAACATATCTCTGTATTAAATTTCATCAAAATCGGTCGTGGTTTAGACGTGAAAAGGTAAACGACAGACAGAGTTACTTTCGCATTTATAATTTTAGTAGGTACTTTCCCGTCTCCTATTCAAGGTAACTTTGAAGAAAAATGTGTAGTGCCTCCGCTCTAGTTTGTTGAAAATCTTCAGCAAACTTGACAAAGATTCAACCCGTGATTTTATTACTGCTTTAACATCACTAAGAGTCCTATCTAGAGGCTCTACATAAAGTCTATAAGTCATGGAACAAAGGATCAGTAATTTGACTCAACGAAATTATAAGAGTAAGAAAAAACCGGTCAAGCGTGAGTTTTACTTACCCGTCGAGGGTTTTATTATTTCGTCAACAGATTAGATCAGCTTTTGAATTTTTTAAAGAACCATAAAAATTCTTATTGCGGATCTACTTTAAAAGATAGGCATATGCTGTCGCGGGCTTTTTTTTTTAAACTTGTTGAGACGATCTATCGAATGATATATAATTTTTTTGTATCTATAACTGTTTACACAGCCTTAGAAGCTTGCTATTTCTTAACTAATCTTCCGGGCAACTTTTTCCTTCCCTTGTTTGAAGAATAACGAACATTTTAAGAAAAAAATTATGCAAATCGGTCCAGCCGTTTTCAAATTATGCGCTTACCAACGAAATTGTTCACCTTAGCCTAACACTGTCTGTAGCCGGTGTCATTTAATCAATTCAAACCTACCTAAATTCAAACTAAATTAAATTAACCCTTTACACTGATAAAAAAGTGAACCGAATTTCACAACCCACAATCGAGTCCGCGGTTTCCCATAAACACCATGTTTATGGGAAACCGCGGACTCGATATTTTCCTGGTAGCAACCACTATAGGGATCAGCATCGCCAAGCGCAGTTTTTGTATTTGATGAAGTTATTTCTTTTGTTAAATAAACCACTATTCTAGAGTTGAGTTCGGGTTTATTCCTTCGTTTCAGTTTACATTTTCAGAGCAAAATACAGACAAAAAACAAAAAGAGCATTTTAGGTGTTTTATAATAACGTGCACGGTACTGTATATGGTCAGAAACGCAAGTTGGGACTTTGGAAAAAGGTGTGAGCCAAGAATTGGCAGTCACCCATTGCATCCAAAAAAAGATTAGATTTAATTATAAGTTACTTCGATCTTGTCAAAAATATTATCCAGTTAATCAGAAAGGTGTTCTTCCCCCTATAATCCTGGTGTCGTACTCGTCTCTAACTGATCACCACAGAAAACTGTAATTTTTTCTTAAAAACTTTGATTGATTCGTTTTAAGCAGTGTTAGAAAAAAAATCGTTGACAGAAAATGTCTGTCAAAGCAATTCTATTATCAAACAACCAAGAGCCAAAAAATGTTTTAAAATTCAACCATTCACACAAATCGTTATTTATATTATGCTGCTGCCTGTATAAAGTGGAATTAGGGCGCCATAATTGACACTGACAACGATACTCCATACCCGTACCATGATTTCTTTCCGCAATTTTATATCGGCTTTCTGAAACTTAAGTAAATTAGGAAAACTCAGCAACACAATTTAAAATATTGCGCATTGCTTATCATTCCTTTTACCAATAGTGTCAAAATTATAAAAGGAAAATTCCATTACTTACACGCTTCCAGTCGTCATCAGATGTTGCTAGCGTAACAGCACGGCTATACGTAAACAGCAGGGGTATTCGTTTTTGATTAAATCACTTTGACAAGGACTTTAAAGTTTATTAAGTAATAATCTCCCTTGGTCTGTTGCAAGAGTGGGAGAGCGGGCGCCGACTAAATTTAGATGTCTTATCGTAAGGCAATTGGAAAGCTAAAGTACAAAAGAACTAGACGAGTATGGGCCATACGATTTATACCATGCTTACACGTATACACTACTCAACGATAAGATAAACCAACGACGCACAGTGGGGCAGAATACCCCAAATGTTGGCATTAAACCAACCAGCAAAGTTAGAATTTTGAAATTTGGCATAATTACTTTTAGTACAATTGTAAATTCATTGTCAAAATAACATGTGGCCACACCTACTAAAACGCCCACCTTTTTAAAAAAAGAAAATGTTTCTTTTTTTTTTTTGCGGCGTAATAAATTGATCGTGTTTTCGTCAAATCTTTTAGTTTTCAAACTAAATCGGGCTGCAAAATTAAGTTGCTGTTCAGTTTTATATAGCTTCGAGTTAAAAATATCGGCTGGTTCAGAAGCATTTTAAAAATTATAATTTAATTTATTGTATTAGGCGGCGTAACAGCCCGTTGAGAGCCAGAGCCTAGCTTTTTCGCACCTCCACTGTGTTGTGCGCGTTATAATTTTGACACATGTGGAGGGGACCTACTGTTTAATGCCGGTTCCGAACGGCGAATTGCGAAAGCTTTTCATGACAGAAGTACTCCAGGAGGGTTGTCAGTCGTTCGCTGGAGGTGGGGCCGTGAAAAATGTTTGTGGTATTATTTCCCTGAGCCGGATTCGAACCCAGGTACTCTCGCTTGACAGTCCGACGCACTAACGATTAAGCCACGGCGCCCAAATATGAAAGAAAAATTATTAAAAAAAACAATGGCCAAACTTACAAAGTACTACACCAGTTTTGAAACATGTTCTTTAATCCTACACTTAAGTTTAATTATATATGTTCATCGCTTTTAAAAAATTCGCATGCAAACTGAAAAACTTTTCCGAAAAAGGCAAAATTTTTAAAAATCTCGTACAACAAAAATTAGCTAAAAGTTTAAACGGTCCCTCAAAGTACATTCAGGAAACAATAATAAAACAAAAAACTAGGGCTTGAACGGAATTGGAACATAACTAATTACACCAATGTTTAAAAAAAAAAGCAATAAATAAGATGCATTTGGAACTGGTTCTCTTAATGTTACTGTAATTTACAGCTCAATGTACTTTCGCTCACAAACTATTATTTTTTAGCTTGGTACATACCCGAGTTAGATGGTTCCATACCAAAAATTTTGCTAATCTACACGATTTCAGAAATTTTTCATCATAAAAAATACTTTAAAAACGCTTCTATTTAGGCAATTGCTATCAGTGAGAATATAATTTTTTGGTGTTATGCCCGCTCTTAGGGCATTCTGCCCCACTGTGCGACGCTCGGAATTGAACTACTTTAAAACAACCGGAATGGAGTAATGCCTATTATCTTTGGAACGTCATGCAATACAAAAATGATGAATTGATGTAAATGTGGATTGTACTATGCTTATCTTTTTGCAGTGTGATGGTAATTGAGTGTTGTGAAAAAGCAGAATTTTTGTTGAAAATTCTTGGTAGGCGTGGATGTTTAAAGAGCAGTGAATCTAAGGAAACGATTATCTGCTCGGACAAAAGGACTTATGTTCATTTTTTTGTAACTAAGACTTCTGCTAAACCCAATGCTAGACACCGTGGGTCCTTGTTATAAGATTTGGTGTAGGTAAGCGTAAAGCAGAGTCGTACTGTTAATGTTGTTCATGTAAGAAGCCCGTTGTTAAAAAAAAACAATAATAATTTAAACTATTTTTTTCACTTTTTATTTGATCAATGCTATTACTAAGGAAAGCCTGTAGCTGCCAGTAGTACATCACCGACTCAAGAAATCTGAGGCTTATCAGTACGCGTGGGTACATACATACAGTATCGGAAAATTTTCATTTCATTTTTGTGTCATCCGCCACAAGCAAAAACGTTTGCGTTGGGTGGGTGCTACTGTTTTGTCCTGTACTGTATTGTATTGGCCATTGCTATTTTCGTCATTGTCAGGTACCCATACTTATGTTTCTTACACTATTTGCCGCGAGCACGAGTATCCTACTGATTAACCCAAATTTGTTTTTTTTTCCTTTTTTTATTTCCTGTTGCCATATTTATTAGGTCGATGGCGTCATTTACTCTTTTATCAACTGTCAAGTGATAGAAGAAAGTAAGGCACTAACGTCTCACCATTTTTTCTTACGAAAAGATACACTTGCCGTTATCGGATAAGAAATCTATTTTTAATGGTTGAAGTCACCACTATGTGAATAAGTAGAGTAGTGACGTATACGGTTTGATTGGTACTCGCTTTCAAATATTCACTACATTTTAAGTGTGAACTGAATTCAATAAATTTAGAATGACATATTTGCTAGAATGCGTGTAGCAATGTGTTGCCCATGGAGCCCATTAGAGACTTGACTTAGGAAGTCAAGGTCAATCAACCACGTGCTTGTGTCACATTGGCGCTGCGTAGCAAAGAGTGATTTTTTAGCTATTATCTTTTTGGCAACACTGGTTTAAACAGCTGACGCACGTTTCGTGTTTTGTTTCACTGTCAAACATCTTCAGTTTGGTCCACCATGAATCGTTTTAGAAACGAACAACGCTTGCAAATTATTGAATTTTATTATCAAAATGCGTGCTCTGTTAAGAAAGTTCATCGCGCGCTTCAGCGTGTTCAGCGACGAAGCTCATTTTTGGCTCAATGGGTACGTAAATAAGCAGAATTGTCAATTTTGAAGTGAATATCAGCCAGAAGTATTGCAAGAGCTACCAATGCATCCAGAAAAAGTCACAGTTTGGTGCGGTTTATAGGCTGATGGCATCATTTGACGTAACTGTGAATGGTGAGCGCTACCGTGAGACAGAAAGTGTCACTGTGGCCACGAGTGGGCCTATTGTGACTGCCCCCACTTATGGCTCACGCAGAAGGCCCGAGTTCGTAATGAATCTTAGGATGCTTTTGGGTGAGCTGGCAGCTATATTTCCTGCCTCTAGGTAGTGCCTGCCAAGGTGTCGATGACGAGTACTGACTAAGCAGTTACAGTGACACAGTATGTGTTCCGCTGTTTCTTCGTCCTCGTTGCACATTCGGCAGGTGTCATCCTGCGTTAAGCCCATCGCTTTTAGGTGTTTTTTAACTGGGCAGTGCCCAGTCAGAAAGCCTGTGACGGTTCGAATCTGACTCCTCGTGAGACTGAGGGGCGCAGATTATAAAAATATCTGTACGTCTGTCATTAAGTCTTAGTCTCTGTTACTGGTGAACCACTGAGAGTTAAGAAATGAAATTTCAACAAAAGATGTGTTTCGATTGCGCAGTAAAGCTTCCGAAAAAAAATACATACTAGCAAAAACGTTAGTACTATTACTATATTGTTTGAAATTGTTTTTTTATTAAAACTAATCATGTTCTATATCATTCGATAGATCTTTTTAAAAAAAATAACAAGATAAGTTATTTCTTTTGCTAAATGAAATACACTTTTTGAAATGTTAACTTAACTCTATGTGATTTGAATTTAGTCAATAGGACTAAGAAAGTAAAAACAATTAAAAATATTGCGAAGATCCGCAATGGAGATCTTAACCCATTTACTACCATTTTACCTGCTTGGGTACAGAAAATTGAACAACATTATGGCTTTACCGTTGTCCTTCTTCAAATGTTTTGTGATGATATTTAATTTTTTTTGGTTTGTTGAAATAAATTCCACAAGGTGTGCACCTTGTTATATCAAAAGTAAATCAATAGCCTTTTTTATTACTCTAAGTGATATGTTATTGCAATTTTCTCGCTGTTTTGGAGGTTGGCCCACTTTTTCCAAGAGAACAAATATTAATTTCATCAATTTTCTTTTTATTTTTTGGGAAACGGCTCGAAACTTATAACGGAATTAGATTAAAATGAAAAATCAAGGGTTATTTTATTTTTACGCTAAGTACGTACGCGTAAGTTAGATGTACCCGCTTGAGTACAATGGGAAAAACTGACGTTTTTTTTTTTTAGAATGGAAAAAAACTGTTACAGAGAATCGCGAATCACTATTAGAGAAGTTGCTGAAGATGTCAACTTATCGGTTGGTTCATGCCATGCAATTTTTTCGTAAATTTTGGTAAAATTTGCTGAATTTTGACCAAAAAAAACAGTTTAGTTTTTGGCCAAAAACAATACCGTAATCATGCCTCAGCCCCCGCCAGATTCGCCAGATTCGCCAGATTTAACTCCCTCCGACTTTTTCCTGTTCCCAAGATTGAAGAGACCCATGAAAGGTTTTTTGCGACGATTGAGAAGATACAAGAGAGAGAAGAGCTGAGCTGAGAGAGCTCAAGGGCATAACAACAAGTGCATATCAGAACTGCTTCGGGGATTGGAAAAAAACGCTGCGACAAGTGTATTATATCTGAGAGGGCTCCTTTGAGAGCGACAAAATAGAAATTGAAGAATAAATAATTTTTTTGAGAAAAAAAAATTACCTTATTTTTTGAACAGGCAACTGCCGATCTCCGACATCTCATGCTTTATATCTGCAAGCTTTATCTGAAGGTCAGCCTTTTCCAAAGACAATTAAAAAGCCTCATAAAGATTTCAGACAGATTTGTGAGTTCTGCGACATAGTTTTGTGCCTCAAAAAGAATGCTTTGAAAAAATGCAGGTACAGAATGCAACCGTATTTTCCCATTGTACCTGCTTGAGTACAGCTTAAAAACCATACTTCCTACTTTTTTTTAAAAAATAAAAAAAATATTTTCGTGTTCCTTGAACATTATGTTTATGTTACCGAAAATTTGAAATTTTAGTTTTAAATGTCTTTGGTAATAAATGGGTTAATAAGGTACTGCAATATGTTGGGTCTCGCCTCTTTTGAGGTCGAATTCAGTATCAGACTGACACGGTGTAGAAGTGGCCGGTTGACCCACTATAGATAGAAATATAGAAACAAACCCCAAATCCCAGACACAAACGAACACCCAGATGTAAAACAAAGCCAAACAATTTTTTTTTTGTAATCAAATTTGTATTTTCATTTATAATTGATTTAAAATTTTCGATCTACCAAGCGGGTTACTCACTTTGACCACCACAGTACACCGTTCTAAGCCTCAACAGGTGATTTGTGGTTTTCTGCTAAAAATGATGAACTGAAGACAGTCTCAGTTTCGACGCGGAAATTTCATCCGTTAAGTGCACCAAAGAAAACGGGAAAGGATTTTGGTGTTTAGTTTCATTTAAAATGAAAAGAAGAATTTTACAGAAGCTCTTTTGATTTGTTAATTTCTTTGACTTATATTAACTCCTAATTACGATTCTATTTGCGGGAGAACGAAACTTTCGGCACGTGAGTAAAACTCACAATTGACCGGTTTTTTTACTGGGTACTTTGTAACTACAATTTTTAGATTTACGTTCAAATAATCTGAAAAAAGACACTGCCTTATCGCGAATAAAATTTCACCCGGAATTTTTTCCCTTTACGCCAGTCTCCTATCGTAAACAACTTCAAAAAAAGGGAAACAATTCCCGGCAAAAAAGGCGGAATCGGGGAAAGTATTTACAGGGGTTAAATTAAGACATTTCTCCTCCTTTATTTGTATTCATTTTGTGTACGCATTATTTAAACCTTTGCTTGATATACGCTGAGTTCCTTTTCCCCCTTGTTTGGCTTGGTGGAGGTCCTGCAGACATAAAGTTGTTGATCACATTTAACATGGCGAATTGCCAGCATCGATCCCCATAGTGTGCAGGTCAAGTTGAGGTCAAGTTGAAATACGATTTATGAGTATGCTCTTCTCCCAGTACTTCTGGAGCTGCTCACCAACTAAAAACTCCCCACACAAACAAGGGGCAACAGCAACACAGTAGAAAATCGTATAAGGTACATTACACAAAAGTTTAAATAAAGCATACCCAAAATTAATTATTTCTATAAGCAAATACATGAGATTTTTCTTAGTTGACTAGTGGACAAGCCCCCTGCTCGCTTCGCTCACCACGCCCCGCTGTTTTTTCTCGCTATTCTAAAAGAAAATATGTGACGTCGGAGAAGAGATTTTTCCTTTTTCGAAGTTGCGTAAGGGAAACAAATTCCGGGAAAATTGTATTCTCGATAAGGCTGACTCATTGATAAGAAGTAAGAAACTGAAAATCAATAATTTAATTCATTGTTGTCAGTAGTATTCATATCCACTTTTTCCATAATTTTTGCTTTAAATATTCTTATGCATACGCCCTAAGCATACATACGAGCTAAAACTTAATACGTAACGGGATTTGATTGTATGTTTTCTTGCTGTAATCCAAACCAATCGATAAAGTTGTCATAGTTATTGTTCTTCAAGAATTCTTAGCTGACACGAACATGATTACGATAACGCCTATACATACATGGCGCTGACTAGACGTGACCAGCTTTGGACTTCCTCTTGACTTCAAATTATTACTGTGCAGCTGATAAATAAATTCGAAAATCAATGCAAAATTACCGCCTGTTGAGACATTATTTCTGACTTCAAAACCATAAACGACTTTTATCTTTCTCATTTCAATAAATTTTAGTTCTCTACAAAAAAGTCTTTACTGCGAAAGTTCTTAGCTTCAATGAAAAAAAGAAGAGAAACGTCTTGCAAAAAAATTAAAAATAATAGAGGTCTTATTTTTATTTTTTTTATTTAATAACTCCTTACCAATGAGATTTGATCTATTATAAAATGTTTCTATCTATTACCAAATTGTTGATCTATCTGACATTGTGTTTCTAATGATATCCACGTCAGAAATCTAAAAGAAAAAATAAATTTGTTTTTCGAGTTTACTGATATAGTGTAAATATTTTATTCTAAATATTGGCAGTAATCGCTTATTGCTGATCTGCGGTGAGTGTACGCCTAACATTTTTTATGCAAAAACTGGCTAATTAAAAAAATATAAACAAATCTATCTCTGCAAAAAAAATTACGTGCAATAACTAAGAACAGATAAAACAATTAGGGAAAACAATTTTAAATTCAAAAAAAGTTTAATTTTTTGTCAGTAATTTGTCAAACACATTGTTGCCTAATGGTCCATAGTGGTTTTTTCTTTTATGCGTGAGAGATGCGTCAAAAAGGTCTGATCAAGTAAGAAATTCAAAAAGATTGCAAATTCAATTGCAATCATATAAACTCATGAGTAGTTAAAAACTAGCTGTTATACAGCAGGGAACTGGAAAACTTAATTAGAGAAGCCACTATAGACCTTTCAGTTAGCTATGTCTAATGAGTTGCTGAACGAATAAAAATAAAGTAACAACAGAAACACGCAAAAAAAGTCGCCTATTGTTACATCTCTCAACAATGCAGGTAGACCCACCATTATCTTTATCACAGTTTTCCTCAAGCTCTTATAAAAGATCGATGTAATGCCTGCAATGGTCATCCGATTCGACCAAATCGGTCACTGTATTGAATGGGGATCGCAAGGCAGATGAAGGCAATGCTACTATGGGTATCCTCACTCAAAATGTTCTAAATGTTAAGTTTATTTGTATGAAAGCCCACAAATAATGGTTTTGTATCATATCACACCTAAATTGTATTTAAAATTTATAAAAATATTAATAGAAAGGAGAAATTAACAAAATGTCTATGTTTTCATATAATTCCACCAATGCCCAATGTTGCCTATAGGCAACGTTTCATAACGGCTAAAACACAATATATAGGAAATTGATTATAGTTCATAGTGAAATTGTTATCAGTTCATACTAAGTCCAAACTAGCAACTTTATATTCTTAAAAAATGTTAGCCACGTCCCAATTAATTCGGGTTAACAGTATAGTATCACTTATCACCAGCAGAAACGCATCCATTTGTGAAGTTTGTACATAGATACATTCGACACTAGCTGTCTCAGCTATAGAATGTACCTACAATTTGTTCAATACATAATGAAATACACTTTAATAATTATACAAATCCTGCAATACTATCTTTACTATATTTAACGTAATTTAATAAATTTGATGTTATATAACTGTATATTTACATTTGAATCCTTATATTGTAACTTTTTATTGTAACTTATGAATTGCATTTTATTTGTATTGAATAAAGTACTACTACTACTACTACTACTACATTCAAAAAAAAAAAAAAAAAAAAAAAAAAAAAAAAAAAAAAAAAAAAAAAAAAAAAAAAATTAAAAACTTAAAAAGTAAAAAAAAAGTCCTTCGGGAATATTACTTTACTGTATACATCATATGAACAACAAAAAAATATTAAAATTACAGTACTTAACGGATATAAGAAAAACTAAAAGTCCAAAGAATCTTTTTCTATTAACCGTCTTTTTCTTTTATGAGATAAACGGATATAACAAAACATTTTTTTTTATAAAAGAACAACGTATATAAGAAAAAACTTTTTCTAATAAGCTATACAAAAGTTTGAGAATCGAATGAAAAAAAAAAAAACTATCAAGGCCAACTGCCATTTCGTTTGAGCTATTAATAGCAAAATATTATATTAGGTTGGGGAAGAAGAAATCCATTATTTTTGCGAACTTCAAGACTTTATTTAACATGTTTCGGATTGTCCGTTTTGTTCTATAATTTGTTGCCATTTTAAAGGTAGCCCCATAGCCTCATAACGCCTCTCTCATAGAAGTCTTGGTCCTTATTGGCGAAAAACTCTAGTAATCGATTTTCACAATAATGGATTTCTTTTTCCCCAACCTAATATTAAGTTAGAGGGTTAACAGTATGTACGCACAGTATAAAATAAGTCTTTCTAGCCATGTTTTTTGAGGAGGTATTGTACAGTATAAAATAAAATGGTATAGAATAAATGGCTTGTTAGTTTCTTATAAGCAGATTATTGCTCATATAATATAAGATATTAGTGTCAAGAAATATTTTCTTATATCAATTTTATTTTGTGGTACAGTAGTCCCCGGATGATTGTCCCTCGCTTAATTGTATTCCCCGTTTAATTAATCGAAAAATCAAGCAAATCTAGAATTCCATAAGAAATGTTCACACTTTTCCGGTTTAATTGCGTACCCGCTTAGCTGCTCTACACGCATAATTGCACCCAATAACGTTAAGTTTGTCGTAAAACTGCATACAAAATCTCCCGGATAATTGAACGCACACAATGAAAGAAAAAAATGCGGTTCTGTATAACATCCCCGTTCGTTCGTTTACGAATTGCATTTTGTTGAGTCCATTTACAATGAGTTTAATTGTTTATTTCTTTAATCCATACACATGTGCTATACATTAAAAAAAATTCTTTATTGCGTTTGCATAGCACTTAAGCGGGATTCTTGTTATTGCGAAAATTGTGGCCAATGCAACTAACCGGGGACTACTGTAATTCATATGGGAAACGGCATGGTGCATTGTTCTTTGTTTCTTATATGAGTTTTTCTTATATCCGTTAAGTACTATACTAAAACCACAGCTAGCATTTGACATTCTGTAAATAAACTTGTGGTAAACTTTTTAATGCAATGAAACTCAGATGCCACATATGTAATTTGAGTTCCGCAATCACAGAAACAAATGTATATTAGTGAGTTAGTAGTGTTTAATAAGTTGTTTTAATAAAAGCGAATCTCTTTCATAAGTCATGCACCTTATATTTATAATAATACGCTATGTGGACATGTTATCAGTTAAAAGTGAACGCCTCTAAGATGCTTTTTGATGTTTGATTGTGAGCTGTTCGCTCATGAGGTGTTCCACTGAACACCACGAGTGACTTGAGATCAATGTTGATTTTCACTCATCATTATCAGGAAACGAAATAAATAAACAAATGCGATTGATATGAATGCAGTTCGTCGCGGATCTAAATGACAGTCGTCAATAGCAACGTACGTACACAATTTTATTAAAATTAATTCCTCTTCTGCTAAAGAAAGAAAAAAAAAAAAAAAAACACGAAGAATCTTCATGCCAGTCAAGTCACACCCATTGCTTCTGATTTTTATTTGTTTAAATTACATTTCGCAAGAAAAGAGCACAAAAGTAGCATTTTTGGCAGAACACAGTCACCTGACAGGTTAATATATTTATAAATGTTCGTACCGTTTTTTACCAGTGAAATCCACGGGATTTGACGTCCTTTGGTTGTGCTAATTCCTTTGGATTTTGTGACAATTCACAATATTTTTATGTATAGTACGAAATACTGCAGACTTTTTGCTCTTGTTGCTTTTTTCTGACACACAAATCACTAGCAAAAGAAAAAATCACTTCAATCTTAAGTTAATTGAACTTCAATTCAAACACAAAAAATTATATAAATTCTGCACCCTATGGGGGCGCGCAATTTGCTTGCAGTTTCTTAGTGCCTTTCGCGATTTTTCCTTTTTTTGACTGACTTTGCTATTTAACCCGGCGTGGTTGGAAATCGATATTTGTTCTTGTTTTACGTTTCGTGAGTATGCACTTTCAATGAAAAAAAAATCTTGTTTTTCACTCGTGTAAAAGATTCAGATTCAACTCAGGTCTTTGTTTTACGGTCTTAGGAATGGACTTCTTAGTACAAAGAACAACGCAAATTTAGAGAAATTTTTCCATTTTTAATTTTTTGTTTGGCGGACGCGAAAAAGAAAATGAAAAGAAAATGTTGACACTTTAGCCAATGCGGCGCTCTGTCACTGTATCTGTCATACTAGTAAAAAAATTCTGAGAAATTGTGTAGAGTTGAGGCTTGAATTTTGCACCACTGTCATGGATGACATGTGCGTGGTAAGTATAGTTCTAGTATGGGGAATTTCTCTTTAAGGTTTCTCTTACTAGCGAACAGATGGCAGTGACTGGCGAAAATTTGTGGCATATATAAATAAAAGGAAACGAATTTAGGTTAGTGCGTCGGACTGTTAAGCGATAGTTCCCGAGTTTAAATTTATTGAGTTATATTTACACATACAATATTTTTCCAACTCTGCCCTTATAGGGTTTGGTGCGTGACCGTTATAAAAGCAAACATTTCTCAATAGGCGTTGCTATTCGTGTCCGTGTCCGGAATAAAGGGGTCCCATTGTGAAGGGGTCAAAATGTACCCAAAGCCCTATCTTCATGTTGGGAACCAGAGAAATTATCCGTGAAGAAGAGTGTCCCTTATAAAGGGGTATCCGTAAAGAGAAGTTTCACTGTATAAGGATTTGAAAACAAAGAAAAGAACAAATGATGATGATAGTCACAAAATAGGCACTTGATATGTTGCTGTTTTTTCAACAATTGACCTGTGTCGCGCTTTCTATCACATTCTAATTGCCGAGGAAGATGTACCTAAAACAGGTATAATAAATGTAATGCATCACAATCGTTCCAGCGTTTTATAAACGAGGTACTCACCGCTCTTAATTCCGTTTACGCATGCATGGACGACCTCATAGTGGCTTCGGAAGCTGAAGAGCAGTACGAACTAGACCTGTGTCGGTCGTGATCGATTCCAATCGTTCACAAAGTCAATATTTTTGCAGGGACAGATTCGGTTCATTCAATACTTTGCTTTGATATAAAAGAAAGAAACAAATTATAATATTATTAATCTTTAAGCCAATGAGCAATTCATTAGTTACTTATGGTATTAAAATAATATAATCCCTTGATTTTGGTCCTGAAATGAACGAATGATCGATTGAAATGGTCGAATATTTTTAAACCCAATACCGTTCGTTTGATTTGAACGATTGGCACAGGTCTACCACGAAGAACTTCTCCGTCTAATTTTTCAAAGGCTCAGTCAACATGGAATGTGCCTAAATGCAGACAAGTGAGTGCTAGGGTCATTTCGCGTAACAGTATATGGCTCATCGCTTTTGCCTGACAGAATCCAAGCACTGCTCGAGTTCCCGAAACCCTAAGCCATCTTGGAGCTGAGATGATTTATCGGAACAGTCAACTTTTACAGAGGGCACATTAAAAACGCTGCTGGCGCACAAGAATTTCTGATTAGGACAGATCACAAACCTCTTATTTACGCGTTTCACCAAAGTTTTGACAAAGCATCGCCACGTTTGTCAATCGTTAGAGCGTGTGGGGGACTCTGTTGTAGTCAAAGGAGAGTCCAGCAAACAGGCCAAAATATCAAACAATATTCATATAATACGGGTAATCGAGTACCCGTTGCATCAAATATTGGAAATAATTGCTCAGTTTGCAACTTAAGTGACTACAATATATGTATGTATCACAGTGAGCAGCGCATCACAGTGAGAATGGCCCACCTTAAAAATACTCATTATTTTAGTAAATAATCAATGAAAGCAAAAAAAAAAAACAATTATTTAGTTTAAGTAAATTACTGTATTCGTAATTCAATTAAAAAAAAGTTAGCAATGAAACTGCAACAACAATACAAAAACAGATAACAAAAAAAACTCGAATAGACTCAATTTATATTGAAAATGACCCACTATTTGTTTTTATTTTGCTCGGAAATGTCTCAAAATTTTGGATTAGATGCTTGCAGTATCGTTCCAATCCATTTTGAGGTACTTGTAAGTAATTACATTTGAGTATACTACGATGTATGACTAGGATTGTTATGCTATATGCGAATGCATTGGCTTTAAAAGCCTTTTGACCTGCAATATTAATATGTTTATTACATTTAAGTTACTGAATAATACAATATTTATTTGAACAAAAAACAGCATATTATATTCATTGGTGGTTTAAGTACGTCTCACAGTGAACATGGCCCATCCTGAAAAAACTTATTATTTTCGTAATTAATCCATAAAAACCAAAAACGGATGCAAATAAGTACAAACAAAATAATTATTTTAAGTAAATTTCTGTATTCCTAATTTAAAAATTTAAGTAATGCAACTACAACAACAATCCGAAAACAAGTAATAAAAAAAGAAAGCAATCCAAACGACTTGTCTAACAGTGAAAATGGCCCATATATAAAAAAAAGAAAAAAACCTGTCTAATATTTATTTAAACATTTTTTTTTTGGGTATAAATTTTGTTTATTGATGGATTTTAAATGGAAGCCGAAAGTTTTGAGCCATGTCAGATCCTATTTGCTACCATTCAATACATCCATCCATTGGACCCATTCATTAAACCGACTTTCAAGCCAATCTCATGTTTTCTCTTGTATTTTGCTCCGAACTATCTTAACGTTTTGAATTAGATTTCTATCTGACACTTCTAGTAGCATTCCGATCCATTTTGAGCTATTTGAAGGTAAATGCAAATGCATTGGTTTCAAAAACCCAACCTGCACTATTTTAGGGCTGTGTCTTAGGAACGTTTCTTTGTTCATTGTGGTCCACTGCGATGGTATGGACCGGACAACCGAAGACTAAAAAGAGAGAGAGTTTCAACTGTGTTAGCGAACGCTTCACGACGACTCGCATCAAGGCTAAATACATCAACATCAGCCTTATATGCGCGTACGCACTTACAGAAGAGAAGGAAGATGACACCAAGGATATGTTCTACGAGCTGCTCGGCAAGACTTATGAGCAGTGTCCTGGCTAAGATACTAAAATTGTCCTGGTCGATTTTAATGCCAAGCTAGGAATGGAAGATATATTTGATAAATTACCGGAAAGCACGCTTTCACGATGCGGCTTCCGATAACGAAATTATCGACTTGGCTGCGGGGCGTAATACTGTGGTATTCGCACGTGATTTCACACAGCGATTTACACAAAGGAGTTGTCCAGTTCAATCAACCGTCAATCCGATTGATCATACTGCGATAGATGCGAGACACTCTTCCAGCCGCACAGATGTTGAAAAACAAGGTAACGCTGCGTATATCCCGACCTAAAGCTAGCACAGGTGTTACTGGTATGACGTCGAGTGATTACAGTCGCAGGAGATCTCCAAATCGTTTTCCGATGTTAAAAACATCCTTTTGAGAAGTCCAAGAGCCAGTGGCAACACTGTTAAAGCGTCATTAGATGCGCTGAGTCTAAGACAGCCACCAAGACTTTGAAACTGCTTGGATTCAGTACAAATATACTAACATTTTGGTGTTTAGTATGAATTTGCTGTTTGGCTTGAATGATTTTTGAAAAATTTGTTGAAGCAATTAAATTCATTCAAAATTTAATGTTTAGGAAGTAAGTTTTCCAATATTTCATTTTTGCATATTAGCGTCGCAATCTCATCATCGATGTCATATTCTTTTTCAATAAAATTTGTCAATCCGAACTCCTTAAACGCTTTTACAAAATTTGATCCATTGTCGGTCACAGTGGCAACGACGTTCTGATAGTTTAATTTAAATTTTGAGTTAATTTCGTGTATCAAATCTCTAATTGTATGTGATCCATCAAAACGTCTACATGCGAGTCCTACCTACTTTTTTGCAAAAGTCTCATCCAACCAGTGGCATGTACAACCCCCGTGCTGTTGTGTAAAAATATTCATTTTTGCTTACGATTTCATTTATTTGCTCGGCCTAATTTTATTTCCTTCTAAGTTTCTTTGGAAGTTTTCGAAAGCTTCACTGTGCTCTGTTTTTACATGCTGCTTAAAATTTGAGGTTATTTTTCTGGAGCCTTTAAGTGTTGCTTGACTGGATTTGCATTGCACCAATATGCGTTTTGACTTCAGATTAAATTTGTGTCAGACAACTTTAACGAACAAAAAAGGTAAAATGAAAATACATGTTTTAGACATTCAGATAGTACAGTGAACAAAACAATTAACTATATAGCTTGGTTAAATGCGATGATATTGCGTTTCGGCTTATGTCATTTTATTGATGGATATTGATATTTATATGATTTTTGTAGTACTTGTTTTTTCTTTTCTATGGCCGTTTTTTCCTTCAAATGGGTCGGTAAGCGAATAGTTTTTCGAGGCATTGTTTACAATGCCAGCAAAAGACTTATCAAAATGGCTCAACATCACACACACTTTTCACCAAACATAGTCCCTGTAAAACGCACTCTCAATCGGCCGGACTCTTCATTACATATACTCTTTATTACATTGTTCTTAGCCGCATTGATCATCCCTTTAATCTTTCGCCAAACACTAACAAGATAATTCTGCTTTCTGGAATTCTCTAATATTTACCGATGAAAGTCAACTTACTATCATAGGTTCCGGCGGACGATGCGGGGCAGTATGATAACTTTGGCGCCAAAAGATTATAACGGTATTTTGTAGAGGGGTAAACAAGCGTATTAAATACGCATCGACCACAAAAAGTTACTTTGCCACTTTATCTCAAAATTTTGAAGAAACAATTTGTGTATATTTTTTCTTCTTTTTTTTAATCAAAATTTTGCTTTTGCAAGCCAATTTTTCAAAAACTATTAACACAATTATAAAGATTTAAATGCAGGATTAAAACATGTTTCTGGCTCTTAACTCGCGCCTGTTTTTTTTATAATTATTTTCATGTTCATTAATTTTTCTTAAATTGCCTCTAGCTCCTAAACGGGACTAGTGTAAAGTTTTGCGCAGAGTCAATGAGAAGTTCCAGGCCAAGAACAGTAAAACCTGAATGAGGTTAAGTAATGGTATCGGGCACTATGGTAGTACCTGGGGTTGGTAATTTGATGTAGCCCAAAAAAGTTTGTAAGATCGGCTTGAAAGGGTCATTTATGCACCAAGAGGACAATGACTCTAACCAAATTGCGCTTTTAAGTGAAAGAATGGCTGGTTTGTAGTACACGAAGTCAATTCAAAACTCTACACAATCCAAAAATTCATCAAATTAAATCAAGCCAATTCAAATGTTTTTGGACATTTTTGGGAACATTTGGACCGAAATATCAGACAGTATACAACAAAATCGAAAGTTGTTCTGAAAACACTCCGCCAGAAATCCAAAAATACTCCGTACTACAAATTTTGGTGAATTCGAATCCATTTCACTTGTATTTTATTAGAATATCGCAAGATTTTTCGACAAAATCCTAGTTTCATTTATATTGCGTAAAATTATTGAATTTTGTATACTACTTACTTACTTTTGTGATGCAAATTTTGACTATGTTTCTGCTGCACAGTTTTTACAGTTATGTTTTGTTTTTTGCTTCGAAAAGCTATTGAAATTTCAAATAAAACTGCATTTCAAGTTATTTCGTAAAGGCTATTTTGAGCTTGTATTTCCATAAGAACAAAGCGTCCTTTAGGGTGCTTTTGTAACGGACTGTACTTGTTGTTTCCATACAACACTGGCCATTTATGATACCCCGAATTACATCATATTCGAAACCATACATTATACACATAACGAAATATGTTTTAATTTTTAAAGTGAAGCCGAAACCTTAGCAGTTTGTGCTAGATAAATGTTACCTTAGTAATTTTAATTGTAAGTTAACGAATTATAATATAATAATAATAATAATTTTTAAAGTGAATTAATTTAATTTAATGAATTGAAAAAAAAAGTAAAAAAAATTAAAGAAAAATTTAATTAAATAAGAATTTATTTTCCCACAATAATGGTGATCTGGAAATAAATTCTTAGCTCTAGAGCTCTGTAGCGCTTTGTACATAGCCGGAAAATTCAAAAGACAAAAAGGCGGAAGGGAGATATTTGACAACCTGATCTGAGCTCAAAACAAAAAATTGTTGTTACAAATAATAATTGAAATGGAACCCTACAAAAATGTATTTTACGTATCTAAATTAAGCATGCATGGGCTGCTTTCCTTCTATAAAAATAATAGTTGAAGAACAGACAATAGTTAAGCCTGGTTGCAGCCCCACAAAAAGTCCAAGTTAAAAAAAACGCCGCATACTCTTTTCGCGACTTTTCAAATCATCGAAGCAATTCACTCCTTTCAAAGGATGGCTTGCGTCATTAAAAACTTTGTCCGTATAGTTTACAAAGTTCCCTTTTGGGAATATGTATATGCCTAAGCATCTAAAATTTAAATATGATATTTTCATCGGAAAGTTTAATTCTTTCTATTATAAGGTATGCCAACGTAAAAACAACACCACACTCGAAGTAAAATGATTGGAACTTTCGGGCAAATTACGGGTACTCTAATACAATTCAAAACATGCTGCTGCTCTCCTTCTCTGGTGTTCGTCCTTATATCAAAGATATGTTGTTGAGCTATCCATTGCTTTTTGTATTTCAGTCGCTCCTGGAAAATGTGAATATGTAATTGCGACTGCTTGCCTTCGGAACAAGGCAGGAGCTTCGATGACCGACTGTGGGAATGTTGCAAGATACCAAAACATAACAAGCAGTTGTGCTATTCTATTTACTATTAAGCGTCGGTTACCAGCTGCGGTATTGATGGAACTGAGATGGTATTAGTTTTGCTATTGATTACCATTTGATATGTTCAATTAGGACACAAAAACTATCTTCGGGAAACAATGGGTCTTATCGGCTTTTGGGATGGCAAATGAGTCTCACAGAGGGTGTTCCTTTTTGTGCATTTTCTCAGCGTTTTCAGCGTTTTACAAAAGATTTTACCGTATTGAGATGAAAGGAAAAATTAAAAAGTTGAAGACGCACGCGCTTTTGACACTGGATTCTTTTGCGTGTTTTTTCGAAGCATATTCACGAACGATGAAAACTGCAATTTGTTTTAATTGGCAAGCAAGCAATTTGCCATTTCAACCTTGAAAAGTCAACAACCGTTGCGTTGTTCTTGTTATGGCAAACGTGTAGAGTGTTTCATTATATAACGTTGTAAGCACGTCTTGGAAATGTAACTTTTGGCCAAATACGGACATAATGTAATTGTCCGCAGCATAAGACGAGTTGTTAAATCGGAAGCAAAGCATAAAAGGACCAACTCTATTCAGACTTGTGAGTAGCTTTCTTGATTCGGGATTTGTAATTACTTTTTTGCACCTAAAGCCATTCAAGGGTAAATCGTGGTCGTTACGTATATTTTATCGAATGTAATTAGCAATTTACCACCGACATAATTTACCATCGACGATTGGAACCACTTGCAGGAATTAGATTTAGCCGATCCTTCGTTCAACAAATCTGATCCCGTTGATATCCTTTTAGGCGCAGACAAAGCTTGGGATGTTCTACAACGACAATGTGGATATTTTGGGATGTTTTGGCTGGACCGCTACCATATGCCTTCGGAGCCTATAAAACACTTTTAGCTACGTACGGCTACATATGGCACTTCATGTGCACCATTCCTTTCTGTCCGCATCTTGGAGCAATTAGTGATAAGCTATCGGAAAGAGTTTCCGATCGTGTTCTATTAAATGATTTTTATTTCAACGATACTGTTTAGCGTGGACAAACTTTTTCTGAAGCAGTTTTTGAGCGGTATGAAATTGAGAAAATGGCAAAGAAATTGTGATCAACTTCGGCAAGATACATAGAACTCATTCCGCGTCCGTATTTCGTTTGATACGTACGCGGATTTGTCGATAAAAGTGCTCGGTTTATATTGGAACTCGAAAAGTTATGTGTTCAGGTTTAACGGCCGTGGGGGTTTGTCGGATCTCCCGGAGAGGAAAATCGTCGCATATCTATAGCGACAATGGAACACATTTTTATGGAGCTCGATTGCTGTCAGATATGCACCACCTTCTTCTTCTATTTTAGAGTTGATAGTTAAAGTTATTACTAAGAATATTAAATTTTACCTTGAAAAAAATATTTTTTTTGCGTAGAATTAATTACGGATTACTAATTGTTTAAGTTTGGCTGGGCTAAACCTAGTAAATTATTGAACCTATGCCTTGCTGTACAAAAGAATACAAAGAACGAATGTTTTTTTTAATTTAAAACTCAAGTTTTTTTGTTTGATTGTTTTCTTGTGACAATTTTAGGCTAGTAGATTAATTAGTAATTTATTTTGTTTTGATATGAGTATCAATTGAGATAATAAGAAATTATGTTTATTTTATAAATCAACACACAGAACATAAAAAATGTTGGCGCAATTAAAACAAAATCTGTGTTAGGATCCTGCTCAAAACTACTTTAATCCATTTAACACAGCCTGAGACATTTATTGGTGCAATAAGAATATTATTTCGGGATTCATTACTTTGGTTTTGGTGAAGGGCAATCTCAATAAAAAATTATATTTCAACAGATCACATAACTTGTTTTCAAATGATGCAATTTTAGCTACCAAAGATGACCAGTGTTGCATAGGAACAACACTTTATATAATATATCAGACCTCATAAGCTAGATTCTAGCAAAAAATATTTTTCTTTGATTTGGAATAAAATGCGGTCATAAAAGGGCTAACAAAATAGTAAGGTATATGCATTAAACTTCTAATATTTCTTAAACGTCCAGGTCTGTTATCGATTGTTTAGTTATTATTTATTTAATTGTGGCTGTTGCAAGAAAGGATTGTATTTAAAAAGCACAGAATTTATGCTATTATTTTTAAAATGTGAGATTTGCAATACAAGCTATCAAATGATTTTTTTATTCGACAAAATTAAATAGCATCATCATGCAGCTGTAAATCGTTTTTGTTAACGACAGTGCAGTAGTCACCGACAAAGGCATGATGCCGGCTATAGTCAATTCCGTCGGGTTTTGCGCCTTCTTGAGCATAATCAGAAGCATACGTTGTTGACTAATATTCAAGTTGTACCACAGGCAGTTGTTGTATATAAAGTCACAGACCCCATCATTCTACAAATAGACAATATTTACAACATATATTTTCTTCGTTGCCTTAACTCACAGATATTTCAGTCATGGTTCCCATAAAACAGTACACATAAAGCATGATCAGGCAGTACACTACATAGGCGTACCCACCTGGCCAATGTCTTATAAACGTGGTGAAGATTGTCATCCCAAGACTGATGGAAGTGGACGAGATCTGAAAGATTACTACTACAAAGTACATATCAGCCACAGTTTTTGTATATCTATGAAAAAAAGAAAATCATTAAGAGTATAACACATGTGAAGTTACCGCAAGAAAACTTACGTTGTGTAAAATTGGTGCCAATGTAGAATATCCACAAGTACCAGTGTACTTTGGCTATTTTTTGCACTCAGTAAAATCTCATTCAGGTCCTCAAACTTTAGCCTTAAAATGTTCTTCATCAGTAGTACTTGAATAACGAAAATAAAGAAGAACATGTCTCCAGCGTAGTTGCCGAACGATCCTAGCAACACACAGATGCCATGTACTATCATAGTAATAAAGTGGCCCACGTCGGTGGATGGATCAACTCCAGGAACTAAAAACTGCATTAGGAGTATCTTTTGTCCAAGAAATGCCCAAAATACAATTGGTACTGAAATTAACACCAGGGTAGCAGCACCGTAGACGTATGCACAGTATTTTCGCACTCGAACTACGTTCTCTGTCGACTGATTCAGGACCTCCTGGTAGCGCTCATCTTTTTGCTCGTAGTCCAAATAGATTTGGTCGATATTTTTGTAAGTTTGACGATAAAGTGCGTCCTGCCCAGTGGCTGAGAATAGCTTACTAAGGCCCTAAATAACAAAGCTTAAGATTCATTCGGCGAACAGCGTGATACTTACAGCCACACCACTGCCAGCCATGCAGAGAGCCTGAAGGATAACAACCCAGTCGTTATCGATGTATATACCAATGAAAATTGTATATCCTGTAACTGCGAAGAACCCGGCAGTCCAGAACAGCACAGTCCACGTGTGGATTGTATAGCGAAAGTTTGGGACGAAAATGTCAGAACCGCATAGTGCTGCAAACTTGCGGGAGAATGTCATGACTTCGTTAAACTTATCGCGGCAACTAGCCATTGTTATAGTACTAGTGGCACTACTGGTAATGAAGGCGAAGAAATTGTTAGTCTCATTTGAGACGGATGTAAGTAAGTTCATTTGTCTTCAATTGATTGACAGGTTGAAGGGTTACGAAATCCATCCATTGCAGCTGGTAATGGGAACTACTACAGCAAACTCATTATGACACAGAATAGAAAATGTTTTAGAAGTTTCTTGGAACGCGTGACAAGTAAATTATAAAGACTATCAATGGGTTTATAATTGTTTTAAAAACTCGAAACAACAGTCGCTCCAAAATGTTAACAACGTTAGAGTTCGTCATCTTTTTTTAAATTTAAAGTAGCTTTGAAGCTTAGTAACTCAAAATTATAGCTTTCAAAGCTATAAAGCTTCCTAGCCTTCTTTGCAGTTAAGAGATGAAATTTGGTATACTGGGTTGGCGTTCATTGACATCATGCCAAAGGGGATTCTGTCCAGATTACGAAAATGTCTGTAATTTGGATAAAGCAGTGCTAGAAAAATATGTTGCAAACATTTAACATTAGCAAAAAGTAGCACTATCTTTACTGAATCTTACAGAAATACTAAATTAAAAAAAAAAACGAATAAAAAAAAAATCATTGGGTAACCAAGACAACATTAGCCGCATTGGGTCTCAAAAGAATGGGCTAAGCCTTTTCATTTTGTCTAATTTCATAACCAGCTATCAAATTTGTTGCTGGTAATTTAAGCTTTCAAGCATTAAAATTTAGTCTACAATCCGTATAATTGAATTTCGTGGACGGATAGTAAACTACTCTATATGGAATATTTTTTTGCCAGCTGCTTTCAGTTGCTTATATCGAATGAATAGAGGGTCCTATTGACCTATGACCATTCGAAGTTTAGATTAATGTTGCTGTACAGTGCTTTCGCTTTCGTTAATTCATCTCCACCAGCCGTAAGCACTAATAGAATTAAAGGCTTTTTTTATTAGCTTTGAGATTCTCAATAATAAGATAAGCGCCTTGTACTAATCAAAAGTTATAGCTAAAAGTAACAGAAATATATGTGCGAACTTTACTTTTTGCAGCAGGTAGCGTCGTTTTTTTATTTCCCACAGTCTTGGAAAACATAATTTCGGCAAGTGATAATAAAAGTGTGGACATTTTCTTTTACCATATTGCTTTATTGAAGTGAATCTTGATCAAAATTTGAAGAATAAAGAAATTAATATGTTTTATTTGGATTCATTCATTCATTTATCATTCCTATACTCAATGGCCAAATTATGGTCTTATAGACCGGATAGAAGAACTTTGGTATTCGAAGATTTATAGTGTTTTCCGGTTAGAGTATAAAGTCAACGGTAAATGCCAAAATGCTTCATAACTACAGTAGATAGGTTTGTAGCCGTATGTACCGATACTGGGATGAAGGTAAATGTGGACAAATCCGAGGTTATGGTTATTTTCAGAACGCCTGTTCAAAGCATTCTGCATGTTAGTGGAGTCCTATTTACACAAGTGGAGAAGTTTAAGCATTTCGGAGTCTTTTCTACGAGTGATGGGAGGTGTAATACTGAGCTTGCCTGTAGCTAGGACAATTTTGAAACAGTTTGAAAAACCTGTAATCAGGAAGGCCGAGCTTGGTGTGAAGGCCAAGTTAGTGGTGTTTAACTAGGCATGTGTTCCAACTCCCACTTATGGTCATGAAATTTGGGTAAGTTACTCGCCGAGATAGGGTAAAAAGACACCAAGGGCCCGCGGAGAGCTTAATGTTGAGCAGCTGCTTCTTCAAACCGAAAGGGATATACTTCAATAGTTTAGTCGGGTGACATGAATGTCAGAGAAACAGCTTAACCCGTTCATAGCTTGCCGCGAATGCACGCAAATTACGCAATAACGCAAATTACGTAAATAACGCACAAAATGCAAATTTAGCTGGGAAAACGTATTTGTAGTTTCATTAAAACTTAAAATATGCGTTGGATTACTTATTACTGAGTAGACTATGTACTTGTCCTGTACTTTTGTCCACCTAAATATGCATATGTCTGCTTATTTTTGTTGCTATTTGTTGTTGTATTGAAATGTATTGAAAAATATGTTTTGCCTGTTTTATTGTGTAAACTTTCCTCTACAAAATGAAAAAATCTACGAAATCGATCCGCATTTAGTGTGTCTTTTTCGACTTTGAATTTTAATAACACCTAATTAGGAATACTTATGAATGAATGTATTTTGTGATACTACGAGTTAAAAGAGCGTGTAATAATAAAAAGAGGTTTTTTTATGTTTATGTATTTATGTTTTCAAGTTACTAACCTACAAACTTGAAAAATGCAACCCTCAAGCAAATTCAACATTTTTATCAAAATACCAATGAATGGTGTGAGTGTAAAATTTAGCAAGAAAATGTAAGAAAACTCAACGGCCTCAGTGTAGGGGCTGCACTTCGATATAATTATATCCCATGTAATTACATGGGACTCGATCCAGATGACAATAACAAGTTAGTCGGTGTAGTAACTTCTTAAATGAGTGGCAAGCGTTGACAGTCACGATGCTGAGAAGCTATGAGGTACTTGTGGGACTCAGATGACGTGAGTCACATGCCATTTATTAAGATATGACATAAAGTTCGGACCGGGAGGCAGACGATAGATAGAGTTTTAATTGAGCTATGCATACAACTGATTATATTAGGTTGTCAAATATCTCCCTTCCGCCTTTTTGTCTTTTGAATTTTCCGGCTATATACAAAGCGTCACAGAGCTCGTATCCAAACTAATCATGCTTACCGTCGTTTTGTAGGTTATGTCAGGACCTTTCAAATGATGTATTGCAAGATACGAGCTCTGTAGCGCTTTGTACATAGCCGGAAAATTCAAAAGACAAAAAGGCGGAAGGGAGATACTTGACAACCTAATATATTGAGGTCATGCCAACAAGTTAAATTATGTATGTCAGTGGGTCTGCCAATAAGCTGAGAAATATTCGGTTCCTGGTTCGTCTCAAAAAAAGGTCGAAGTCAAACATTTCTTGAGTAATTGTGGGTGAATAAACACCACAACTACACCACACCAAACTTCTTAAAATTGCAGAGACTACAGAATAGTATTGGTAGATTCTAATAGACAGCAAAGATAAATCACATAGAGAGCTCGAGAGCTCTACAAAACACATATATATATAAAAACACATACACTTGAGCTTATTTCTTAGGTTCTAGTGACTGCCGGTGCTATACGCAGGCTTACGTAGACCACTTTTTGGCCCATTGTGTTGCCACGCATGCGGATTGTTCCTAATGCTCGGACACGCTTTCTGCAAATATACCAAACTAAATATTAGCAAGCATGTTATACTACCTGTTTGACGTGGAAAGTTCGTAGTCTGATATCCCGTGGGCTATACCCAGTTGCATCTGTTGAAACCGCTGATGCGCCTTACATTGAAGTTAGCGAGTTCGCTTGAATCCTCGAAGAAATATGCACTTAGAGTGCGTTTCCTAGTACCGAAGAGTGCTATGCATGTTCTAAGAAGATGAGGTGTCATTGAAGCAGGTGGCCATCTTTCTGGCGTGATTACCGAAGAGGCAGTGACCAGTAAGGACACCAACTAGTCCATTAATGCTAGCCCTGCTTATCGAGAGTAGCTGTTCTGTTCTACTCCTATCTATTCCAGTCCACACTAGCGTAGAGGCCTTGCAGGAACGCAAGTTACTCCATCTAAAGTTTGCTGCCTTTATGGCTTCTGCAAGTAGTTGTGAGCCAATCTCTTGCATGGAGGGAAATGGGGTTTCCTGGTTGTTGTTCAAACCCATCTCCCCTCCTATCCTAGCTAATTTGTCGGCCCTTTCTTAGCCTAGAATACCAGGGTACCCAGCATAGCGTAAGACTACATCTGTCCGCCATCTGCTTTAGAGATTGGCGACATTGCCTTACCATCTTTGATCTAATCGATGGTATTCCCAAAGCCTTTATGTCCGCCTGACTGTCTATGTAGAGGACAATAGACGGGCCATCTATCTATTGAACTTCAATGGTTTCAGAGACGGTATTTTACTTTTCCTTGTGAGCAGGATTAGCTTCGTTTTCGACGGGTAACCTTATCCGTCCATGTTGCTAGCCTGTGGAGGGCTGTTTCCATGACATCCCTAATAGTATACGGAAATTTACCCGTGATGGTTATTGCAATGTCGTCTGCGTATGCGATTGGCTTAAAGCCAATTGAGCTGAGCTCCAAGACAATATCATTCACAACTTATAACCACGGAAGCGGCGACAGCACCCCTCCCTGTGGCGTTCCTCTACAGGTGTGATGATTCTGCTGGATAACATATTGTTGATCCAGTCGCAAAGGCTTTTGTTTATATTAAGGTTGTAAAGTGCCTTTTTGATAGCTTTCGAGCTAAAGTTGAAGGCTCCTTCTATATCCAGAAAAGCTACTATAGTAAATTCTTTGTACTCAAATAATTTTTCTATAGTGCTTACTAGAGCGCCGTCTCACCTTGCGATACGCGTGTTGGGCCTGGTAGAGATCATATTGTGATATATTTTCACGTATATAGATTTCCATCAGCCTTTCCAGAGTTTTTATGACAAAAGCTGAGAGGGTGATAGGGCTAAAACCTTTAGGGGAGTTGTGGCTAACTTTCCCGCATTTGGGAATAAAGACTACCTCCAAGAAGCTGGAGTATAACTTAGCTTGATGCAGCTGCTAAAGATATCCACGGTGTTAGGATTTCGAACCTTTTCTGAAGCTCCAGGGGCCTTATGCCGTCCAATCCCGGAGACTTGCAAGGTTCGAAGCTGTCTACGGGCCATTTCAGCTTTCTAGGCGTTATGAGTAGGTCTGGCAGTTGCCTAGGCATTTGTTTATGGGATTGCCAGTTTGTTCTTCTCGGGTTTCTGAAGATTTCAATCGGCAATGTCCTGAGATTAATGGAGAATTGTATATAGCGGTGATCCGAGAAGGATGCCTCGTTAGATACCATTCATTTATTGACATATAGGGTCTGGTTCTTAAAGATTAGAGTGATATCGAGTACCTCCCTTCTAATAATGTTAATAAGGGTTGGCTCTGAACCGAGAATACAAATACTAAGGGTAGTGTCTACTATGAAATCAAAAAGACGCGTGTGGTGTGCACTTGCGTCACCGCCAATCAAGAGGGGGACTTTGGCCTATTCCGCCGCTTCAATGGGCCTTCGTATCGTCGGTGCCGGTATTGGTCCCTCGTGGTCGTACGGCATGTAAGCTGAGGGGACCCAACTTTCTCTCCCTTCCAGCTCCAGACATGTGAAGTCTAGGTCGCTGAAATTTGGAAGGAAGATGATTTTTAGATTGTTCTTAGCCAGTATAGAAGTTCTTGGTTTACCTGTGTTTCTAACGCCATACAGCGTGTAGCCTTCTACCCCCAATCCTGCAATACGGTCGCTTCTTTGAAGACGGAACGATAGGTTAGCAGAAGCTGCTTTGGAGTGATAGAGGTTAATCTGTACTAAATTTAGGAACATTTCCGGTCTGTACAGATCTCTTGACAGTAGTGGTATTTGCTTCCTCTGACTCAGAGGAGTTGCCTTGAGCTTAAAAATGAACTAATTGGTTCAACTCGAAATATGTGACAACTATCAGCACTCCGAGCAGCCCTTTGGTCACTAATTTTACACCAGATACTTTTAAACAACATATCTATATACAGTGCCGTGGAAGTAATTAGAAACACCGAAAGTGATATTATTGTTTCCATCATTACTCATGTACATTCCATCATAGAACCGTGATTTTGGAAGGGTGCTGTACAGTACACCATGCAGTAGTCAAAATTATTTGTTTTATATTATTATTCGTAGGGAACTTTACAACCCCACCGATCATCAACATTTTAAGTTTTACCAAAGTTGCATTTTGCCATGTGGGAAAATTACAAGTAAATATCTACTTCACTCGATAATAAATCCAAATTACCTGATAAAACTATCTACAATGAAATTTCAGCTCAAAAACGCTTCGAATTTCACGAAGTGGGCCACAAAACTAATTAGAAACGACAACGAAGGAAAATAAATCCTTATGACTACGATAAAAGAATCGTTTTTTTTCTTTTTGTGAACTTCGTTGCTTCACAATGCAATATACAAAACAATCTGAAATCTAACTATGTATAAGAGTTTACTAAGGGTATATGATTTTGGAATAGGATTCCATCTTATGTACGTGTATGCATCGTCCCCACGTACCTGAGCCAAGAAACTTTTTAATTTTCACACATTTGAAAAATAAAGAAGTTTTTTTTTTTAGGCACATAGTACGTGAAGCTTCTAGTCGGTGTGCTACGCTCACTTATTCAATTAGGAAATTAAATTTCACAATATAGGCATATAGCCAGATACCGGGACGCGTTGTAAGGCCTACCGGCTCCCAAGAGTGTCTAATGAAATTAAAAATTAAAGGCTTGTTTATTGTTTTTTATAAGGAACAAAGTAGGTCAGTCAAAGTTTCTGAATAAGTAAAAAGTATGTTCATGTTGGGCCATCGAATGCTTATTTCAACATTTGATCCTGCTACTGTGAAACAGTAGAACTTTTATTTCCTCTAAATGCTACAAGGCAAAGGTGAGAGGCGAACTGAAGCTCCAAGTTTTTGAATATTTTAGTCAATGTCTTATCTTTTTAAAGGAATAAACGAAACCCTTATAGAATCACATCGGCGACTGTCTGTCTGTTGCCTTTTACAAAGCTGCTCATAACTTTGAAATGCTCGCAACCTTCTTGAAAAAGGGATGGAAGTTGGAGTGCATCCAAAATAATCGTGTAACCCAAAAGTTAATTGTGAATGTTTTCGGGATAAATATAATAGTATAATAAAGAAAAATAAGTTTTGATACTAACCTCAAAATAATTATTATTATTATTTTTTTTTTTCAATATGGGTAATGAGTCTTTTCCTAGCTGGACATAAACCGAGGTAAGATGCACTTTTTTCACTATTTTTCACAATGTTTGTTGAAAAGGGATATATTAAAGTTCGAAGTAGATAATTTGAATTTATTTATCTGTATAAAATTCCAATTCATTTTATAATTGGACATTTTTAAAGTGTTCTTAATATGCTAACTAAAGTCAAAAGTTAAATCAAAGAGCAATGAGATGAAAACACTTGTTCAGCTCCTTACGATAATACATCAGGCGTACTCCTGTAATTCAAAAATACCCCGTTTTGTTTGCTGAACTGCGCCGTTGCTTGATCAATTAGTGCGTCGGACTGTTAATCCGGTTAGAATCCAGCCCAGGAAAATATACCACAAATATTTTCACGGTCCCTCCTCCAGCGAAAGAGTGACAATTTTCCTAGAGTACTTCTGAGAAGGAAAGCTTTCGCAATATGGAAACGGCACTGGTAGGTCCCCTCCATATGTGTCAAAAATAATAACGCGCACAACAAAGTGCAGGCGCGGGGAGAAGCTAAGCTCTGGAACTCAACAAGCTGTTACGGTACTCAATGTATGTACACTGACTCAAGTGTTATAAAGCACTCAGATATGTTTCTTTTCCTTTCAAGTTTTAGTGCTCTTTTATTACAAAATAATTTCTCTTTTATATCTACAGTATTGGTCAAAACTATTTCAAGTCCTAACTTCGAAAAAACGCCGAAATAAGTGACAAAAACTTATCAAAGTTTGAAAAGATAATTTTGTCATGTCTACCAAATGTTACTCTTTGACATACAGTCATTAATTTTTTTCTGAATCTTACAATATTTTTTTAATTATAAAATAACAACAAATCTAAGGAAGAATACCTGGACAAAACTAAAGCACATTTATCTTTTGACTAGTAAAATGCATTGTTTATTTGCAAAATGGACCAAAGTTTGATATTGTTTCTTAATACACATTACAATGAGAAAAAGCTTTATTTGCCATCGGATGCGTTTTGAAGAAGTTTGAATTGTGTTAAGCCTTCATAGAATGGCTCGTAATAAACACTCTAACCAGTTGAAAAGAAACTCGTGCCCATTTTTTAAAGCCTATAACCTAAAGGCTGTACGGCGTTTCGTAGGCAATGACTCCAGCATCGTCACCCTAAACTTTGAGTGTGTATCAAAAGTGATCTGGGGTTGTATGGTAAATAAGGGTGTGGTATGTGCACATCTATTCTTGGGCATACAAATTAATCAGTTTATTCAGAGATTGGGGGCTGCTACCTTAGATGGTGGATGCAAAAGGCTAATGGGGAGCCTACGAAAATTGTCATTCTGCAAGATCATGATTCGACTGCTGCCAAGGCCGATGTAATAACCGCAATTGCTAGATTCAAAACCCATAACAAGTTTTGGGGGAGTTTATCAAAGTTTATCGTTTTCTGATGATTTCAGTAAACTGGGTGGTATTCGGGCGATATCCAAAGCACTTGCGAAAGTGTACTATTAAAGATTTGTAAAAAACTAGTGTTCTGCATTCTGAGTGAAATGCAAGCTGGGGATGGTTACTTAATGTATAGGCTATAAGATTGATTGCGTTTTTAAAAACTCACAAAATTGATCAAACTACTTTCGGCAGGATTTTCATACCCTATGTTCGTAAGCAAATAGATATAAAAATTAACATGTCGATTATTGAATCCGGCGGAACAATCCGCAACGTATCCGCATTCGCAGCACAACCCTGTTATAGAATCCGACGGATGAACCACATTACCGGTCCGCAAAACCTCCTTATCGATCGTTTTTTTAATCGCATTTCTTCTGTAAATTTTTGATTTTCGTGTTTTAGTTGCTTTCAAAAATAGTTTCATTATGAAAATCAAGTGCCAAATAAGCCATAAAATGAATAAAATGTTTTTTTTTTTTCTTATGCAAATGTGTCGCAGTGATAAATGGGTTATTCAAACAAACTTTTATGAAAACCAAGTGCTCCGAGTGCAACGTTTCACAACGGAAGTAAGCACGCAAATCCTCGTTCTTCCATTGAAATGTTGCTGTTGGTCGGTAGGATCCGCGTTTGCTTGTGGTTCGTCGGTGATGGTCCTGATGGGACAACTATCGATACGGGATAATCTGTGAGAAAAAAAAATTGTTTTCTTCTAGTCAGCATCCATTTATGGAAGTCTCTCTTTCAGATTTTGAGGGTTTGGAGGGTTGCTCCCATTATGGGAACATCAAAGTGGGGATAGTCTGTAAGTTAGTGGAGTAGGTCAGTTACTTAGCTCTGAAGTGGTTATCTAAATATCTAACACAAAAAAATGCAAATATAATATTTTATTTAAAAATGCAAAACCAAAAGGAAAAAGAAAAACGGCAATAAATGTAAAAATAATCCCGCCGCAATAAATCCGCCGGATTCCATAATCAGCATGTAAATTATTTTATAATTAGAGGGCACAGAAAATCGAAAATAAAAAAACAAGCCTAAGTACTATAAGCCTTTTGTATCGGTTTTTATAACAAAAAAAGTAGTCTTAAAAAAAAGTGTGATCAATATTGGGAGTAACTGTATGTATGTATTCCTGAACTCCTTAGCAAAACTCTTAACTTCTTCTAAAAAGAAGTAGTACCCCCTTCCCTTCTCAACGGAGTCCGTCGATGAGGATTTAATTTGCCAGCATCTTAGCCATCTGGAAAAATGCAAATTAATTTACCTGGGAGTAAGGATAAAACAAAATTCTCTCTGTCTCTCTTTCTCTTTCACTCTTACTCTCCTTAGAGCCAGATAAAACATCATTTTAAATGCCATTAAAGTGACAATTTACGACAAAGTAAATAAACACTAAAAGCGCTCGGCAAGGATTACCATTTGGGAAAAAATTTTATTTGTTCAAGAGGGATGAGAAAACTCCACCAGCCGTGTGACGTGTTCCGGTCGAATTTGGTGCTTTCACCTTTACCCTCCCTTCTGCTATTCAAGTGAGTAACGAAGCAAATATATGCTTTGTGTCTGCTACCATCGTGCATAAGTAAAACGAGGATGTACTTAAGAAAGGGATTCAACCTTCATCAAGACATCTATGCTCTTCCTCTATAAATTTATTCCGAAAGCGAGGATGTAATTTCAGATTTATTTCACTCTGTAAACATTTTAAGAATCCTTTCTGTAGTCAGAGTTCTTCGAGTAACTTTGCTTACTAACGCTTCCACCCACTGGCAACGGGCGTGTTTAACATGTGTATTTGGATGGTGTACGCGAGTAAAGGCACTTATCGCAACTATGAGCTCTGTTCTTGTCTCTTTCTATGTGTAATGTAGTCATGCTATAGATAAGGAATTGAGTCCCTAAATGGCAGTCATAACTTACTGTTTAATATTGACTTAATTGCGTCTGTTTAAAAAAAAATCGTCCGAATGCTTAATTTGTGGACGCGCAGACTATGTGAAACAATTCATCTTGGAGATACACATACACACTAAGTCATCTGCTATCGTTTCATGGTCTCTTTAAACAGTTTATCGCATGTAACTTTCTTTAGCCACGCCATGCGCTAATCAGTGCATGCAGGGATCAAATGGCAAACCTTGAGCTAGTGAAAAAGCTACCAGGTATCGGCTAGATGTCATAAGCATTTCTTCGACGAACGAGGTTCTGGAACTGCGGAACTTTCGGACGGGTGGAAGCTTTTCCTTTCGGGAGTTGCACTTCATATGTCAGCACAGGTGGGGATCGGCGCTCCAAACTGGCAGACAGGGTATTGCGTGGGGGAGTGTGTTTGGGAGGAACGGTGATCTTCATCAAATTCGAGGTTGTTAGATTTTTGCTGTGCAAATTGCATGTCCATTATGAGCGCCTTTCCACACAAAGACCACTTTGAACCACGTAATGAGGTTCAACCGACCGATAATGTTGTGCATCCGTCGTTTTCAATGATTGGCATGAGAGTGATTCAAGAAAACTTTTGACATGTTTAAGTTATTTAATTAAGGTGTTTCTTAAAAATCGCCTTAATGGAAAATGTTTTGTTTCCTTAAACAAAGATAACTTATATTTAATTTATTAATTTTTTGTATAGTTCTTCGTGGCTTTTCCAGTTTTCAACAGTTTTTATAGCATATTTTAATGTAATGTCTTTTGTAAAGCATATTTCAAACGCTATAAACGGTTTTTATGAGCATATTTTCGGTTGCCTTATTTATTACCTTGTAGTCTGAATTACCAGTGTGTCGCAGTTTCTAGTACAAGTGCTAAAAGTATATATAAATATTATACAGATATTACAACAAATCCACTGCAAGTGCATAAAGTCAACTTTTATCTAAGAATGCTTACGAGAAATGACGATTTGGTAACCTCCTTAGCCTGGAGTATCGTAATATTTATCTAAGTTACCATTTATGATTCCACACTCGTACACGGTGTATATATTTCATTCACAGGGCTAAAGTGCAACTACATATTTGCCCATCTCCAAGGACCAACAACGTATTTTTTCTTTTATTGGACTCCATGGTCCTCTCTCCCTGTTATTATACGTGTAATTCATTTTTCTTCGAACCGTTTGTGATTGACATTTCAATTTCATTTGTGATCGTTGGCAAAAGATTAATTCATAAAAGATTGCTTTGGACGAAACAAAAAAAAAAGTGAAATAAATTAAATTAGATACCAGCGCTGGAGATAATAGTAGAAAATGAATAGGAACAGAAAATAATTTTTAGACGTTTCAATTTAATAAAATATATAGCAACTAGCAACCCGTCCTGGCTTCGCGCAGGCAGCACTATATCTAAAGTTTTTTAGTATTCCAGCAATGGAATACCAGAAAGTGTTATTGAATTTAGAAATAATTTGGGGTAATGCACCGCTTCTTCTACATCTAAAGCGCGGTCAGTTAAATAAGCATAGACTTTGCTTTCAGTGAAGCATAGACTTTGCTTTAGTGCGTCTTGTTAGACGTTTTGTGGAGCATTGAAGTCTCGTCCTAAGCTACTGAACTACAATCCATCGTCAATTTACCAGTATTACTCTACTTGGAAACATTGCAAGCACTTGAAACATCGGCACTACAAAATTTTAATGGAAGTTTAAAAGCAGAGTTAGCAGAGTTAGTTCCTGCGCCATCTAAAAGTGTGGGTTCAATTCCAGACGATGCCACAGCAAAGGCAGTCTTCCCACTGCCTCCAGTAGCATTCAAAAAGAAAATATTCCTCTTGTTATTGTAGACTAATAACATAATTAAATCATTCTGTAATAAGTCAGTAATGATCACAGTTTTTTTCTCGCATGTATTCTGCATGGTTTGATGTTATATGGCTACTTGAAATAAAATTCCACAGAACATACAGTCGAATTCTTCTAAGTCGAAAATCTCTCTAAGTCGAAAATCCTTCTTACCCGAATACATTCTTTCCAGCCTTAGTCTACTTTTAAAACCTCTAAGTCGAGTTTTATTTCTTTGGCTAAAAAACAGACAAAAACAATGTCCCCTCGCAACTTGTAGCAAGTACGCACACTCGCATTATCTGACTCTCCCATTGGGGTCCTAGACGATGAACACATTTCGAGAACATTCATTTCGTATTGATTCTCGTAGTGCAAACACGTCGGAGAAAAAGCGCAAGTGGTTGCCCTTATTGTTGTTTACCTATGCAAAAAAGAGAGAGCAAAGGAAGTTCACAGCAAAAATGAGGATTAGCTTGCAAACATGGCCCTACACGCGAACATCGCGAGCGAACATTATCGTTTTCGAGAGCCATCTCTATTCGCATCGCGCACACACAAATAATCGGCTTTCAATCTGAAAACAGGTAGGTATCTGAGATACATTCTTGCCTCATTTACCGCGTGTATTGGAAGTTTAGGGGAAAAGTCGGGGAAAAAAAACACGACAAACATTTTTCACGGCCCCACCTCCGGCGAACGACTGACAATCCTCCTGGAGTACTTCTGTCACGAAAAGTTTTCGCAATTCGCCGTTCGGAACCGGCATTACAACAGTAGGTCCCCTCCATATGTGTCAAAATTATAACGCGCACAACACAGTGGAGGTGCGAAAAAGCTAGGCTCTGTTTCTCAACGGGCTGTTACGCCGCCCAATGCAAATATTACATTCCAAAATAAAGGATTTTCAACAAAAAAAAAATATATATATAGGTATATATGAAACCCTTTAACTTGAATTTCCATAACTGCCTCTAACCCGTAAAAATGCGACTTAGAATAATTCGACTGCATATACTTAGATCAATGTTCCCATAATCGGATGACAGTTGTTGTTGTCTGCGGTACAACATATCTTCAATCATATTTTGCGGTGATTTTGCCACGGCAACAAAGGTTCAGTAATTTTACACAACGAAATTATCAAAGTAAATAAGTGTCCTTGTTATTTTCCTGTAGAACAGAACATGTATCAGATATGTTATTTTCCAATTGGCTATCATATTCCAACAAAAAATACCACGTTCTTTCATCGCTGCCTGTATTTCTAATGTGTACATTTATGTAAACCTATACACATACATATATACATATATCCATTTTTCATATCTCATATGCCTCTATCCGTACAACACCGTTTCCGCGCGATCATGCCAGCTGTGTTCAAATTTGAGTTGAGTAAATAGGGGTTGAAATGAACATGGAAAACACCACTGAGACTCGCACCGATTTCAGCCAGAATTTTATAGATTAAAAAAATCTTTTAATCAGCGATTTCTCGGATTTCACCAACTAATCGATATTTTTATAGCTATTATTTCTTAGTGCTTGCTCCGCGATCTATAAAACTGCGTTTTTAGATTTTCGAAATTCGCATTCACGTTTTATCGTTTTTGGCCAAAAGCTCCAAAAGTATTGGGGTTAGAATGCTGAAATTAGTTTTTTTTAATCTACTCATGGAAGCCGATTTTTTGTAATTTTTTCAGATTTTTTGACAAAGCGGTGTGGAAATTACAGGGCGGATTGGCTTTTCGAATTTTTACAGAACCATAAAATTGGTTATTGTGAGTCTACCTTAAAAGATACACATATGCCACCGCTGACTTTTTTTTAGAACTTTTTGAGACGATAAATTTCCCAGTACATTATTTTTCGTATCTTTAACTGTTTAGACAGCGCCCGCCTTAGAAGTTTGCCAGTTCTCGACTTTTTTTACTTATCTCAATATACCGTTAACTTGTTGTGCTTAAATGTCTATAAAATGTAGTGCATACCCATAATAGATACCCAACAATACTACTGGTGAAAACCGCATGCAAATCCGTTCAGTAGTTCCTGAGATTAAACTCCCCAAACATTTTTTTCGACTTTGTTTTATAATATTTGTGGGGGTCTGCATTGCATGCGATCGGGTAGCTTCTGACCGTTCAAAACATGGATTGAACCAGTAGTGCAACAATCGTGTATGTGATGAAGTGCTTGTTCTACCTCCCCGCGGTGGCCCCTGGGAACTGCGTGTGTAAACCCTTATGCACGTAGGCTAAAACTACAAGCGCGAGCCATGATCTAATGTTGGATTAGGCACGGCGGAAGAATTCACTCGATTGAATCAACGGTGATGCTGAATCTAACCTCTTGGACTGGTGTTCCTTCTCCCGGAGCTACTCTGACATATTTGGAGTTCAGGTCTGGGGGGAGGCTTCAGAGTCTCATGTCAGGACTCATGAAGTAGAGATGGTGGCGGAAGAGTCAGCGATGGACCAACGGCAGCGCTCACAACCTCGTACGGGGATACTGACACCGGCCTAGCCGGCCCTTTGTGTCCCAAGGGTACCTTACAGGGGCCTGGCCCTCCAGGTTGGGGGTTTCTCGACGGGCTAACTTCCCGTCAGAGTAAAAACACATTTAGTTGTGAAGCAACCCAATGCCTCGGAAACAATTGATAAACCTGTTGACGACCAACGCAAGAAAAAGGACAACGACCTTCGGATCTGCACGTGGAACGTTAGGACCCTTAACAGACCACGTGCAGCCGAACAACTAGCGGAGGCCCTAGACTGCTATAAAGCAGACGTGACCGCCATCCAGGAAATACGATGGGATGGGCCGGGCATAAAGAAGACGAAAAGCTGCGATATCTTCTACGGCGACTGCTACCGCAACAACAAACAGCGGATATTCGGATGCGGATTTGTCATTAGAGGCAGACTTAGGCAAAAAGTCTTGGGCTTCAAGCATGTGAGCGAACGCCTCGTGACAATCCGGATCAAGGCCAATTTTGCCAACATCAGCCTGATATGCGCACACGCTCCAACTGAAGAAAAAGATGACTGCACTAAGGATAGGTTCTATGAGCTATTGGACCAAACGTACGCTCAGTGCCCCAAGCATGACGTCAAAATCATCCTGGGTGATTTTAATGCAAAGCTGGGTAAAGAGGGAATCTTCGGTGGTACAGTCGGAAAGCATGGCCTACATGACACCACTTCCGACAACGGAGTCAGGCATATTGATTTTGCAGCGGGGCGAAATGTTGTGGTAGCAAGCACGCGGTTCCCGCACCTCAATATTCACAAAGGGACCTGGCGATCTCCTGATCAATCGACCACCAACCAAATTGATCATATTGCGATCGACGCAAGGTATGCCTCCAGTATTTTGGATGTCCGAACATTCCGAGGGGCCAACATCGACTCGGATCACTACCTTGTTGTAGTCAAGGTACGAATGCGGATATCCCTATCACCGCCAAGAAGGAAAAATACTGTGAGAAGGTTTGCAGTTGAAAAGCTACAATCGCAAGAGATAGCCAGGAACTTCTCCGATCAAGTCTCTCTAAACCTCAACAGCTGTCCTATGCCGCCAGCATCATGCCCAGAGGACCAGTGGCAAATCTGCCAGCAAGCCATCAGGAATGCCGCTTCTGATGTGATAGGTTTCACTCGCCCACCAACGCGAAACCCCTGGTTCGATGAGGAATGCCAGCGAGCGCACGCGGCTAAACAAAAAGCGTATGCGGCGGCTTTGCAAAGACGGACAAGAGCGGCTCGTGAGCTCTACGAGCAAAAAAGGAGAGATGAGCACCGGCTTCTAAGAAAGAAAAAAAGAGAGCATAGGAAGCGCGAGATCGAGAATATTGAGAGATATCATAGCAGGAAGGACGTTCGAAAATTTTACCAAAGTGTCAGGAGGACACTCCAGGGAAAACAGCTTCGAATGGACGCCTGTAGGGACGAAGAGGGCAATCTCTTAGTAGATACGCAGTCAGTGCTGAGGGCATGGGAAGGACACTTCTGCAGACTGCTAAACGGCGATGACAACCAACATTCCGCTGTCAGGCAGAGCGAACCATTCATCGTGGACGATGACGGGCAATTCCATCGTCCTCCCGACCTGGACGAAGTAAGGATAGCCATATCCAAGCTCAAGTCAAATAAAGCGGCCGGTACCGACGGTCTAGCTGCCGAGCTCTTTAAGGCAGCGGGAGATGACTTCATAGCGAGCATGCACCAGCTCATCTCCAGAATATGGTCGGATGAGTGCATGCCCGATGAATGGAACCTCAGCATCGTATGCCCGTTCCTCAAGAAAGGAGACCCTCTAGTATGCGCCAACTACAGAGGTATTAGTCTCCTTAACATCGCATATAAAATCTTCTCTGCCGTATTGTGTGAACGTCTAAAACCGTTTGTCAGCAATCTGATTGGTCCATATCAGTGTGGTTTCAGGCCTGGAAAGTCCACTATCGACCAGATATTCACATTACGGCAGATCCTGGAAAAGACCCTAGAATCCCAAATCGACACCCACCACCTTTTCGTCGACTTTAAGGCCGCGTATGACAGCATTTTTCGGGAAAAATTATACGAAGCCATGTCTGGTTTTGGCATCCCTGCTAAACTGGTCCGACTTTGCAGGATGACCATGGAGAAAGCTCGCTGCTCCGTGAGGGTCGGCAGTGACCTTACCAACATCTTTGATGTCAAAAAAGGCTTCAGACAGGGCGACCCGCTGTCATGCGACTTCTTCAACATTGTACTTGAAAGCATTGTGCGGAACTCCCACGCCAACACCAGAGGCACAATCTTTCAAAAGTCCGTGCAACTACTCGCGTATGCCGATGACATTGACATAATTGGCAGAACACAGCGAGCTGTCTGTGAGGCATTCGCGAGCATTGAAGAAGAAGCGGCGAAGATGGGTCTAGCGGTCAACGAAGGAAAAACGAAGTACATGCTGTCATCAAGGAAGGACATCCAACACCGACGCCTCGGACAAAGCGTCAATATGGACAGATATAACTTCGAGGTAGTCAGGGACTTTGTCTACCTGGGCTCCGCGGTTAACTCGAGAAACGACACCACCTTGGAGATCAAGCGAAGAGTGACTCTTGCCAATCGCTGTTTCTTTGGGCTGAGAAGGCAATTGAGCAGTAAAGCCCTCTCTCGGACAACCAAGCTAACATTATATAAGACCCTGATCGTCCCAGTCCTCCTCTATGGCGCAGAGGCTTGGACATTATCAAAAAAGGATGAGGACCTGCTTGGTTGTTTCGAGAGAAAGATCCTTCGCGTGATCTTCGGACCTGTCTGCGTAGATGGCGAGTGGAGAAGGAGATTCAACCACGAACTGTACGGGCTGTACAGCGACATGAACCTTGTCAGAAGAGCCAAAATCCAGCGGCTTAGATGGCTGGGCCATGTAGAGCGGATGGACACCAATGCTCCGGCCCGGAGAGTCTTCGAATCTACCACCATGGGGAATCGCGGCAGAGGAAGACCCCACCTCAGGTGGCGCACCCAAGTGGAAAGGGACCTCAACCAACTTGGCGTGCGAAACTGGAAACAGCTGGCAAAAAACCGGGCCAGTTGGAGAGGCATGTTGGTTGAGGCCCAGGTCCACCCCGGACTGTAGCGCCACCTAAGTAAGTAAGTTTTATAATATTTGTAGAAGATTATTGATTCATCCCTTAACATTTAGGATGCAACTATTCGATCTAAGATAACTCTGTATAACAAAACTTTGATTCTTCTAATTTTTGGACATATCTGCTCTCTTGTGATTTCTCAAGCACACTAAAATTGTTTTCAACTTTATTTCAAACAGAAAATTTGATAACAAAACTGTGATTTTATAAAATACACACATTATTTTGTTTGGCGTAACAGCCGGTTGAGGGTCAGAGCCTAGATTTTTCGCACTTTTATTGTGTTGTGCATATTTTAATTTAACACATGTGGCGGGATCTACTGTTTAATGCCGGTTCCGAACGGCGAATTGTGAAAGCTTTTCATGACAGAAGTACTCCAGGAGGATTGTCAGTCTTTCGCTGGAGGTGGTGCTGTGAAAAATGTTTGTGGAGTGGTATTGTGATTACATTTTGAATTTAAAATTTTTTGTGATTACATTTCCAATTTAAAGTTGTTTGTATGAAATAGCATACTATAGTTTATTGTCTGTGCTAGAAGACATAACACAATTCGGTTTTTTGTATTCGAATCAGAATGAATATAAACATTAACGTCAAGATCCTATTTTAGTACTGCGACTCATACCTTTGAAGAATAAATAATCTTCACTTTTTTTCGATTATTTTTTTTATCAAAATGTTGATTTAAATGCCAATTTTTCAAAAACTATAGACATGAATAATCTAATTCAAATGTTCAATTCAGAGAACAAGTTTCTGGCTTTCAAAATTGGTATAGATCTTTGTTGGTGTTGCCATTGCTTTTTAAATCATTTTTTTCAACTTGATTTATTTGATTTTAAATTGTTCCTACCTTCTAAACGGGGTGAGATGGACCTCTCTACCACAGCAAGAAATGCTCTTTTTTGCTTTTTTTTTTTTTTTTTTATAAAAAAACACTATAAGGTTTTGGTGGCTCGATCGGTTAGTGCGTCGGACTGTTGAGCGAGAGTACCCGGGTTCGAATCCAGCTCGGGAAAAAAATAACACCACAAACATTTTTCACGGCCCCACCTCCAGCGAACGACTGACAACCTTCCTGGAGTACTTTTGTCATGAAAAGCTTTCGCAATTCGCCGTTCGGAACCGGCATTAAACAGTAGGTCCCCTCCACATGTGACAAAATTATAACGCGCACAACACAGTGGAGGCGCGAAAAAGCTAGGCTCTGGCTCTCAACGGGCTGCTACGCCGCCCCATATATATATATATATAAGGTTTTGGTCCCAAAGTTATCGTACTCTCCCTGCACATTGAAACGGATATTTTTTTTAAACGTACAAAAGTGGATACATTAGGGTCAAGATGAACTTTTGTGAATTTTTACTGTATAGATGCGATCAATATCGTTAATACCTCATTTGTTAAGTAATGAAGTAAGAAAAAAAACATAAAAATATTCTTTTTTAACAAAAAACCATAAGATCGCCGATTAAGTATTTTTGTATTTTGTATTTGTATTTATTTTCTATTTATTTTCTTAACATGATGATAGAAAAATGAAAAATACAAATATGTTAAAAAAAAGACTGATATCTATAGTTCATTAAAAAACTATCACAAAAGATAGATATAAATGCATGAGTGGGGTCAATTATACAAAGTAATGAAGGAAGAAAGAGAAACGAAAAACAAAAAAAACAAAAGAATCTAAGAAAAAGAATGTAAATAAAGATCAGATCATTACACCAAAACACACTATAAAAAAACCGGGTCAAGTCTGAGTTTTACTCACCCGCCGAGGGTTTCGTTCGCAAACAGATTAGTAGCTTAGACTTAATATAAGTCTAAGAAATTAACAAACTAAAATAGTCAATTCAATTCTCTTCTCAATTCTCTGTTAATTCACTAAAATTCTTCTTTTCATTTCGAACGAAACTGAACAAAAGAAAATCCTTTCCCATTTGCTGATCGCGCCAGCCATGTGAAAATTGCTTTGGTGCATTTAGGGGATGAAATGCCGCAAGCGACACTGGGACTGCCGTCAGTTCATCGTTTTGCAGGTAACTGATTCGATTTAAATCGTTAATATCTCGAAAAATTGTATGAAAATAATTTTTTTTACATAATATTTTATTGTTCTTTCGCCAAGATCTACAAAATTGCGTTTCGGATCTTCGAAATTCGAATGTTGTTGTTTTTTGATTTTTGGCCAATAACTCAAAAACTATTAAAGCCAGAGTGCTCAAACCAATTTTAACACAAAGATTACATCAAAACCTACATTCCAGATTTTTTCAGATGGTGTTCAAATGAGAGGGAAAGGCGTCCTTTTTTTTCGACTTTGAAGCTTAATATCTCGAAAACCTAGCTTCCAAATAAAAAGTTCAAAATGAAAACTTTATTCCATTTATAAGACCTATCCGATGGTACATCACTTAATAAATTCGCGCGAATTTTTTTTTGAAAAAATTTAGTAATTTATTTATTTTAGTATGAATAAAAAATCATACACGATTTTCGGATAATTTTGGGGTGTTGCGATGAGTTGCCCCATACTTCCAATTTTTTTCAGATTTTTTGGTCAAATATTATAGAAAATAAGTTGGGGGACACGGTACACAAGTCAGTTTTTGGCAGTTTGTTGGCTAATATCTTCTTACCAATAAGAGTAAGGTGATTACCATAGTACAACTTTATGATCTAACTGTCATCCTCCTTCCAACGATACCCATATCAAGGAACTAGTAAAAGAAATTTGTTTCTTAAATTTAGTATTGGTACTTTTTGCTAATATTAAATTTTTTTAAATTTTTTTACCTGAACTTTCTTTGTGAAATACATCTTTCGGCGAAGTTTCATTTCTTAATTCTTAGTGGTTCGCCAATTACCAAGATTAAAGCCTTATGACAGACAGACAGACATTTTCATAATAAGGACACCGCCCTGTTTCCAATGACACCCATATCGACCGTCAAACTTAGTAGAAGTCTACGACTAATTCCAAAAAAAATGCATGATTTGTTTTTGGGTCGCCTAGATACATCTTCAGTCCAAATTTCATCCCGTAACTATAAAGGACTTATAAGTTATAGTCAAATATGTAAAAGGCGACAGACAGACAGACAGACAGACAGACAGACAGACAGACAGACAAACAGACAGACTGACAGACAGACACCGAAGTGATTCCATAAGAGTTTCGTTATTCCTTTGGAACGAAACCCTAAAAATGTTAAGTAGTTGGAACAGTCGGGCCAGAATTGAACAAGTTTGTTGGGGCACCTTTGAACACGTTCGAAACTACAGAATAATCAACTCCGGTGCCTTAATCGAACTTATTGTAGATCTTTATCCAGAACCCCTAATGTCGTTTTAATAATTGTCTTTTTCTAGCTACAGTTTAAATCACCAAGCAGGATTCGATTAGCACTAAAATAACTTAGATATACCTACATACTTTAAGCGATTGTTCTCTTCAAACGCAATCTTTAAAGAAAGCAACTGTCCAGCCAAACTACTTTTTTTTTTAAATTAAATTGAAAAATTCAACTCGGTTTCCTTTCACTGCTTTTCCAGAAAATTCAAAAGTTGTCGAAGTAGTTGAGACATGCTCGCGGCTTTTATAGGACTGGCTGAGTATATTCATTATATGACTCCCTGGTACTCGCGACTCCGTCCACGTGATTATCAGTTATAGTGGTTGGATAAATAATATTATCATATACTGAGCTTTAAGCTTACTCTATACTAATATTCATCTAAATCGAAATCGATAGTTTAGCCGTGAAAGCGTTAGAGATATCTATGTAGCTGTACACCGCACGCAGTGAAAGCGTTTACCTACAAAAATTATACTATAGTAAAAAACATTATGGCAATACGTCGTCAATATAGCCCTTTGATATATCCATTGATAATCTTTTTCCTTTACTTGTACTATTATCGGGATACTTTCGGCTGAGTTCTTTTGCTGTAGAACAGAAAACCCTTCACGCATGGTATTTTCTCATTGCAACAAAACATACCACGATCTGGTATAGCTGTCTGCATCTGTAAGGCGTATATATATGATATAGATCTAATAAAATTTCTTGAGTGAAGTTTTATTCACCTCTAATTTTTTTTTAATTGTTGCCTAACGGATCGGATACCTTAATGTGTAAAGGAAAAAGGAAACCTTTGGAACCCGCAAAGCGGCCCACTCACCCACTATTAAAAATATTCAAGTTTCTTGGCTGTTTAAAATGCACGCAAAAGATCTAAAAAAAAACTCAAGATTTTTGTAGGTTTTTTTTATAATTAATTCGCTGTGGAAAACCGTTTTTGGGGAATTTCTGTGCTTGGGGATTTTGTGCTTGTGGCTACGGTTTTCGGGGATTCGGTTTTTAGGGATTTGGTTTTTGAGCAGTAACAAAATCGTTAAAACGGCAACCCCGATAACAGTTGACGAAGGGAATCAATTGGGATTACAGCGTCATCATTAGGTAATCGATCATTACGTAAAAAAGTTCCAAATCTAACGCCACCGTCCCACTTATACATTTTTTTAATTGCATATCGAATATGATCATTAAAAAGCAAATATTTCGTGAACGGATTTGTACTTAGCAAGACTTTCGAGTTATATATTTTGACAACAATTTCGAAAAATATAGGACGGAATGTGAAAAAAGCGAAAAAAAAAGTTCGAAAGCGCTCTTTCTCCCCTCCCTGTTGCTTGATCGTTATGTTGATTAAGGGGGATCAATAACATGCTTAAAATTTATACTAAGGTTGAGCAAAATCTGTTGGACGGTTTTCAAAAACCGTTGAGGAGACCAAAAAAGTTCTAACGCCTAAAAATCCATTTTGAGTGGTCCGATCGTTATGGTTCAACTTTAGGATCTGTAGGTGACCTAGCCCTATTGTTAAGTCAAGTTTCATACAATTCTGTTCGACAGTTTTCAACAACGTGAATGACGACGCTCGGCCTGGACGTGCCAGCACATCAACAATTGATGAAAATGTTGAATAAGAGAAGTTGCTGAAGATGTCGGCATATCGGTTAGCTCGCTCATGCCAAACTGTTGCTTGTTCGTAATTTTTTGGCCAAAAATAACACCGTAATCATGCCTCAGGCACCGTATTCACCAGATCTGGCCCCCCGTTGACTTTCTCCTGCTCCCAAGATTGAAGAGACCCATGAAAGGATGGCGTTTTGCGACGATTGAGGAGATACAAACTGAATCGCTGAGAGAGCTCAAGGGCATACCAAAAAGTACATATCAGAACTGCTTCGAGGATCCGAAAAAACGCTGGCACAAGTGTATTATATCTGAGGGGGACTACTTTGAGGGGGACAAAATAGAAATTGATGAATACATTTTTTTTTGAGAAAAATTATATTATTTGAACGGACCTCGTATACACTCTACAATCCGCCAAGCACAAACTGAAAATTTGAGGGAGTGTTAAATTCTTTTTCTCTTACAACTACAAGGGTTTATTATAGAATAACAAACCCAGAATTACCAAAAACCGAAGCCAAAAAGACAAAATCAACAAGAACAAAAACCCCCAAAACAAAATCTCTAAAAGAGATAGCTAATATTCTTGAAGTAAAATAAATAAGTTATCATTGAAACGGGATCACTATTGTATTTTGGGTAGTCGCGAGGTGGGGATTTATATGCTTGGAAATTTTGTGCTTGTGGCTACGGTGTTTGTTGGGATAAAGTATTTTTCCAATGCATCAGCGTGGAAATTTCATATGAGTCACGGCTGACAATCCGACTAACTACTGATAATCCTCCTGGAGTACTTCTGTCGCGTAAAGATTTAAATCCATCTGATAAATGGTAGCATGATTGTAGATAACTTCAAACTGAAAATAGTGTTAAATTTTCAGTAAAACCGGGCGAAGGTTAAGTGTTCGTAAATAAATCTTGCAATTTTTTTGCAATACAATCCCGACGCTTCTTACAGACATCCAGCCATTCTTAATACAATAGCATCTGCGAAGCAGGACCTCTAAATGCGATGATTTGTCTCTACCCCTTTGTCCTTTGTTTGCCATGATAAAATATTGTTCATTAAGGACATTAAATTGAATGCTAGCATTTAAATGAATAATGAATCCATCTCTGCGAACAGTACAATGCTGTTGGTAATATATGAGGAGTTATTATTTTAGGAACATCGGGACAATGATTGTAATTGAATTCAAAACGACTACCCATACAGTAGTACTACACGAACAAGATCAGACAGGAATAAAAAGAATACACTAACCAACCAGTGCAAAATCGATTTCAGTTGCATTCTGTCAGCAGATAAGGAACTAAGCGATTTTTTTGTTTTTGATATGAAAAACAAAAAAGTTTCATTATTATTTTTATTCTAGTGGCCAAAAAGTGAACATTTTACATTAAGCTGCAGTTTTTTTTATGAATCATGTTATTATATTTTAGTATTTCATTAAAAAAATTGAACTGTTTTGAGTGTTGTTTTAGTTCTGACGCAATAAGTAAGTAAGTTGGGCCAGGTCGACCAACTTGCACCCCTAAATAATCCGCTAAGAATAACTCAGATTTTTAGTAATTTTCAGAACTGCATAAAGTACCCCGATGTTCATCCTTTCAATTGATCCAAGCCCCATAGTTGTATTATGATTAGGTTGGTATTTATGAGACTTCAAATGGAAAGTTGCCCAACTAGCCCCGCCCTACCCTACCTAAATTACTTTGGCTCCTAAGTAACATACAACATTTTCTTAGCCTTTACAATGAAATTTTCTTTTTTCTTTTTTTTTTTTATTTTGTTCAAAGAATTACAATCTGCTATAGCACAATTTACAATGGTTGTAATATAAAGATATGATATGATATTTGTATATCTTTCTACTGAGTAATTTAATTATTTTATCAAATAAAAGGAGCACAAGAAAGTTAATAATTACTTGAGGAGAAAAACGAAAAGAAAACCTCAAACCAGGCAATGAATGCTAAAGTTAATTAATACGAAATATTATATTTCACTTATAAAAAGAAAGTTCTGATAGAACATTTAAAAAAATGGTCACTATTATAATAACGAGCTGTTAGCCGTGTCAATAACTTATGTATATAGTATTAAAATCTGGACAAAATAACAATGTAAAACGAAAACTTGCGAATTATCAAGATCTCAAAATGCAGTACTTTAGTGCTCATTGAGACAATTGCATCAGCAGATTTTGCGTGTCCACTGTTTGATTTTCGGCTTAAACTTTAAGATCATGACAACGTAAAAGCAAATTTTACGAACATTTTTTTCCTGAAAGGCAGTTTTCTCCAAAAGTAATTTCCAGATAGCTGGCGTTATCTATGAATAAGAAAAAAGATTTTTTCTAAAGAAATGTAGTCAGGCGAATTAATGAGAACGAAACCCTATCCGCGCTAGTCTAACTCGCACTGGAGATTTTAATTTATTTACGAGGGCTATTCAATAAGTCAGTAACTTAATGAAAGATCGCGCTCGGATTTGCGTCTTTTAGTCGTCATTGCAAACGAGATTTTAGATCTAAAATTCATTAACTGCTTAACTTCTATCGTCTTCCTAACCTCATTCTGGGCAGCCAAATAGCTCTGCTCTATTAACTCTATACTACTTTGTTTCACAGTTGAATATATCCGAAGTTATAACTACCTCTTCATCAAATTACGGTTTAAGAAAACTTTTCGCAAACTTCTTTATGCCTTCGTTTAGAAAATTCAATTTAGCTTCATGCCATAGCCCATACACCAACACCAATGCCAACAGACATGAAGTCGTCGCGTGTGTATATTGTATTACCAAGCCCTTTGCAAGAAGCCCTACAATCCTCGGTCACAATCTTGTTAATAAACACAAACTATATTCAGCTTAATTAAATGTTGTTTGTTAAATTGAAAAGAGAGAAAAAGATATGTAAACTCCGACCATTTTTAAACAGTGAAACTACTGTTTGTAAGACTTGAATAAACAGAAATGAGTACAAAACTTTCAATTACAATGTATGTATATGGGCGACGGAGAGAGTAAAGCTACTTGCGAAAACGAGAAAAAAAGGAAAATGGTTGTCATTTTTAGAATTCAACGTTAGGTTATTTATTTGTTCATGTAGTTAAGCAGAATCGCTGGCGGCTGGCCTCAGCGCCATCACCATTTATAGTTAGCAGCAACGATTGTTACAAGAGATAAGGTTTCTGCTCTCTAACATGTTGCAATAATCATGCAATGCTGAAAGGAACAATAAAACGCGCACGCAACTGAAATTTCGTGTCATAAAAGAAATAAGACAATTTATGTTGATGGACCTAACGAAGTTATGGCAACATTTTTGGTTCGCAGAGTTTTACAGCGCACATCAAGTGAAAGGCGGAACTGTTGACGCATTTTTAACCCTCGCCACGTTGGTCTTGCGTAGCCAGCGATACAAATATAAGCAGATATGTACATCCGTTTTAGTAGTGAAATAATTTATGTTGCGTTTGACCCTCTGACTGTGAAGCGATATTCATGATGAATTTCTTATTCACTAGCAGCGTCATTTGTAAATGGAATCAAAACTGGAACATTACTGGTAGATTCCGTCAGGTAGTTGATCGCTCAGTTTACCCAGAATTAGACGGTTGGACCACGTCCAAAAACTTAGCACACCTCTTGAGGAGTTAGAGTAGACGGCAGAGCATCAGGTTGCCTGGAGATCTCTTCTGCGTGCACTGCCCCTGCGAAAATACTTATAATTGCAAATTCAGTGCTTCCAATCATCTCCTCTAAATTTTGCATTTTTTTCCTCAATCCACTGCAACAACTGGTTAGGACAGGCTATAAAATATACCGTATAAATACGTTAGAGTTTATTAATTATTTTACTTCGAAAGCTGTTAGCAGCTTAATGGCAATTATTAGTGGTTCGATATTAAAAAAAGTCATTGGAACTTTCATTAGTAGTGAAATATACAAAAATGGATTCTGGGAAAAATGTTGAGCATGACTGAAATGCTAAGCAGTAAAACAATGTACCAAAAGAATTTGCCGTTCAACAAAATAGCAAACCTTTCGGATAGAGTTCCGAATCGTACTCACATTTTTTCGGATTCTTTTCATGGTCTAGTGCGTCAGCTGAAACCAAAATCCAAAGTTGGACGAAAAGTATATTTAAAGTTAAAAAAATCCTGAAATACGAAATGGAAATATCTTGCAAACAACATAATCCATTTCTTTTTTAGATATCTCGAATTTCAATTAGCTTAATTCAAGTTAACAACAGGAATATTCGATCTGATTTCGAAAACGGGACTTTGAAAAAAAGGTGAAAATAAAATCTCTATTTTATTTTGCAAGACCTATCAAACAGTACCTCACTCAATGGATTTCAATAGAAAAAGAAATAAAAAAAATTAGTAATTAATTTATTTTAGTGTGAATAAAAAACCGTATCAACCTTTTTAGTATTTTTGGGATATCGCGTCTCCACACTCTATAACTCCAATTTTTTCATACATTTTCCTCTACTGTTTCAGAAAAAAATGGGGGTCATGGATTTTAGCTATTAATAATAGTAATAATAATTAAAGTAAGGTTTTGAGTTGAAGGCCCTGGCAGCCAATACTAGTATTGCATTACATTTGTAATTTACTCACAATTTAATTACTTTTAAATTAATAAATAAATTAAGGTAAGGTTATTACTGTGGTATAATTTTTTGATCTGGCTGATACCCTCTTCCTAACGATACCCGTACCCAAAAATAGATCAGTTAGTATCAGTACTAACTTTTTTTGAATTCTCAATTTGTTTTTGGGTTTTTTAGGCACACATTCAGTTTTTCAAGAGGTTTTGTGAATCGGACAGATAGACAGACACCGAAATGATTTTATTGGCTTTCGTTATTCCTTTGGAACGAGATCCTAATGCTGGAAACAGATGTACAGTCTTTCTGCAAGCAGTGCAGCTATGACAATAAATAGCTATTATTTTGGTTTTCAATACAAAAATGCCAACGTCAGAAATCAGAGTCACCTCTAAATTTCAAATACATTTTTTTATGTTGTGGTAGTATTGCTGCTACGCAGATAAATTAGAAATAGAAATTGATTGCAGCGCACATCTGCATGCAGACTTTACGTGTGTTCAGCTACATATAATCCCGTACATTCTAATTGAGCTGCACGAGAGAGTCTGCACATCTGTTTCTAGCATAAAAAAGTCTAGGTTTAATAAAATAAAATTAAAGTTGTGCACGAAAATGTCAAAAATTAACTGAAAATATTTGGTGCACTTAAAAAGGCGTAACTGTAATGAAAACGAAGAGAAAACAATTCGTATCTGAAAAATAAGTACTTGCTTGATTTAACGAGTATGATGTGTTGATTAAATGGTTAAAAGCAAAGTTTATTCTAGAATTATATTGGTGCAATTAAAACATTAACATTAGAGGCTATCATATATATACGCCGAAAATAGACAAAAAACAAAAGCAACAAATCATTGGTTTCAAATTACATTTAATTTAACTGTTACTGACATCCACCATACTTAAACTACGCATCATTCGTCAACTATAAGTATTTTAAAATAAATTTCAAATCAAACACTGCGACATTAAAACCTTTTAGAGGTCACTGCATTGTATTTATCTTGTAGTGATTTTAATTGCCCCTAAAAATACACTTTCATCGGATGGATAATCGGAACGAATCTTCCAAACAGCGTAACCACAATTTATGCAAATGGTCGGGTGTCCGATTGGACTAAATGTAAAAAAAAATTGCACTCATATAAAATTTGTTGCGATTGCTGAAAAAGCCCTTCACAGACCTTCTAGGGCGCCCTTTTTAGGTGCTCCAACACCCGTCGATTGTTTTGCTTGTCAGCCCTTGTACAAATAGGATCTGACGATTTATTCAAATGCGACTGTTTATTCCATTCTCGTTGTAATTTTTTGTGTTTTTAATGAAAATGGTTGTAATGCACACACACTTACGCCGCTTGATAAAAAATCAGTATGAAAGAAATTCAATTAACTTCGGTAGGGGAGGTTCTGCTACGCCTATACTTCTGTAAAAGGTGCTCCTGACACTGTATGATGTGTGTAATTTGGATCATTGAAATTATTTTGTTAAATGACAAAATGAATTTCTTTTCAGAAAGTGCAACGGATTAATTGAATTAATTTGGCAGCTTTAATCGACGGTGCGATTCATGAATATTCATCGAAACTACCTGGCAAAAATATGAGACAAGTAATGCGAAGCATTTAATAAATGGTGAAAATGGTTATTGCGGAGAGAAAAATGGTTTTATAGCATGAGAATTGTATATTAATGTAAATGACTTCAATAAAATACGGCGCCCCCAGTGGCCACTACGTCCCACTATTTAGCGAATGTATCCAGGTTCAAATTTAGCCTGGAGAAAAACATCGCAAATAGCTTTAACGGCCTTAGATCTGGCAAATAACTGACAACACTCCTGTCATGGAAAGCTTTCTTAATATGACGTTCGAAGCGGTAAACAATATTGACGAAGCGGTAAACAATATTGACGAAGCGGTAAACAATATTGACTGAACACTATTTAAAGATATCACCTACCCTTGAGGTAACAAATGTGTTTAAATGATTTCATCAAATTTTCAATTACGATAACAAAAAAGTTTAATGCTATTTCAAATTTATAATTCTAAGCGTTTTGGGCTTTTCACTTCACCGAAAAATGTATTGTACACTAAGCAACGCTAAATTCACTCAAACCTTCATCAATGCCAAGAGAATATGACTTTCTTGGCCAATAAATTATGGATACACTCGTAATTGCGATCAAGATTCGAGTATCTTTGGCAAATACTAAAATGACCCTCATCAAAACATTGTCGAATATTCAATTGGATATCTCTAAGAAATTTATCATGAGTTCTGACAGGAACTTTAAACGGATAATAAGAGGCGGCGAGAGACCTGTTGTGAAGGGCGAAGAAAAAAATTATTGGGGAATTATTTCCTAAATTAATTCATGTTGGGTGGGTTAGCAGACGGCCTGTGCTTCAAATCTGTATTGTTAACTTGCTCAGCATTCGAATTTCTCGAAAAACGTTGAAAAAACACCTTAAGCCTACATTGAGTTATGGGGCAGGTAATCTGCTAGTATAGGGTTGCATCGGTACGAAATTGTACTTTTTGGATAATGTAAATGATCACAAAGAGTAAGAAAACGTTCTTCGGGCATACCCCAAACCAAAATAGTGGAGGTCAGATGGGTTTTAAAGCCAATGCAATTGCATTTAATATAACGATCCTAGTCATATAACAGAGAATACTCAAATCTGACTACCTATATATACCTGAAAATGGATCGGAATGCTACTAGAAGTGTCAGATAGAAATCTAATTCAAAACGTTGAGACAGTTCGGAGCAAAATACAAGAGAAAACATGAGATTAGCTTAAAAGTTGGTTTTATGAATGGGGCCTATGGATGGAATGGTAGCAAATAACATTTGACATGGTTCACAAATTTCGGTTTCCATTTAAAATACATTAAAATATTAAAAAAAAATAAACAGATTTTTTCTTGTTTTTATATGTGGGCTATTTTCAGTGTGAGATAAGTCATTTGGATTATTTTTTCTTGTTGATTATTGTAATAGATGTTCCCTTTAGTTTGCAAGATATGAATGAATTAACAGCCATTGTCTTAGTGAATTGGTAGCAATATACTTTTCCCACAACTGGTATGACCTGCAAATGGGATAGGATTTTCTTTTATTTAGTTTCATTCGAAATAATAAGTCTTATAGTGAAGGTATTTTGAGCACTCACGAGCGCGTACAAAGTCTTTAAACAAAAATGGTTTGACAAAGTGTGTATGAACGCGAGAAAAAAATTCTCCAACCTTTTAAAAGCATTTTGGTACATAGGTCAGTACAAAAATCGTTGTTTCACAAAAAAAAGCTGAGTTTAAAAACTAGCCTCAAGTAAGAGATTCGAAAGAATTTTGGAAAGTGACAAGAGAAATTAATGGATCAACATCAGTGTTCAGTACGTTTTTTATATCCACCCGGTGGGTATTTTCGAAAAGGTAAGTATCGGGTATTTGCCTGGTATTTTGTATTACCTAGCAGTACCTTCGACGAATTCCATGAAAATATTTTTCAATAGGGATTTTTGAAGGAAATTTTTCTTTTCAGTTTTAATTAACTGCTAAAAATGGGAAGAAACAGCACTAGCACGCTTAAATTACAAACTTGAAGGCCTTATCACGATGTCACGATGACCGACTGACAAAACGTATGAAACAATATGAGCTACGAAACCAGGACTAGTTGATGTCGAAATGTAAAGCTTTGGGAAATGCATGTGGAGAAATTGTACCGCCTTATCAACCGTATTTGAGTCACGCTAAAGAACAACTCAACACAACAATAAACACTTATGTAAACTTGGAACGTGATACTCTTATGAAAGAGATCGGACATCACAAAGCCGGCTACTTTACTCACAACTGACGCTAAATCTTATGTGTTGTAGGAAAACGTTTGTAAACACAGGCTGTTGTTATAACTGAAATTGCCTAAATTTATTAAATTCATACCAATACATTACTTTATTTGCTAACCGAGCTGACTCATTGCTAATAAGCAATGTATCAAAAAGAAACGAAACAATAAATGAATTACTTACTATCTTTTGACTTATATTAAGTCCGATTTACTTATAAATTGGTGCCAGAAAGAAACTTGAATTATGACTTAACCATTTTTTGTTTTATGATATGGACGTCGCATCCTTTTGTCCCTCAAACTTTCTACTTAATCTACTTCAATGAAATGCATTAATTGACTCACACTCTTATTCATGAGCTACTTGCATACATATGTATGTACGTTTCCTGTGCGAATCACGCCATTCGTTTTTAAGTGAACATTAACATATTTTTTTTCTTTTTATTGGTTCATCGATTTCTATTCAGACATTTCTTTTGTTTTTGGGCTGTGAGACTTAAAAAAAGAGCTCCACTTTCCGACATGCAGAAAAAAAGCTTTTAATGTTCACTTGATTGATGACTATGGCTGTCAATGTAGAAAACGAATTTTAAGTTCTCGCCAACTTTTGGAATTTCTCGAGATTATCTCTGAATCAATTTGAAAGTATTTTTGTACCTGTAGATAGAAAAACATTTTCGGAGCTCGATTGGCTGGGAATCGAAATCAGATTTTATTAATTTTTCGATGGTAGCTTTTGAAAAAAGTCTTTTTCATAATTTCACAGGTAGCCAACCTGCATGCGAAGATCCGATAGTAAGTCATTGAAAAAAATTTAACTCCATGAAGAAAGTATCTACAAATTAATATTCAGACCTTACCTTACCTTAGAAAACAAATAATCGCACTTAAAATACAATTCTTCATTTAAGTCGTACTGCTAGAGAGGATCATGATATACTGCTTTCGGTCGTGTGATCTTTGGAGTTCATTTTCAGGCTGGCACGAAATGATTCATCGCCTTTTTTTTTGTTGCGCAGTTTGCAATCAGTCCAAGAGATCCGCATAAATGGCAAGATTCGCCTTCAGGGTGCCATCTCGTGGCAATGTGTACCAATAACTCGAAGATTCTCGTTTTTAACGACAGATGAAGTAACTTATTTTATTAGTGACACATCACGGTATGGTAGTGACTGAAACACGTTTTGTGATCGAGTGACAGCTTAGTATTGCTCAATAAAAAACATAATTCCCAAAAAAAAAAATCCCCAAGCCAAAGTTTCCAAAATCAAACCCAGGCAGGCGCCTGCGTGCATGACGGGGTACTTCGCGGATCGCAAGGATTTCAACACACTCTTTGACTGGATTAGAAGCTCACGCGACTTTGTCGCGGCAGGCACCTTTACACATTAAATGATCAGATCCGTTATACTACGTTCTTAAAAAAATTCAGAAAAATTGGAGGCGAGTAAAACTTAACTCAAGAAATTTGATTGCTTCTATCTCATATATATATGCATCCTCGTGACTACTCAAAATCCAACAGTGACCCTGTTTCAATGATTATTTATTAATTTTACTACGAAAAGGGGAAGGATTCGGGATTTCATTCTTGTAGATTTTGACTGTCTTCGATTTTTTTATTTTTTGGGCGATTCGGTTTTTAGGGACTTGGCTTTTTTTTTTTTTTTTAAACACGGGGATTTTGGAAGTGGGGTTTAGTCCATCTCCCGATTGAATCTGATGCGAAACTGTCTACCATCGAGGAAAATTAATTTGATACACACCATTCATTTTTGATGTGGTCAAGGTGTCGTCTAAATTGGAAAAAAAAAATGTGTAGCTTTTGATGTGGTATTCCCATTGATTTAAACTGAGTTGCCACAGTACGGATCATAAAATCAATGTTTTATAATTCCATCCGGTCTGCAGTTTTAAAAAATATATTTCAAGTCATTGAAAAGTTAGTCAAAGTTATTTGATACGTCGTAAACCGATAACTTTGTTTTATTTTTATTTCTTTTTCAGTTGCCAATGTCACGCGTAGCTAGAAACAAATACACGCCTAAACTGGGCGTTTGCAAGCAAAACCATCAATCAATAGCTTTTAAGTTACGCTCTGGTAGTTTCTAACAAAATACAAACTATTCACTAAAAAGTTGGAGGTACTTTGTTGACCTCAGATCGAGGTCATTCGTCTCTTACTCTTACCCTGTTTTCAATGACCAGTTTAATAATCTTTTGAAATTTATTATGACGAATTTTATTTAAAAAGCCGGAGAAAATACTGGGAAATTTGCGAGGAGAAATGTCTCTGGAGCATTTTTACCTAGTCTTTACTGAGTAGCTGAGTAGCTGAGCTTACATATATCCTTTCCTATATCAAATTGAATTGAGAGCTTTTAAAGCCCACCACTTTTTAGCTTTTCGCTTTAATGATTTCAATGCGTGGGGATTTCTCTAAATGAGGAGTCTACTTATTTATTGTGTCTCTAATTCTTCGTCTTTCCTGGGAAAATAAAAAAGTACACTTTTTACCCTTTCTCTTCATAATTTTTCTGAAATTCTCGTTTCTGTTTAAAAAAAAATGCAGGTTATGCACGTAATTTACCATTGCAGTGCTTTTAGACTTTATATTGAAAAAGACTTTTAGTTTCTTATCGCTATCTGTGAGTGATTTGTTAAATCAGAAGTGTAGGTGTTTGTAGGTTAATATATCATTATGGCAGAATAACATAAAAGGGTTCTGTTGTAAATGTTTTTTTTTCTTAATAATAATAATTAGGTGGCATAACAGCCCGTTGAGTGTCAGATCCTACCACTATGTAGTAACGCGGTTAAGGTTATATACAAAGCCAAAGAATGGATTTTAATTTTTAGTATGTCCAGCAAAGGGTTTTTTTTTAATAAAAGCCGGACAAATAAAAGATAGTTTTAATTTTAACTAAATAACAATAACTTGTACAAGTACCCAAGCCCTAATAACTCTAGGATGGTATCTCTAAACTTGAACTTGAATGATAATAGTAGCATTTGTCCGCCGCTGTAGTGCAAGCTCTGATTTATTATAATTGTGTGCTAAAGAATGTAGTGTCGATGATATTAATTATAGACTTATTAATTTAAGATATCATAAAACAAAGCATATATGAGCCGCTAAGAGCACCAATAAACGTAAACTATTTGAGTAAAACGTAGTGTATTGCAAAGCGAGTTTAACTATTTCATCACTTTTCTCATTTTTGCGTTCTATGGAGTTTATCGATACGTGCTCTGAAAGGCTCATATACAAAATAATAATTGATAAACTTCGTGACCCATTGTTCAGGAGCATACTCATTTCCTCCTAAAGATACAAAAAAACTTTCTGTGTTCTAAAAGGCTTAGATTGAGATACACTCATTGACAATATTCATAAAGCTTTGAAGGAGATTGTTACGAAAATTCGAATTAGTAAAATTAGGGCATGCGGCCAACTCATTATATTGAGGAGAGTAAAGAGGCAATGAACCGTAGGGCACCTGCAGCTACCATGGATTACAGACGCGTGGTTTTAAATGAAGTTGAGAATTTATTAAAGCCAAACGTTTCGTACGCCTCCATTACTTAACAGAACACTGAAGAAGTGCAAATGGATAAAGCTGCTACAGAAAATTTAAGTGATTTTCTTAAAGAATCACCAAACCTATTCAATTCATTCTAAGAATTACTGAAAAAATAAGCGAAGTTTGACCCAAATATACCCAAATTAGATCTAGAGACGGCAGGATGTTCGCATGTCTTGAGTTTGCAACGTCATTTATTGTATAATGATTTTCATAACTATGAATTTATCTATGAATGTCAATTTAATTGTTCTACATGTAAGGATACGGCTATTCTCCTTAAATATCCCTAAATATAAAAAAACCTCAAATATGCTGTAACTATAAACCAACATTTAAGCCATCATACGAAATGACTCAGGAAGGGGAACTGCTATACAAATTTACGGAATTACGGTTCAACAACTCAATTGCTGGGCTACTATAACAACAATCAATTCAGATGAGTCAACTCTTACCTTGGTAGTAGGCAGTGTGTGCAGACCTTCTAATTCAGAGAAAAATCTCTTAGGGGAACTCAATAGACACTTTTCCCTATGCAGAATAATACTCGGAGGAGACTTTAGTGTCAGGAATCCGTCATTTTTTTACAATTGGTCTTCTTCTTTTCGACTTCTTTGCTCCCAACAGCCCTATCTTCACTCGATCTTCTACGTCTATTGACTTTTTCCTAATTTCGTCATGTTTTAATTGTTCCACAATTTCTTCCATGTCACATCATTTTGGAATAGCATTTACCCCTTTACCGCACCCACTATGTTCCAATGAGAAAAACAATAAAGTTGCTGCTTATTCAATTACGCGTTTTTCAAGTTAAAGAAAAATCAATTAATATAGAAATCAATTTATGTTGACTAGCTCATGATCATCAAGTTTGTTGTAATGCTTTAAAGTTATTTTTTGTTTTTTATTCGTATATTCTGGACTCAAAGTGGGAAAATGCGTTTTATCAGTGGAAGTCTACTCGTTTTCATCAAGTTCAGGCACCAATTCTTTCAAACCAATTTCACTATTACGCTCATCCTCGAAATCACTCTGATTTCGGGCGGTGGGAATAATTTACAAACTTTTTCCATAGAATGTATGAATATCCATATTGAGCTGAATGGATAAGGAAACCCGTCGTTTTTCGAATTTCATGGTCACAATCAAACATTCAACACGTGAATTCTTCTAACCAATATTGAATGTAACTAAAAAAAATAAATCAGTCAGTCAATCAGTCGATAAAAATAAACTTTAATATTTTCACTATTTTCTCGCATATAGCGAAACACGGAAAGCAAAAAAAATTTATATGGCAATCGTTTTTGTTTAATAAACCGATTGCCATATAAACATTGAAGCTGAAGGCATTGACTTAAAGAAAATTGCCATTTTCGACGTCCTCCGTTTGTTTAATAAACTGATTGCCATATAAACATTGAAGCTGAAGACATTGACTTAAAGAAAATTGCCATTTTCGACGTCCTCCGTTCGCAATAAAATCACCAAATGTCGCTGCCCAATCATTTCTGATCTATCGAAGTCGTAAAAACCTCCTAAAAATAAGGGCCTTCGAAGCACACAAAAATCAAAGAATATACACACAAGTTCTAAAAACAAAGAAATTGCAACGAACACGAGAGTTTTTATGCCAAAGCATATAGTAAGCAGTACATGTTATGTCAGTTCTTTTCTTTTAAATTTTATTCACCAGAAAAAAAAAAAAGATTTCTTATCGAAATTTTATTTTACGTAACCATATAAAACGATTTATAAATTCTTTAAGCAGCCGCTACATAAGTTGACTTACAGAAAAAATATGCAACAGCATATGTCTATCTTTTAAGATAGATTTATAATGGTTCTGTAAAAAGACGAAAGGCCAATCCCCCCTATAATTTCTTAACCGTTTTATCAAAAAAATTGAGAAGCATACAAAAACTCGCTTTCGGTGGGTAAATGAAAAGAAATAATTTCAGTATTCTGACGTTCTGCTGGATTCTGCTTTTGGAGCTTTTGGCCAAAAACAATAAAAGTCGATTGCGAATTTTGAAAGTCTAGAAACGCAGTTTTGTAGATCTCAGTGTTAAGAAAATATAAGTGCAAAAATATCGACTAGTGGGCGAAATCTGAGGAATTGTCGATATGGATCTAAATGTATAGGTTCACATTAGAGATATAAACATTGAGGAAAGTACCAAATCTGAAGCATGTTCTGTTCTATAGGAAAAGCACTCAGGCAAGTTTTTTCCCTCACAATGTCTCTGTGTCAGATTACTTACATATCTTTTGTTACTTACATATATTTTGTTAGTTTCTGTAGAGGTTTGGGTAGGACTCTTACAGATATTAGAAGCTGTAATCAAATCATGGGTGAACACTGCCGGTGAATGCTAGGTAAGTCAGGCCACTTTTTCCACCCACTCTGCCCCTAAGTCTATGTCCTTGAAGGATTTCTCTGCTGGCACTTTTTGTGACTTTGTTGTTACACACATTTGGTGGCGTAACAACCCATTGAGAGCCAGAGCCCAGCTTGTCCATCAAAAAGGTGCTTCAAACCGCAAATGTAGAGCTATCTATTCGCCGAAAGGAAGTTAATTATTCCAAACACTCACTATTGGCAACTCGAAATCGACGAAAAATTAGCATTATTTACTTATCTACTTATTTACTTATTTACTTATTATTTACTTATTTACTTATTTACTTATTACTTAAAAAATCTTTGCTTAAAAATAAAGTGGCGTAAGTCTATTTTAAACGCTTTTGAGGACAATTATTCCAAGCTTTAAGAAATCCCTTGAATGTTGCTGGCATAAAAAATGGTTACTGGGTGGAATACAAACACGCTGATAAGACACAAAAAAAGGTAGTTCTTAAAAACATGTAAGTATGCAGAAAAATCATTTTCGGCTAAGTCGACCTAAGCCATTTTGGCCTTTGAGTAAAGAAATATGGTGCCGCGAAATAAATTCGGTGTTATTTCACTTACTTGCTCTTCCTCAGCATTTTTTACTCCCATAGTACCACCATTATTTTAATTGAATTATATTTTATTCTCAAATTGTAATTTTGCCGAGTCATTTTACATTATAGAAAAAAGTTTGAAATTTCCATGCGGAGTGAACGTAACCGAGAGATTGTTCGAGAAAACCACCTTTTTAGGGTTTCGTTCCAAAGGAATAACGAAACCATTATGGAATCACTTCGGTGTCTGTCTGTCTGTCTGTCGCCTTTTACATATTTGACTATAACTCACACGCTCTTTTTAGTTAAGGGATGAAATTTGGACTGAAGATGTATCTAGGCGACCCAAAAACAAATCATGCATTTTTTTTGGAATTAGTCGCAGATTAAAGAAAAAGTTAGTACTAATACTTACGCCGGAAAAAACGTTTACTAAGTTTGACGGTCGATATGGGTGCCATTGGAAAGGGGGCCATGCCCTGATTATGAAAATGTCTGTCTGTCATTAGGCTTTAACCTCGGTAATTGGCGAACCACTAAGAGTTAAGAAATAAAACTTCGCCAGAAGATGAATTTCACTTGCCCAAAGAAAGTTCAGGTAAAACATTTTAAGAAAATGTCAAATTAGCAAAAAATTAGTACCAATACTACATTTAAAAAACAAATATCTTTTACTACTTCCTTGATATGGGTATCGTTGGAAAGAGGATGATAGTTAGATCAAAAACTTGTACTATGATAATTACCTCAGTCTTATTGGTAAGAAGTTATTAGCCAACAAACTGCCAAAAGCTGGCTTGTGTACCGTGTCCCCCACCTTATTTTCTAGAATATTTGACCAAAAAATCTGAAAAAAATTGGAGTTATGGGGCAACTCATCGCAATACCCCAAAACTATCCAAAAATCGTGTGTGATTTTTTATTTGTACTAAAATAAATTAATTACTAACTTTTTTGAAAAAAATTTTGGGAGAATTTATTAAGTGAGTACCATCGGATAGGTCTTGTAAAATGAAATAAAGTTTTCAGTTTGAACTTTTCATTTGGAAGTTAAGTTTTCGAGATATTAAGCTTCAAACTCGAAAAAAATGTTCAAGTTCGTTCGAAATGAAAGAATTTTAGTGAATGAACAGTGAATTGCGTTTAATTTGATTTGACTATTTTAGTTTGTTGATTTCTTAGATTTATATTAAGTCTGAGCTACGAATCTGTTTGCGAACGAAACCCTCGGCGGGTGAGTAAAACTCACACTTGAGCGGTTTTCTTAATTGTGTTTCACATACATAATATTTCGGAACTCTCATTATTCGCTGGGAGTAGGATGGTGAAAATTGTTTTCACGATCCATGGGTACGCTCGGCCAATAGTCCGCAATACTACCTTTAATTGTTCCTTCTCGGAAATTGCTCTTTATTACGGTAATACTTTCTTGGCAAATTACTTAAGGCACCAAATTAGTTATCTTTTTTATTTTCTGTCCTTTTTGAAAACTGTTTCGATCTACAATAAAATCCGTTAATCTGATTAAATTTACAATTCCATTCATGTACCCATCAGAATCAATGTTTGCTTTCAACTGTGATGAATCCATGCAGCATCCATTATTTTAATTATTTACGAGGCTTTCATATGGGATGGAAGAAAATATAAAGACCTTTTTGGAAAGCCCGTGTATTTTGTTCTATATGATAACACACATGGGGGAACATGAGATATAGAATTAATGGGTTTTTTTTAGACTTACATCTTTAATGGGTAAATTTAAAATTACGTGTATGCTTGGTATGCGAAGACATGCTGCAGAGACATTTGGACGTATCCTTGTGACTAATGATGGTTAAGAAACATTTTTTCCGGTAGAGAAAATTATTTTCTGTTTTGGAAGAACAATGTTAACACGTGCTAAACGTAATTTTGTGCAGGGGATGAAACAATTGACATTTGACGACATTAGAATGTAATCACAAATACGATTTTGTTTGTCTTTTTTTTTGTCTTCCTATAAATATACATACATATTATTGAGTGTTATTTGAAATTTAGAATCGTTCCTGAATTGTGTGTCTGTTAAAATTAGAACGATGTGTTGTAGAGTATCGTTTTTCCCCTGTCTTAAATTTAAATTTAATATATTTATTTTGAATTTAAACATCGTTAGCCAATACCTATACTCAATGTTACCTGCTATATTGAAACACTTCTTTGCTAATGCGATCTGATTTTCTTATCCTTTCCTCGGTTGCGTTATGTTTTACGTAGCGTTTTTCTTTTTTATGGTAGGTACGGTTTTGGTTGAATTTATATACTTTATGCTTTATCAACTTATGGTAATTTGTCGTAATAAAGAATTTAATCATTAGTCCGTCAAGAGTCATACGTCACACGGCAAAAAGCTAAATCATTTAGATTGAGTGGTTGTCTGTGGCCAATTCAGAATGAAAAGTACAAACATCTGTTATAATTAAATATAATATTTTACCTTTTACTTTAAATTTGCTAGCAGCCTTTTACGAATATATATCTTCAGGTTTATTTTCCGTCTACTTGTCCTGCATTGTATTGAAGTGTTTTGTCCGCTGATTGTCGATATGTCATTCACGGAAATTGGGACACCGAGTAAAAGACAATAAACTGATAATATCTGTGTTGTGTACCAGTTTAGTATCGTGCAGCTTAATGTGTAGCACAATTCCAAACCAAATGTTTGTGTGGTGTCATGCCATGCACTGAGAGTGCGTTTGCTTTTCATCATCAATTCGTGTCAGTCATTGGGTTATGTACATGCTGCCATCGCTCTCCTTAATTTTATTTTTCATCATAGCGATGACAATGTGCAAGTAGTAGAGTTGAAGCGAAGCTGATGTTTAGACATTGAGAGCATTCAAGTTTAACGATGAGTGATGTACTGCCTGTATAGTTGTGTTATCTTCAAATATGGGCCTCTAGGATCTTCTTTAAGGTACTCTTTTAAAAAAAGTCGTGGAAAATTTAAAAGTTAACATTATCATATGGAATATTATCGCGAAGTTCTTTCACACTAACCCATGTGTCGTATAACAACATTTTCAAAATACCAAAATACCCAATATCAAAAACTTTCTGGTTAAGGTTTTTATTTATTTAATTATTCAGTTTTCTCTTATTTTTTGACAAAATGTAGTGATGGCTGTTGCCTTGCTCTCAATGCTGAAAATTCCCAAATAAACTCTTCTCCGTCAGGCCGATAGTCCCTATTATTCAAAGATTTTTTTCAAATTCATTTTGCATAAAATGCCAAATTATGCAAATTTTCAAATTTAATTAAGTGCCATTAGTTTCACTCGGGTTGACATTCAACGCACAGAAAAAGGTTGGGTTGCACGCCCCGTGCTTAGTTTTCAGATTCCATTTGCTGACAATTACGCTCATTGAAGTAAAATACCATGAAAATGGGTGTGTTTCCATTTAATCATATGGAAAGTCGATTTGATTACGGGCTCAGTATGGTGGTAGAAAAGGAGAGGATTCAGGGAAAGAAACGATTAAAAAAATTGTTTTTCTTTGTACTGAGAGATGACGAAATGATTGGAAAAACACATTTTAAAGGATTTATTCAAAGGCAATCGAAAAACACGTAAACATTGACAACATCATTCGATTTTTTGTTTCTCCACCAAACACATTTACATAATTGTATAAGTGCACATAAATAGGCATGTATTTAATCAAGAACAATAGCATTGTGGACTATGAACACTTAAATGAATATAATTTTATTTTTACTGCAAGAAAACAGTTTCTCGCAAACGAAAGGCAATTGTTTTTTTTAGCAGTAAATTAATGTGATAAGAAACTTTTATTTAATAAAGGAATCTTTAATAAGTCAAGTAACCCAAAAGCTTTCAAAGTCAGAATGATGATTTAGATGAAAAGATCAGATTTGAACTAACATTTGAGGTTTTAAGAAGCTGAATCTATCTATAAATATTATAAAACAATAAATATTATAAAACACCCAGAAGAACTATAGAACACTGCTACATGTGCATACTGAAGCCATTAAAATAAAAAAATAACCATGTCGAAAATATAATACAGCAAAATATGTAAATGGGCAAAATAGTATTAGCACAATTTGGGTAAATCTTTGTCCCCTCAAATCAAAAACTACTTAACGGATTTTCATGCGGTTTTCACCACTATTATTGTTGAGTATCTTAAACAGAATGGCTGTATTGTATTCGGCGGCGTAACAGCCCGTTGTGCGCATTACTACTGTTTGATGCCGGTTCCGAACAGAATGGTTGGTTATATATTAAATCGGTACGAACCGAACGAACAATAATAATACAGTTATAGATACGAAATATAATGAATGGGTAGTCGAAGACCTTTGTTGCTCTGGCTACATTTCTTTTTCTAGCTGTCAATTTTTAAATTTTTCAGCTAGTTTCAAATAAATAAATAAATAAATGAATGGAGGAGTTGATGGTCTAAAAAAGTTATAAAAAAAAGTCCTATGTTATTAAAAACCCTTTTTATGGTTCTGTAAAAATTCGAAAAGCCAATACCTCATGCCGCTTTGTCCAAAAATCTGAAAAAAATACAAAAAAATCGGTATATTCCAAAAATATAAAGTCATGTGTTTTTCACATTAATTTCAACCCCTTAAATTTGCATACAGCTGACGTAAAGATGATCGCGCTGAAAGCGTTTTGAACGGATAGGTTTGACATAAATGTACAAATGTGTGAGATACACTTTAGAGAAAGTACCATCTCCACTTTATTTCTGATTTTCTTACAAAATAAGCTTATGATTAACTTGCTCAACAACCTATTCGATCTCATGTTAAACATGCAATTTTTACGCCAAAGTACACATTTTATTTTAATATCTTATTTAAAAAATATAGTTAATATAGCCGCGATGTAGTAAGCGACATTTCGAGCAAAAATGAGTTAATGATGCAGTTTGATAGTTTATTTGATCGCGAGTCCTTCTGCATTATTGGTTTTTGTTCAATAGGGCATTCTATCTATATATAACAGGGAAAACAAAATTTACACGTCTTATAGCTCAGACAAAAACATAAAACAAAGCCTCTTCTGTAAAATGTTCATATTGTCGCTTACGATAATTTGGCGATTAGGACTCATAATATAAACATTTTGCATGTGTGGTTAGATTTATTTTAATCGTGAAATGTTTTGCTGGAGTCTCCACTCCACAAAGAATCGTTAGCATTTCTCAATCTTGTGATACATTTATTCTGTCATGTTGCGTGCGCCAGTTTTGCGTGTCTTAAATGGTTTCTTATCCCTCGTCCTTATTCAATGTTCTATTCAGAGGTATTCACATCAGCATCAGCGTTTATATTACGTGAGTTAATATTCCGGTAAAACGACTGATATTGGATTTCTCAACCAAATTCAAAATCATTGAACCAGTAAATCGTGCGAGAGGTCATGCATATTCAAGGAATTTGAAGAATTTGAGGAAACTTCTTCTTCAAGAAAAAATATGAACGACAAACAAAACAATTTCATGAAAAGTATAGCGACACAGCTCTGCAAAGCACTCAAATTAATGAGTTTACGCGGTGAAATCAGTGTTTAACGTTAACAATAAGCGGTAGAATACATACATAAATTTATGACCGGGATGTTATCTGCGTTAGACATGCAAAAGGGAGGCGCATGGCTTTGTCTTGAGAGGTAAAATCACGGAAAGAAAAACTGAAAAACTGGATTGATACTGGGGTGCCGAGAATTGACGCATTTAGGTGCTAAGAATTCAAGTGGGAAAAACGGCAGTTGGAGGAATGTTTAACTTAATGTTATGAACATTAATTGGTTTGATTGATTGACATATATTTTGATTTATATTAGTGCTAGATTCAAATATAGGCACTACATATTCTGAGTGCAAATTCAAACCTTTGAGTCTAAAATATATAATACGATTTGTGGGTACCATATTATAGTCCGAATTTCTAGAGTTCGAGGATAAAAACGTATGTGTGTAGGAAATATTATATATGTGAGAATGTGCGGAGTATCTTTGCAAATATTTGAATTTAGAAATATTTGCTCTTAGCTCTTAGGTAGGACTGGGTGGGTGCGGCAAAACCAACAGCCACCTTTAGGCTATACTAAGCCCATTGCGATGCCACAACCCTGATAGCTTTACCACACTGTTACGCAGCTTTTTACGAAGGTGGGGCTCAAAAATGAGGCGTAGGCCGCCGCAATAGACCCCGCGGTGTCACCAACAGATAGTTGTACTAATTGTAATCGATTTGAGCTCAACGCCTACTTTGGCAATTTTTAAGGCTATAAATTGCACCATATATTGCCATTGGGTCGGATGTAGACAATGTAGATCCTGTGCCAATGGCAATAGCATATGGCAGGCAGTAATTACTTTCAATGATGAAAGCAAGTGGGCGCCATGGCTTAGTCGGCTAGTGCGTCGGACTGTTAAGCGAGAGTACCCGGGTTCGAATCCAGCTCGGGGAAAAAACATCACAAATATTTTTCACGGCCGCACCTCCAGCGAACGACTGACAATCCTCCTGGAGTACTTCTGTCATGGAAAGCTTTCGCAATTCGCCGTTCAGAACCGGCAATAAACTGTAGGTCCCCTTCACAAGTGTCAAAATTATATATAAAATATATATATATTACACAAAGGAATGAAGTTTGGTTGAGAGTCACAAGCATGTCGGAGCTGCGGTCGAATTCAATCTCTTTGACACACTGATACATAAATATTACCCACTGACAAGAAGGAGAAAAAGTCAAGATGTGATTTGAAGGAGTAAAGGTCAAGATGTATGAGATGATTTTGGTGAAAGTCCCACAGTACTTGGAACAGAACGGGTCTGTTTCACTTTCGCATTAGGTTTCTCATAGTCCTCAAGGCAAAAAAAAAGGTTTAAAGCCGTTCAGTCGTTCGCTGAAGTTGGGGAAATGAAAATTAGTTTGGCGACACGCTAATTATCAAACCACAGCAATTTGGTTCAGCAGTTGCTCTATTTGTAGGATTAAAGGACTTAAGATTACAGAATGATAGAACTACAATCAGCAAAACTAGCAGTATGGGCAAGTAGAGGCGAATTTCTCAAGAACCGCAAGAACTACAGGTCAAAATCAGACAGGAATGAAAAGGCCGCATTAAGTAAACCCCAGTCGCATTAACCCCAGACCCAGTTGTATTGAGATGCGGCTTTTCACTAAACACGTTATTATATTTTAGTATGCCATTCCAAAAATTTAATTATTTTTAGTATATTTTTTTAACTATGACGCAATATGTTTATCAAACTAGATGTGATGTAAGTTGGGCCAGGTCGAACTATTTGCCCCCCTTAATAAACTGCTAAGGATAACTTGTATTTTTAGTAGGTTCGGCTTGTTCTCAATGAACTTTAATCTATTTCACAGCAAACTGGGGCTGATATTATCTAATGTGCATGTTTTAAGTGAAATTTTATTATAAATTCAGCCTTTTTGACTATTATGGGGCTTATTTTCCCACTTTTAAGCCCAATTTACACCACGCGCTTGGCCAGCTTGCCCCGTTAGCGGGCCACTTGGATTTGGCGCATTTGACACAATATTATTCCTCTGCGATTGCATATTTTCAGTTTTTCAGAAATTCATAATAACCAGATGTCCATTCTTTCCATCGATCATAGCCTCATAGTTGTATTATTCAATATTAGGTTGGTATTTATGAGACTTCAAGTGGAAGGTAACCCAACTAGCCCCACCCTACCCTACTTTATTTAATCGAACGGGAACTCACAGTGACACAATTTTAGTTCGTTTGCACCGAGTGTATAAACACCGCAGCCTACGAACTTAAGTCGCATTATTGAAGACAAGCAACTCTCCAGTTCATGGCTCACTCATTTCTCTTTTCAACAGATCGTCTTCATTAACATATAGCAGTCATCTGTTGAAAAAATCGATATTGAGTCTCTCTTAGGTAAGATGTTGGTTCCTCCCTTGCATTCATCTGCGATGATGCTTTAGAAAATTTCTTCGCCACTTGCAACCGAATATCTAATTTAATTAAATGCAAGTCTGTCTGTAAAGCAGCAGGTTATACATTGAATTGAACAAAAGAAGACTGCCATGTTGCAAACTGGTGTTTGGATTGAGTGTTTATTTAATTCAGTTATTAAAAACTAAAATGAAATGAAGTTAGGACTGATCAGAAACGGGCGGTGTAATCCATTTCTCAAGAAAGTAATTTTAGTTTTTCGAATTCCAAGTAAAGGCAAGTATCCTTTTAATTTTATAAAATTTAAAGTTTCAATGCTTGTAGTTTTCCTTGTACAGAGTTGACTTCTAAACGGAAAGGTGTGCTGTATCTTGTAAAATATTGATCTTAGTTAAATATTTTTAAGTTGAGTATTTGAGTTTAATATGTTTAAGATGAGTACATAAATTGTTTTATCTGGTGGTGGTGTGAAAAACTTGGTAAGTCGGTAGAAATATAAGCCTGCTAACCGTTTCTAAAATTGTATTGTGTATTGCTAATCACGTATACATTAGCAAAGAAATTGAGCTTTTTTTTTGCAATAATTACACTTAAAATCACTTTAAGTTACGTATTGAAAACTTTCGAATGTTCCGAAGACCGAAAGCACACTCGCATTGTCTGACTCTACCATGGTTCGCCTCTGTATGAACAACTGCGCTGTTTATTCATTGTGTTGTTGGTTGGGCTCTAAAAAATCTGCTTTAATCTGAAAATTGTTAGGTATCTGAGATGTTTTCTTGCTTCGTTTGGTGCGTATATTGGAAGCCTATTTAAAAAATGCAGTGCTACTGAAAAACAGTAATCGGTTTGGGCAACAAACATTCACACCATAGGTGTCGTACTCATTGTGATTTGGTACTGCATTATAATTTTTAATTATAGTTTATAGCCATTTTACGGTCTCGTTCCACAGGAATCCCTTATAGAATCTATCATCTTTTACATATCTGCCTAAAACTTCTAAGTCCTTTGAAGTTGATAAATTATTGATTGATGGAATTTTGACTGTATATGCATGTTTTTTCAGAATGAGATGTCGTACTTTTTTTTTCAGAGTTAGAAAAGGTTAACGGCTGAAAGAACTTTCTTATATAGAAATTTAATCTGACTGCTTAAATATTAAATAATTTACAAGTATTATATCACAGAAACCGAAGTATAAAGGAAAAGCCACTAAAAACTTTCAAAATATGCAAAAAAAACTATAAAAATTTGTTGGTGGACTTGGACCAAACATTTGGTGTGGCTTATGTACTGGATAGATCAGGTACAGGAGTTGCTACTGCTTTTTGACGGGTTAAGAGAGAGGGAAAATCCATTACCATAAACAATTTTCACGGCCCTACCTCCAGCTAATGACTGACCATCATCTTGGCACTACTGTCATGAAAAGCTTTCGCGGTTCGCCGTTTGGAATGTATCAAATTGTACTGAGCACAGTCTAGGCGCGAAAAGCCGTCAACGGGATGTTACTCCACCCAAGGTAATGTAATGTGATTATTAATCTTCGAATATTTCTTGAAAAGAAGTGGAATTAAATGAAACGAAAATCCATAATCTTAATTAAATCCTGCTACGTTCCGAAAAATTATTCTGTGCATTAGACACTCTTTTATTTTGTTTCTGTATGCTTTAATGCATAGGTATCTGCAAGTAAGCATCGAAAATCTGCTCACCCGCTTTATCTCACTCGTCGTCTACCACTGCAGAATTTTGGAGAATGGAGACGAAGGATGTCTTTTTCATTTTCTTGATTTTGAACCATATTAGGTAAATCGATTCCTTTCCAGAGAAAGGTTCGCCAATTTATGGAAATTTTTTTTGTGAGATAGAAACTGTTAGACGGAATTGATTGTGCTTAGAAGGACTAAGTAAAAGAGAAAGGAAGCTGTTGCAAGAACTGAAACCCTTGAAGAATGTCTTGTGGTGAAGATAGATTAACGATTCTTAGTCGATCTGGGTAGCTAATAAAAAAAAGTATGCTTCATTGGTCGGTGTGATTTACGTTAAGAGAAGGATTGTGTACTTGAACACCGATTTTGATAAAATTGATCATAATGATAGCTTCCGTATAGGATATTAATTTCTCAAAGTGAGAGACACTCTCCCTTTTCCGACAAAAAGACCTCAAAAGTTCTTTCAAGCGCTTCATTTATGGAGTTAGAGTCTCGAATTTACGAAGCGGCACGGCGGTAGCCTAATAGGTGGGGTGACTGCTCTCTACTACTCTACTGTCAGGTGTGACCTTTCACGTGGGCCAACGCAGCCTCAGGATATGAATATGACTGGGCTTTGCTGAAATGGAATTTATGATTAGTTCGCATATGTTCGTAATTAATAACAGCATTATCAATGCGCATTAAGTCCACCAAAGTTCCGGGGATGACTATCTTACTCTGAGCATGGCATAGTTCTCAAATTAATTAAGATAGAGTGGTAACGTAAATTGTACGTTTGCAACCTTAATTGTTTGGGAGAGTGATTGGATATCAAATTGAAACTTAGTGGTACTAATCAAACCTGCAGCTTGGGGGAGATGTTAAGTTAAATGTAAGTCATTTTAAATTGGTTCGGAATATTTGGCTGTAGTCAGACAGTACAGTAGTTGTATTGATAAACAAAAAAGTAGATGGCACATTATAAATATGGTTTTTAAGTGCACGACCATAAAGGAATATACTTTCAACGTCATTTTTTTTAAATTTGGAGGCCCTGAAATTGTGACTGTTATTGTGATTGATTGCAGTGGGTAAATTAATCTCTAATTTAAAACTACCCAGTGATTATCAATAGAGAATTCGTTATTCGTGTCTTTTTGCGTGCGGAAATAGTTTGAGCATTTTAGTTTCATTAGATTACGGGTTGTCCATCAATAAGAACTATATAATCTGGTGCCAGAAAGAGGCCATCGGTGCATGAGCTGAAAACTCGCCATTTCATCAATCAACCTGCTTACGGTGGAATGAAACCCCCGGCGCGATAAAAATTCCGACTTAACCGTTTTTCTTTTTTCATTGTGGTAAACAATGCACCGACGAGCAAAGAAAATTTATTTTAGGAAAAAATGCAAATCCTCCAAGAAAATACAAAACATTTTTTCGTCCTCAGCTAAAATGAAAACAAATGCTTTCAGATTTGTAAATAAACGAGAAACTAAAGGGTGGATAAAGAAAAACCTCGCTGGATGGTGGAAAGATACTGCGTCTCTCTAAACAAGACCCTAAAAAGTCGACATGACTACGAAGAAGACTCCTACATGGAAATTTAGCAGCCTTCTTGCATTCTTGCATCCCAGAAAAGGCAATTCTGTCAAAAAAGCAGGGAAAAATAGAATTTGCAAGAAAATTTGTTGGATTACCTATTGATAAATGGCGAAAGATTTTATGGACAGATGAATCTAAAATTGTTTTATATGGTGGTAACGGTTCACGTCAATATAGTACACCAGGTTATGCCGTCGACTTTATGACGAAATTGATTACGCGGGCTACCCATTGTTCCGGTTTGGAAAAATATACCAAATATTCGAATGTGAGCCGTTCACTGCACACATCGATTAACTTCATAAAACAAACATTTGAGAAAAGCGATGAAATAATTTACATTCACCTTTGAAATACACTAATTTAAAATTAAACAACAACAACAAGTGTCTGTTGTAAACAACTTAGAGTTTGGAAATGAGATTTCTACCAGTGATGTATTTCACTTGCCCATAGAAAGCTCGGGAAACAAATTATAACAAAGCTACATATTAGCGAAGAAGTATGTACTAGTATTTAATTAGAAAAATATTTTTTTTTATATTTCTGATATAAGTATTGTTTGAAAGCGAAAAAGCTAGGCTCTGGCTTTCAACGGGCTGCTACGCCGCCTAATACAATTGTTTGAAAGCAGCAAGGTTCAGCCAGAAAAAGTTGTACTGCGGTGACTATTGGTAAAAAGTTATTAGCCAACAAACTACAAATCGTGTTCCATACTTTATTTTCTAAAATAAGAGGCCAACAAAGCCTGAAAAATTGTATTTATGCGGTGGCATGTAGCAAAATGCCAAAAATACTCAAAAATCTTGTAAGAAATAAAATAAAGAAATAAAAGAAATAAAATAAATAAATAATCTGCATTACGGCCCATATATTGCCATAGCATAGCATTTTCACTCCTCCACTCTGTTGGGCGCGTTAAAATTTGACACATGTGAAAGGAGACCTACGATTTATTGTTGGTTCCGATTGGCGGATTGCGAAAGTTTTCCATGACAGTAGTACTTTATGAGGATTGTCAGTCGTTCGCTGGAGGTGGGTCCGTGAAAGTTGTTTGTGGTGTTTTTTCATACTCTCGCTTAACACATCTTGTACGTTTAGTTTTTATTCGTACAAAAATAAATTAATTACTATTTTTTTTTTTTAACTTTTTTTTCCTTACCTTGGAGGTTTCATTTTGAGCTTTTTTAAAGTCTCAAAAAAGGTGTCCTAAGAATTTGTGGGTCTAAGAATTTGTAAAGAAATCTGGAAAGGAAAGGTCTTGAAGTAATTTTTAGTTTAAAGTAAGCCTGAGCTATAATAGTTTTGAGGTTATTAGACAAAAACCGAAATAACAACAACATGCGAATTTTAATGATCCGAAAACCCGATTTTATATATCTTGGTGACTGGATAATTTGTGGCATAATTTGTGCGACAAGTCGATCGAGGTCCACCTCTTTCCGGCTCTTAAGCAGCATGTCTAATGCATCCTACTGTAATTGTAAGAATACGTCAAAAATACTCCTCTCATACGACAATCTCAGTACAGATATATGCATCTGAAACTTTTTGGAATTTTACATAATTTTAAGAGGGATTCACACTTAATTAAAAAGCACATCAAACGATGTCGTTTTTAAATTGAGTTTAAATGAATTTAAGAAATACATTTTTGAAGAGAAATTACAACCTAGCTGATGTGGGTCGCATAAATGGCAGATTATTTCTATTTCAGTTGCGCTCCAGGTTCGAAGGTCGTTGCGTTTTTCTGGTGAATCTTTGGTTTAACGTACCGTGTATTCTGAATCTCATTCATAAAATACAGTTTTTAATTCATCAATTGAGTACTTTATAAATTATTACTTTATTACGAAATGTGAGGAGAATAAAATGGCAAGCATAATTTGAAATATTAAATATAGATTTGAATTTAAAAACAAATGTCCTATTTCAGAGTTAATAAAAAACTTATAAGTTTGATATGATTTAATGATTTGAACTGGAGGGACTGCAATTTTTCAAAGGCAGTTTTAATGAGAAAAAAATTCCATCGAACACTGTTCCAAAGTCATTTGGAATGGAAAGTGTATCGGAGTATCTAACAAAGTGGATATTTTTTACTCCTTTGGGAGCTTTGATTTTAATCGAAATTTATGTATCAGCCTTTAGTTGAGAGTGCTTTACAGAACAAGATAGCCAATATAAGCTGTTATGAAGACGAATTTTACGGTCCCGCTGGCATAAAAACAATCGCGTAGACATAAACTTTGGTTTTAGGTTGTCGTCGAGTGACAACTAAGACCTCAGTGTCCTACGAACCCTTAGGGCGAGCAGAGGGATTTATGGTGAGAAAGTTTTGCTATTTATCTTAATGGAATGTTCAACACATTGGATATGAGCGACAGTAATTTAGATTTATAATTTCTTTTTATCGTTTGAGTTTCAGGCACAGGTTCTGTGTTTCTCAGAGATTTTATTGTATCCAATGAGTTTTGCATAGAAACAAAAGTCATTGGCATTGTGTTATGTTACGTTATGTTATGTATAGGTGGCGGTGAAATGCCAATCACATAGACCAGTGATGGTTCACAGAGCTTTCACCGTCACAGAATAAAAGTTATGTGGGCACCGTGGCTTAATCGTTAGTGCGTCGGACTGTTAAGCGAGAGTACCCGGGTTCGAATCCGGCACAAACAATTTTCACGGCCCCACCTCCAGCGAATGACTGACAACCCTCCTGGAGTACTTCTGTCATGGAAAGCTTTCGCAATTCGCCGTTTGGAACCGGCAATAAACTGTTGGTCCTCCCACATGTGTTAAAATTATAACGCGCACAACACAGTGGAGGCGCGAAAAGCTAGGCTCTGGCCCTTCGTGGGCTGTTACGCCACTAATGATGATGATGACATACCTGTACCGCTGGTTTAGACAGAAGTCTTTGGATGTAATTGCAAATTTTACTAAAAGAGTTGAATTAAGGCTAGCTACTTCATTCAACGAAATGAAAAAGTAGCCAAATTCATTCTCCCCCTTCAAACATTCAACCGTAATACTCGCCAGGCTAGGAATGCTCATCAGTACGCCCTCAAGCCTGCTTTCGGACGTACGGTAAAGTTTAGAGACTCATTCTTTAGCCGCACCACACCAATATGGAATACTCTTCCAAACTCAATTTGCCCATCTGAATATAACATGCAGACCAACGCGCACCGGTACCTTCTCTGTGCTGTGTCTTAAAAAGGATACTTTACCGCGCATCAATTATAAAAAAAAGTAGCTTCCCAGCGTACTGAATCTGGTCTTTACTAGCGCAGGACACATGTATAGCACATGCTCCAGTGTTTCGCTAGCCGACGAGTCCCTGCAGTATCTACAGGTGTCCGTTGACCCAAGCTTACAGGCGTGATAGCCTAATAATCAGTGCCCCGTGTTAATGCCAACCAGGAGGCTGCAATTCACTCTAGGTAGCTTTAGAATGTGTTCCGTCCTGCTCCGGTTATATGCTGGCCAGAAGATCTTGGTGATCTGACAGTATGTGCCCTGATTCTACCTGACACCAGCCTCCTTGCAGATCTTGGCGTCGAACTCAGTGACAAAGTGTTTGATTAAGGTCGCGATGTGTGCGAACTCCGATGAATTCGACACACCCTCCTTCGCTAGTGAGTCACCAATTTCGTTTCCCTCTATTCCTTGATGTCCCGGTACCCGGCATAGGGTAACCGAGTAGCGGCTAGAGAGCTGCTGCTTTATAGCAGTTGTAGACTGTCTTGGATTTGACCGTTCTACTAGCAAGCGACTTAAGCGCTGCCTGCCTATCCGCAAAGATGTTAACACCTGTGACTTCGGGAGAGATATTAGCATTTTCCGCGATAATCTCCGTCGATTTTTGAAGATCATTGGCATTAAAGCTGCTAGTATTTTTCAAACTTTTAAGTAGCCACTTTGATTCAGGATTCTGTTTAGGTGCTTGTTTTTGGTAAGGTCTGCAGTGGAAAAGAATTTCCCATGTTTAAGCACTTTATCCGCATTGCGTCTTTTTATAAATTAATTCTTTTTGAGTTTAAGCTTTGATTTTGGTCGCTGTCTTGTACTATTTAAAATTAAAAAAGTTTTTCGTTTCTAGCATTATTATAAATTTTCATATCCGCACCTACCTTATAATGCTTCATATGTGGTCGCTTCATTAATCTTTTATTCACGCTTTTTTTTATTATGGCTCCTTTCTTGCCACTGAATGATGCATCAACCATATGAATCTGACTGAGCGCATCAACTTTCCACACAGCCGTCGACATTTGCTGTCCCCTAAGGTGTCAGGAGTCGTTGAATTTATTTCCCATAAATATTCATCAGATGTATATCTGGGTGCAGGAAAGGTGGTTACTTCTGGAGGAATAAAATCTGTGTAAATCCTTTCTTTTTCGCCTCATTTTTCATGCAAACACTATCATTTTTGTTGAGTTTCGGTTTAAGCGAAATCCATCAAAAAGTCGAAGGGAGCTAAGAGTTTTCATTTCATTCTTGGAAATTTAATTTTTTGTAATTTATTTCGCAAGCAAACAAATTCCTTTAACAAGACAAGAAAAGCAAAAATCAAGTCGGTACAATGGTGTAATCAAACAAATGGTGCTTAGCGTTTTAATTGGCCTTAATTGTTTTTGAGATATTGGCTAAAAACCCAAAAACAACAATATTCGAATTTTTAAGATCTGAAAACACCATTTTGTAGATCTCTGCCGCAGAGTTGGGATGTAATGATTACAAATCAGTTTAATTACTCATTACATATATTTGTAATTGAGGTTTTTTCAATTAAAAATAATTGCAATCGTAATTGAAAATCGTCAATTACATATTACATGTAATTGATATTTTCAATTACTTTCCATTCAATTACATTGACGTAATTGAAGCAAAATGTAATGGTCAAATATATTGTAATCATTACGTATAATGTAATTAAATACTTTAAATCCAGTAAATAACAGAAGACATAATATGTACGTATTTATGTATTCAATGAGTAGCATAAAAAAAAACAACGCCAAACAATCACATATGTTTAGATTTGTAATCATTACGTATAATGTAATTAAATACTTTAAATCCAGTAAATAACAGAAGACATAATATGTACGTATTTATGTATTCAATGAGTAGCATAAAAAAAAACAACGCCAAACAATCACATATGTTTAGATTTTGAAGAATACCAAAAACTTGATTACATTAATATGAACAGAATCTTAAGCGTTACACTGGAGACAATCTAATACATTTTTGCCGACCATGGTTGTTCTTTTGTTTGTACCAATTGATACGGTAAATAAAACGCCTGCCTTCTGGTTTGCCATTAGGTTTTTGGTAAACAACTCATTCGGTCAATGGACGGAAAGCATAATCGTTTACTTACTTGAAAAATCAATTACAATTTTCAATTACTTGTAATTTGTAATTGAAAATTTTCAATTACAATCACCTGTAATTGTAATTGAAAGGATTTCAATTACTTATAACTGTAATGGTAATTGAAAATGTTTTCAATTTCAATTACTTTTAATTGTAATTTAACCTATAATTATTACACAAAATAATCATTACTTTCCCAACTCTGCCTCTGCGAAAGGAAAATAAAATATTATGTAAAACAAATTATTTTCATACAATTTTTCGAGATATTAACGATTTAAATCGGATCAGTTTCCTGTCTAAAAATGATTAACTGATGGCAGTCTCAGTGTGGCTTGCGGAATTTCATCCCTTAATTGGACCAAAGCAATTTTCACACGGCTGGTGCGATTGTTGAGTTTTATTCGAAATGAAAAGAAGAATTTTACTGAATGAACAGTGAATTGAGTTTAATTTGATTTGACTATTTTAGTTTGTTAATTTCTTAGACTTATATTAGGTTGTCAAATATCTCCCTTCCGCCTTTTTGTCTTTTGAATTTTCCGGCTATGTACAAAGCGCTACAGAGCTAACTGATACCTTGTATCGGTGGGACTTAAGATCGGCACCTTCCAGTTGCGTATCTTACTATGTCGGTGCCATTATCATTGCTTCCATAGGCAACAGAGAGGTTTGTAAGATAATTTCAAATGGTTTGTAATTCAATCCCGCCGCACATCGTTTAGAGACATTTTACGCAATCCTTTCATGTTTACTCATGTTTCCACGCGTCATTCACCCGTCAAAACGCAAAAACGCGAAACAAAGATTCGCGTGAAAATAAATTTGGCCAAAACTGAAGAACTCAACAAAAAAAGAACAGCAAACAAATGAGAATCTCTCAACAACCGGTTTTGCATAAAATTTGCATGTTTAACACGTCCCGGCATTTGTTTGCATACACCTCAGCAACGGACGGGAAAAAGTAACACCCACCACCGAAGCCCACCTGCTGAAGTCTGTACATACATAATAAAATTTTACATTGCTCCCTACTGCTCTAATTTCCACTGAAGGTATAAAACAAATTGAATTTACTTACTAATGCATGTTTGCAATTCAAAAGTGGGTGGGCGAGTGGCTGTTAGTAGCGCCGCATGAATTACCTGAACCCAGGTAATTCCTCCATTACACCATAAATATTTACATAATCTTCTGGAGGAGACGAAATAAGGAAATAAAATTTAAGACGGTGACGAGGACAAGACCGAACCCGAGCTCGAGTCCAAGAACGCACACAACTACAGGTTCTTCGCCCACTGTAAAATGCAAAAAATAAAAAAAATAGCTCTTCATTCTATTTTTCCCTTACAATTCCTTTGCTCTCGCGCCACCATCGACTGACGAACGTGAACAAATTTTTTTTCTTTAAATATTTTTTTTTTAATTTCACAGACAGACATTTATGCCTCGGGCTATTGTAAATAGAAGTCAATCAAAATTTCGTGTAATCACATGTGTGACATAATATATACTTAAACCTTTTGCTTTGATTGAACACTATGTCATTCATTTTTAATTTACAAAGCAAATGGATATATTTTCTGTCCGTCTGTCATTAAGCTTTAATCTCGATAACTGGTGAACAACTGAGAGTTAAGAAATAAAATTTCAATAAAAGATGTGTTTCGATTGCGCAGTAAAGATTCCGATTACATACTAGCAAAAAAAAAAATAGTACTATTACTATTTTTTTTATTACACCATATTATTCGATAAATCCTTTAAAATAAAATGCAAGTTTCATTTCCATCTTTTTAGTCCCGTTTTTGAATTGTTTCGCTTCGAACTTGCTCCGAAGGTGAGAATAAGGCGTCCCCCGCCATCCAGTTTCGACACCGGTGTGACTAAATATTTAAAAAAAAAAAACTGAAATGTAATCTTTACTTTAAAATTGGCCTGGTTTGACGTGGTTTGATGCGATCTCCCATCGCGGTGCTATATTTATGGATGCTGTTCAATAATTTTTCTTCAATTTTTTTTTGCTGCTGTGTTTTGCCTTGAATTTCAGTTATAGGGGATATCGTAATTTTTTTCGTTTTACAGGTTTTAAAATGAGGAAATTGGTTTAATTGTAATTTAACCTTAAAGGTTTAAGAAAAATTTTATTTCGTTTAGCTTTATTTGTGATATCGGAATATTTTTTGAACTAATTGCATAGTTTTGGGTCTGATTGCCTCTTTGCGTGAAAGTATCTATGGAAAAACACCGACGACGAAAAGAAAAACCAGCGCGATCAGCTTTTGAACATGGAGTGAATGCATTTAAATTTTATTTCAAGTACTTAGTGGTAAACATAATACATAAAATAAGAGTGAGAGAGAGAAAATACATAGCAAAAGAAAGTAAATATTAATACATATATGAATTATCATACTCAACACTCCCACTTTCATTAATATCAAAAACATAACGTAAATAGTAATTCAAAGTATTTAGCTTAATAGTTTATAACGTAAATAATAATTTAAAGTATTTAGTTCAATTCGATTTCAATGGTTTCAATTGAATTCAATTCACTATCAAATTATATCAAAAATTACATATCATAGTTTAAAACACCAATGTGTTCGCATTGATGCAAAAGAATCTTTTGATAATGGTTTTGTGAAGATGTCGGCCAATTGATTGCTGGATCCGCCGTACTTTATGGCGTACATCCCCTCAATAAACTTCTCTCGTATAAAGCCGACGTCTATGTGCTTTGTACGTTGATGAAATTCAAGATTCTTACTAAGTCGTATAGCACTTTGATTATCCAAAAAGAGTTTAGGTTTAGGAATCCAGACATTCAGTTCTTGTAGCAGCTGCTTTATCAACAATAATTCCTTAACGGCTTCAGATGCAGCTATGTATTCGGACTCAGTTGTAGAAAGTGCTACACAACGTTGCTGCTTGGATCCCCATGAAATAGGACTTTCACCAAATAAAAAGAGATGACCACTTGTTGATCGTCTTGTGCTCTTATCTCCGGCGTAATCAGCATCGCTGAAACAATCAAAAGTAAATTTAGTATTGGATTTGAAAACAATACCATGTTTTATTGTGCCCTTGATGTATCGGAGGATACGCTTCTCCATATGACGGCTAACAAGACCCAATGCGAAATGACGGCTAACAAGACCCAGTGCGAAAGAAATATCCGGCCTTGTTCCTAGCGCAAGGTACATTAGACTGCCTACTGCCTCGCGGTATTGAGAGTTGCATGTAATGTCCCCTTCGGTATTAAATAGCTCATGCACTGACGTTTCTGCAGGTGTAGACGTAGAATATGCTTGTTCCATCCCAAATTTGCAGATGATTTTGTTAGACGTAAATCATCCCATCAAATCTTCATGAATTTCCAGCCCAAGGAAATATAATATTTGGCTTCGAAAACTTTCACTTCAAATTCTTGTTTCAGGTGGTCGATAAGGGTAAAAATGCGTGGCTCGGTTTCTGCTGCAATAATCCCATCGTCGATATAAATAGCGAGCATCACATCATCTCCTATAAAAACGCATGGGTCTGCGTCTGATGGTCTTAAGTTGAATGATCGCAGGAATGATGTAAATTTTTCGTTCCAGCAACGAGACGCTTGCTTAAGACCATATAAGCTTTTATTGAGCCTGCACACGCGTCCACTTTTGTTATCGAATCCTTTCGGTTGTCTCATAATCTCTCAATGTTTTGATATCGAATTGTTTTAGCTTGTAAGAGTTCATGGCCGCTAGACGTAGTATTAGACAAATAGACACAAATTTCGCGACATGGCTGAAAGTTTTCTCGTAATCCTTTTCCTGTGAGAAACCTCTGATCACGAGCTTGGCTTTGTACCGATTAGGTTCATTACTACCTGTTTTTTATTTTTAAAACCCATTTATTATCTATAATCTTACGGTCTTGTGGTGGTTGAATCAGCTCCCACGTATTGTTGTTATGAAGAGCCTCAATCTCTGATTTCATAGCCTGCTCCCACTTGCATGAATCTTCGGATTGTAAGGCTTCTTCGAATGACGCAGGTTCAATGTGTTCAGCAACGAAAGCACACCCTTGCAACATTTCTGTTGCCTCTTGGCCATGAGTTTTAGCAGCACTTCTTAGGCTATCTTTAAGAGGTTTTTGTTCTTGATTTTCATAGACCTAACTAATGCCTTCGTCAGTTTTGCCACTAGCGAATTCTCGTGAATCGTTGCAATCAGCGGCTTTAGTTGAAAAAGAAGATTGTTCTATTTCATAACCTCTGCAACTGAAACTGCAATTATTGCTTCGCTCTTCGTTTTCTGTTTATCACTAGCAGTTCTCATATCCTTAAAGATCACATCACGGCTAATTTCAACTTGATTTGTGATTTGCCACCAAAAAACCCTTTCTTCGACTTCACGTCCCACTTCTGTCGCTTCTGCTTCGGCACGTGAACGAAGCATACAGACCCAACGACTTTCCAATCAAACCGATCGAAAGAAAAATCGTTTCCGCTTCACAATTCAAAAGCTGTTTTTTTGTCTAATTCCAACTGGGTCCTATTGATTATGAATGCAGCCACATTGATGGCCTCTGCCCATAACTTCAGTGGCTAGTTTCTGACATGTATCATGGTCCTAGCTGCTTCCACCAACGCTCTCATTTCACGTTCAGCTCGGCCGTTCTGTTGCGGACAGTATGGGACGGTTGTTTGATGTTGAATATGATGCCTTTGGAAGAGCTTTTTAACCTCTTTGCTTAAGAAGTCTGTGCCATTGTCGCTTCTAACTGTTTTAAGTTTTAACCCAGTATCCGTCTTTACTTTGAAAATAAATTGTTTGACCAACTCCGGAACATCGGACTTATTTTTAAGAAAAATCGATATCGTGAAAAATAATTTTTTAATAATAAGAAATACCTGAAACCTGCTACAGAAGATTCATGCATCCGTTGCACAAGTCGATATGTACCTACTCACTTGGGCTATTTACTTTGGATTCACTGGGATGAAATGCCTGCTTATGCTGTTTTCCAAGAGTACAGGCTTCGCAAAAGAAACTTTTATTGTCATGGAAAGAGACGTTCCTTTTGTTCAATATCTCGCGTACACGCACTACATGGGGTGCGAGTGGGCGAGTTTTTCATGCCAAATGTCAATTGAGCTTTCTAATTTTGTTGCTACATGAGCCGGCACGCTCCCCGCCACCACCATCGGCTTCTGCATCTTAAACAACATTTAAAAAAAAAGAGTTTTTCCTGACTCCCACTGCCGCAATAACTTCTCCATCCAGTAGTTCACATTTTTCACTATTTAACACTAGTTTCAATCCTTTATCTAATGCTGAATTTGATGAAAACTGATTTATATGTATTTCAGGGACATAAAGCACATGTTTTAGGAATTTAGGCACCCAAGCACTATTATTGTAGGATAAGATGTGTATATTACCACGACCTACAGCCTTTATGAAATCACCATTTCCAATTCTAATATGTTGTTGTTGCTTAAATTCTTCGAAGGTGCGGAAAAGATTTCGGTTATGAGTCATGTGATCGCTAGCTCCCGAATCTAAAAACCGGCTATCGGCACTAGCTGCTTTTAATTCGTATCGATTCGATTCCGTTAAGAAGAGAGTACATACAAACGCACCACTGTGAGCAAAATTGGCATTTGCAAAGCGTGTCTTTACCGTTTTCCTTTTTGGGCAATCTCTCTTCCAATGTCCAGCTTGCTTGCAAAAGAAACATTTCTGACTGCTTTTTATATGGTTGCCGTTGTTGGTATTATCTGACGATTCCTGATAATGATGCTGTCCTTGTTTGGCTCATTGATCATCATGTCTTCTTTTAGCTAGAAATGCATTTTGCCCTTCAATTGGCTGTAAGCACATACGGGATTCTTCCATTATCAACCGACTGGTCAGCATTTCCATGGTTTTGTCAGCCGCCGCTGTCGACTCCCACGCGGTATAAAAATGACGATAACTGTTTGGTAGAGTCATGAGTACCTTGGTCATTACCATTGTATCAGAGACAGTTTCACCCAAATCTTTAAGTTGTTGAACCAAGGACTCTAGCTTAGAGAGTCGCCATATCGTCACTGGCGTCTTTGCAAGAGCTGCAAAATTTTTGTTGCAACATATGTATGCTAGTTTGTGACTTTTGTTCATACACTGACTCAAGCTTCTTTCACATGGCATGCGATGTTGTACAATTCATTATGTGAACAAGCGGCTGATGATCAACAGTAGTTGCAATTACCTTTTGAGCTTTCCTATCCATTTTCAACCATGCACTTAACTTCGGCTACGACCCTTCACCCTCCGGCCGGACGCTTTCTCCGATCACCAAATAGATCACTCGCGCTTAGGATGATTTTCACCTGGAATTTTCACATCATCCATTGTTCCTGGCCTTGTAACTTATCGAGTTTCGATATTTCGTTTTCCATCGCCAATCCACGTGATAGCGTAGCCTCACTTATATTTGATAATTAATAAATCAACCGTTTTTAGGGCTTCGTTCCAAAGGAATAACGAAACCCTTATAGAATTCGGTGTCCGTCTGTCTGTCTGTCTGTCGCCTTTACATGTTTGCTAATAACTTCTAAATCCTCTGTAGTTAAGGGATGAAATTTGGAATGGATATGTATCTTGGCAACCCAAAAATAAATCAGGAGCTTTTCGGGATTTAGTGGTATATTAAAGAAAAAGTTAGTACTAAAACTAACCTTTGAAAAAACTTTTATTAACTTTTGTGGTCAATATGGGTGTCATTGGAAAGGGGGTGGGGCGGAGACTACAAAAATGTCTGTCTGTCTGTCATTAAGCCTTATCTTAGGTACCTGGTGAACCAACCGGAATTAAGAAATGGAATTTATACAGATGATGTACTTCACTTGCCCAAAGAAGTTCCGAAAAGAAGTTTTAAGAAAGTTACTTATTAGAGAAAAAGTTAGTACTAACACTAAAGTCAAAAAATAGATTTTTTTTCTTGGATACTTGATATGGGTATCGTTGGAAAGAGAATGGTAGCTAGATTGAAAAGTTGTACCACCATTAGCAACTTAGTCTTATTGGTAAAAAGTTATAAGCCCGCAAACTTCAAAAAACCGACTTGTGTACCGTGTCCCATACCTTATTTTCTAAAATAATGGGCCAAAAAATCTGAAAAAAATTGGAAACTGCAACTCATCGCAGTATTGCAAAAATACCCAGAAATCTCATATGATTTTTTATTCGTAAAAAAATAAATTAATAACAAATTAAAAAAAAAAAAATGCCTTTTTTTGCTTTTTATTTTTTTTCTTCTCCGGGGTTTCTCGCTATTTTCACATTTCTTTTTTTTTCAAAATTTTTTAAATCCAATTCAAATAAAAATGATAGCTTGAATGCGTCACTAACTCAATCGAGGACACAAAGGATTCTTAAAAAAGTTTCTGTATTCTGTTAAATTCTGAAATATTTCTTAGCTCTTTTTAAGGTCTGTGAACCTGAGCGAATATTTTGTATGACAGTTTTCTTCTTTCTCAGTTCTCTTAAAAGAATAAAGCGAAGTAAAGAAAAGAAATGTAATTTTTTTGAAAAAAATAAGAGAATTACAAATTTGATTTTTTTTTTTAAATTTAATCGCGAGTACTGGATTTGTTAATTTCTTGGGTGTTTGTAGCGGTTCCACATTAATGTTTAAGTGGCTATCCCCTAATAAAAATACTTCCGAATACTTTATGATTCAAATTGCTTAGCTGTTTGGTAAGCTAATTTTCATGAGCTGCCGATTAATTGTCTTAATGGACTAGCTTGAGACCATTTCCCTTAAGTTCACTAAAGCAATTTTCACACGGTTGGCACGATCATCAAATGAGAAAGATTTTTCTTTTGTTTAGCCTTATTAGAAACAATAAGAACTACCTCACGTTGCTAGTTGCCTTGACTTAAATTATGTCCTTACTTCTAATCTATTGACGAAAGAACGAAACCCTCAGCGCGTTAGTAAAACTCACACTTGACCGTTTTTTTTTTTTTTTGTTTTATCGCGATTCGAAATCCACGACGTTTTTTTTTTATTAAAGGATTTCCGCAAAAAAAAAAACACGTTATTATTAATATTCTTTTACTTATTCAACGGGCAACGCGACTGGGCCCATAACCTGTTAAAAAACACCAAAGACGAAAAGAAAAACCAGCGCGATCAGCTTTTGAACATGGAGTGAATGCATGTTAATTTTATTACAAATACTTAGTGGTAAACATAGTACATAGGTAAGAGTGAGAGAGAGAAAATACATAGCAAAAGAGAGTAAATATTAATACATATATGAATTATCATACTCAACAGTATCCAATTAGTTCAAATACTTTTCAGACGCACAATTTTTTTTTTATAATAAAAAGATTCACAAATTTGAGAGAACCTCTGAACACAATGGCCAGGATCTACCTCTTTATAGATTGGCATTTTTCTTGAGACCCAGATCTTAAGCTGCAACAGTTCATCGAAAAAGCAGAACGTTTGCTATGGAAGCTAGCACAGACTAAAATATTCGAAGAAGATATTCGATTTATCGATTCACCGAAATTTAATGGCTTTGAGTATATCGCACAAGTCCGTAGCTTAAACTGTTACCGTATTTAAATGATTATAATCTTTAAAGAATCTCCGATCTGCTGTCTATATACAGCAGCTGAAATCAGCTTTGAGACCAAGTGGATGTCAGGTATACCGGAACAACAAAAACATTCTTACCACAAGTTTCTTGCATCCGCTGCCATGTATGTGTCGGACATAAAAATAAAGTAACTTACTTCTTACTTAGCAGGCATCTAACCCTTGGAGGGTCTGTGCCTGAGCCAAAGCCGCCGTCCAACGTTGACGGTCCCGGGCATGCTGCTTCCAGTCCGGAAGACCAAGCTGTTTTGCATTCGCGATCACTTGATCTCCGTACCGGAGGTTCGGTCCCCCTCTTCTCCTCGAACCAGGAGGCTCGGATTCGAAGACCCTTTTAGCTGGAGCGTTTGTGTTCCTGCGCTCGATGTGGCCGAGCCACTGTAGTCGACGGATTTTTGCCTTCCGGACTATATCCACATCTTTGTACAGCTCATAAAGTTCGCGGTTATGTCTTCTCCTCCATTCGCCTTCCTCGCAGACTGGACCGAATATCCGCCGTAGAATTTTTCTTTCAAAGGAGCCAAGTATCAGCTCTGCAGTGCTGCTTATCGTCCAACTTTCGGCTCCATACAGTAGGACTGGCAGGATAAGGGTCTTGTAGAGCATCCTAGTTGTTTGGACAAACCGAAGTAGCAGCGGTTGCCAAGGGTGATTCTACGACGGATCTCCACTACGATGTCATTCGTGGAGTTTACGTTCGCCCCGAGGTATATGAACTAACTACCTCGAAGTTATAGCTGTCGACTTTAACATTTTTTCCTAGGCGGTGGGCGACGGATTCTTTCTTCGTCGACAGCATATATTTGGTTTTCTCCTCATTTATCTTCAGACCAGTTCGTTTAGCCTGCTCTTCAATCGCGGTGAAAGCTTCCACAATGGCCCGCTGGGACCGAGCGATGATATCAATATCATCTGCGTAGCCCAGGAGCTGGACCGACTTGTGGAAGATAGTACCTTCCGTGTTGACGTTGGCCCGCCGTACTATTTGCTCCAGCACGAGATTGAAGAAGTCACATGACAGCGCGTCTCCTTGCCGAAATCCGGTGCATGTTTCAAAGGGCTCGGACGTTCTTGAGCCGAACTGCACGGTGCATCGAGTGTTGTTGAGCGTGGTTCGACACAACCGGATCAGTTTTGCCGGGATCCCGAATTCAGCCATCACACTAAACAACTCCTTGCGATGAATGCTGTCATATGCGGCTTTGAAGTCGATGAAAAGGTGGTGCGTATCGACTTGGAACTCGCTGGTCTTCTCCAGGATTTGCCTTAGTGTGAAAATTTGGTCTATCGTCGATTTGCCGGGCCGGAAGCCGCACTGGTACGTGCCGATTAGTGCGGTGCAAAACGGCTTTAGACGTTCACACAGTACACTCGACAGGATCTTGTAGGCGACATTGAGCAGGGATATACCTCGGTAGTTCTTGCACGAGGTAGGATCGCCTTTTTTGTGGATGGGGCAGATAGAGCTGGTATTCCAGTCGTCGGGCATGCATTCGTCCTCCCAAATTCTACAGATGATCTGGTGCATGCTCCCTACCAGGACATCGCCTCCAGCTTTGAAGAGCTCTGATGGGATACCATCCGAGCCTGCGGCCTTGTTGTTCTTCAGCTTTTTGATGGCTGTGCCGATTTCTTCAATGCTGGGAGGGGGAACGACTTCATCGACTGGAGGTGGGATCTCTTCGTCCACTACCACTCTCTCTTCTTCATGCTCGTTAAGCAGCTGCTGGAAATGCTGCTTAAAGACATCCACTATTCCCTGCGGGTCGGTGACAAGATTATTCTCGCAATTTCGGAGAGCCAGGGTGCCATGCTTAAAGCCCGCTGCGAGACTTTTGGCCTCTTATAAAAGGATCTTATTCGGTTTTTGTCCCTGGACTCTTCAATATCCTTGAGCTGGGAGGCTGCGAATGCCCTCTTTTTTCGCCGCAGCGTCTTTTTCTCCTCCCTTCTTCTGGCTCGGTATTCCTCGCGCGCTGCCCTTGTTTTCCTTTGCAACGCTTTTTGGTACGCCTCGTCGGTTGCTCGCTTTTTCTGCTCACACTCGCCATCATACCATGGGTTTCTTGCCGGGGGTGGTTGGTAGCCCATCGTGGCTTCGGCTACTTCCTGGATGGCAGAGCGGCAATGGAGCCACATATTATTGGCGTTTGTGTCCGACGTAGGCATACTCGCGAGTCGTTCGCTCAGTTGTAGTCTCCGGGGTGCTCAGGCGTCCAATGTCGAACCTCCTCTTGGTCGGCTGGTGCAGCTTTTGAACATTGGAAAATCGGGCTCTGAATCGTGCTGCCACTAGAAAATGGTCAGAGCCGACGTTTGCCCCCCTGAATGTTCGTACATCCAGGATGTTGGACGCGTGCCTTCCGTCAATCAGCATATGGTCGATTTGGTTGGTTGTTCGGCCATCTGGAGACCGCCAGGTTGCTGTGTGGATGCGCTTGCGAGGGAATCTTGTGCTACTTATCACCGTATTACGAGTTGCCGCAAAGTCCGTAAGCCGGAAGCCGTTGTCTGTTGTCGTGTCGTGGATGCTGTGCTTTCCGAATACTCCACCGAAGATGTTTTCTTGACCGATTTTGGCGTTGAAGTCCCCGAGCACGATTTTGACATCGTACTGTGCTACTTATCACCGTATTACGAGTTGCCGCAAAGTCCGTAAGTCGGAAGCCGTTGTCTGTTGTCGTGTCGTGGATGCTGTGCTTTCCGAATACTCCACCGAAGATGTTTTCTTGACCGATTTTGGCGTTGAAGTCCCCGAGCACGATATTGACATCGTACTCCGGACAGGCTCCGTAGGCTCAAGAGGTCGTAGAACTCCTCTTTGATGGGCTCTTCAGCGTCGTCGATAGCAAATGAGACTAATGTTGTAAAATCTCCCTTGGATGCGGATCACAGCTAGGCGATCGCTTATTGGCTTAAAGTCGATTACTTTCGACCTCAGCCGTTTTCCCACGACGAACCCGCATCCCAGTAAGTGCGTCCTTTTGTGGCAACTGTAATAAATGTCGCAGTTTTTTCGCTTCATTGTACCTTGTCCTATCCAGCGTATTTCCTGGATCGCAGTAATATCCGCCTTATACTGCGTGAGGATAGTTTCCAGTTGTTGAGCAGCCCCAGGAGTGTAGAGAGTTCTCACATTCCAGGAGCATACTCGCAGATCGTAGTCCTTTTTCGTGCCGTGTTGTCGTCGTTGGTTTCTTCTTTCCGAGGCTTGGTTTAGCTCTTCCATAACAATTGAAGTTTTTACATGGGCGGGTTGTTAGCCCTTCCGCATAACCGCCATCCTGGTCGGGTTGAGTTGCGCTCTCTTGCCTGGAGCGATGGCTGCATACATTAGTTCACCCCCCAACGGTTGTTAGGAGGCTATCCAGAGGGTGCCGCGTGGAGGCTGTATGCCAGCTTGACCTGCGCACTATAGGGATCGATGCTGGCAACTCGCCATGTTGAGTGCGATCAGCAATTTTACTCTATGTATACAAGCCCTACCCCCCTAAAAAAAATATTAAAAAATAAATATTTAAAATTTGAAAAATAAAGTAAAGTTTTTAGTAAGTTCTTAGTTCTCTAAAATTAAAGATTTTATTACAAATACGCTAATTAACGCATGTTGACCAACCACTTACCAACTCGTAAATAGCATGTGCTTCATTTTCATCTGATTCGTCTTAACCTCCTGCCCCCATATATCTATCCCCATAGTTTTCCATAGAGTGTCCCCAACTATTTTGCGTGCATTGCCCCCGGGGTAGCCGTTAGTGAAACATGCGGCCACAGAAGATGATGATTATGATGCTGATGTCCCCATCTCAAATGAATGGTAGATTTTAATTCCCTCTCATAGTTTAAGCGTTTCTTGTTCGCATATAGTCAAATGTGACACTCCAAGTTCTACAATCTTAAATTAAATACTTCGCGAAAGGCACCAGTTTCTTCTAATTAGTATTTACCAATTAAGCTTACAGAGCGAATAAATTCAGGCAATTAATGGCTGCGTCTAATTATCTGCTATAGAGCACTATCACCACCACTACGTTTGCAATTTAAGTACTTCCATCAGGCCTGCCATCGGTCGGTACCGGCTACCATTGCCTCTAAATCTCATTTTAATTCCATCCGCATTCTCGGCATAGTCAAGTAGAACAACCAAAATCTGATAAAAATTTCTGTCATTATCCGGCTTCTTAGCACTTCCTTCTTTAGGGATACAATGGGGATGACAAAAATCTGTTTATTGCTGAAATTAAATTAGCGTAAAAATTGTAATTACTGCCAAAGTACATGACGCGGGACAATGTCTACTGGCACACCACATTTTTGTGGCGGAGATTATCACCTTGTTATTTTAAGCCTACACTGTCACACTAACCTGAGAATGATAAAGGGGAACGGCTAAGAAACTACTTGCCGTTGTGTATTTTCAATTAATCTGAGTGAATTCGGTTGTTAATCGTAGCAGACGGGTGTTGGTTGTAACTTATTAACGAGACGGTAAATCATTTTGGCTGAGAATGTAACGAGTTAAAATGTAGTGTATTGGATGGTTGAGATAAGCAATCTTCCTAATTAGTGTCATACGCGTTTCTATGACATTTTTGTCTTGTGTTTAGTTTTTTTGCTTCAGAAATGTCATACATGCAGACTGGTTTTAATATTTTAATTTTGTCGCTATACCTTATAGCGTTTCCGATGTTTTTTTTTTTTAAGCTTAACTTCGGTTCTAACCCACATAATAATAGCGTGAGTTACATAATCAGAGAGCGGCGCGCCGCTGCAGCTCGGCGGTAGGAGCTCACTTAAGTGAAATAATATTTAGCCAGTTTTCAATTTGGATTTCACCACTTTCACGATACATACAATCAAATAGCACGAATAAAAAAGAAACAACTCAAAAGTAAGTTTGAATTAAAGACAAATAAATAAATTCAAATAAACTTTTGAAATAAAAGAATATTTATAGTCGAAGTGCAAAACGACAACCCTATCCGAACTAGACAAATACTTCTGGTTTAGTCGCAGACGTAAAAGCTTTTTAGGGTTTCGTTCCAAAGGAATAACGAAACCCTTTTAGAATCACTTCGGTGTCCGTCTGTCTCTCTGTCCGTCGCCTTTACATGTTTGCTAATAACTTCTGAATCCTCTGTAGTTAAGGGATGAAATTTGCAATGGATATGTATCTTGGCAACCCAAAAATAAATCAGGAATTTTTCGGGATTTAGTCGTATATTAAAGAAAAAGTTAGTATTGAAACTAACCTTTGAAAAAACTTTAATTAACTTTTGTGGTCAATATGGGTGTCATTGGAAAGGGGGTGGGGCGGACTACAAAAATGTCTGTCTGTCTGTCATTAAGCCTTATCTTAGGTACCTGGTGAACCAACTGGAATTCAGAAATGGAATTTATACAGATGATGTACTTCACTTGCCCAAAGAAGTTCCGAAAAGAAGTTTTAAGAAAGTTACTTATTAGCGAAAAAGTTAGTACTAACACTAAAATCAAAAAATTGATTTTTTTCTTAGAAACTTGATATGGGTATCGTTGGAAAGAGAATGGTAGCTAGATTGGAAAGTTGTACCACCATTAGTATCTTAGTCTAATTGGTAAAAAGTTATAAGCCCGCAAACTTCAAAAAACCGACTTGTGTACTGTGTCCCATACCTAATTTTCTAAAATAATGGGCCAAAAAATCTGAAAAAAGTTGGGGGTATGGGGCAACTCATCGCAATATTGCAAAAATACCCAGAAATCTCATATGATTTTTTATTCGTACTAAAATAAATTAATAACAAATTTAAAAAAAAAAAAATTGCCTTTTTTTGTTTTTAATTTTTTTTTTCTCCGGGGTTTCTCGCTATTTTCACATTTCTTTTTTTTCAAATTTTTTTAAATCCAATTCAAATAAAAATGATAGCTTGAATGCGTCACTAACTCAATCGAGGACGCAAAGGATTCTTAAAAAAGTTTCTATATTCTGTTAAATTCTGAAATATTTCTTAGCTCTTTTTAAGGTCTGTGAACCTGAGCGAATATTTTGTATGACAGTTCTCTTCTTTCTCAGTTCTCTTAAAAGAATGAAGCGAAGTAAAGAAATGAAATGTAATTTTTTTTGAAAAAAATAAGAGAATCAGTTATTTGTACGTGGATGTTTGCTCAGAGCATTTCCTGATACGCTCTTTTCTATTGGTTGCGATTTATATGAATACTAGCAACCCGTCCTGGCTTCGCGCAGGCAGCACTATATCTAAAGTTTTTTAGTATTCCAGCAATGGAATACCAGAAAGTGTTATTGAATTTAGAAATAATTTGGGGAAATGCACCGCTTCTTCTACATCTAAAGCGCGGTCAGTTAAATAAGCATAGACTTTGCTTTCAGTGAAGCATAGACTTTGCTTTAGTGCGTCTTGTTAGACGTTTTGTGGAGCATTGAAGTCTCGTCCTAAGCTACTGAACTACAATCCATCGTCAATTTACCAGTATTACTCTACGTGGAAGCATTGCAAGCACTTGAAACATCGGCACTACAAAATTTTAATGGAAGTTTAAAAGCAGAGTTAGCAGAGTTAGTTCCTGCGCCATCTAAAAGTGTGGGTTCAATTCCAGACGATGCCACAGCAAAGGCAGTCTTCCCGCTGCCTCCAGTAGCATTCAAAAAGAAAATATTCCTCTTGTTATTGTAGACTAATAACATAATTAAATCATTCTTCAATAAGTCAGTAATGATCACAGTTTTTTTCTCGCATGTATTCTGCATGGTTTGATGTTATATGGCTACTTGAAATAAAATTCCACAGAACATACAGTCGAATTCTTCTAAGTCGAAAATCTCTCTAAGTCGAAAATCCTTCTTACCCGAATACATTCTTTCCAGCCTTAGTCTACTTTCAATACCTCTAAGTCGAGTTTTATTTCTTTGGCTGAAAAACAGAAAAACAGCAACTTGTAGCAAGTACGCACACTCGCATTATCTGACTCGCCCATTGGGGTCCTATACATTTCGCGAACATTCATTTCGTATTGATTCTTGTAGTGCAAACACGTCGGAGAAAAAGCGCAAGTGGTTGCCCTTATTGTTGTTTACCTATGCAAAAAAGAGAGAGTAGACGAAGTTCACAGCAAAAATGAGGATTTGCTTGCGAACATGGCCCTCCACGCGAACATCGCGAGCGAGCATTATCGTTGTCGAGAGCCACCTCTAGTCGTATCGCGCACACACAAATAATTGGCTTTTAATCTAAAAACAGGTATGTACTCGTATCTGAGATGCATTCTTGCTTCATTTAGCGTGTGTATTGGAAGTTTACTTTAAAAGAGAAACATAAAGACGTCTGTCAGTATAATTCCAATTGTAAATATTACAGTCCAAAATAAAGGATTTTCAACACAAAAAAAAAGAAATATGAAACCCTCTAACTTGAATTTCCATAACTGCCTCTAACTCGTGAAAATTCGACTTAGAATGATTCGATTGTATGTACTTTGATCATATTTAGACATTTTTAGACGAGTCCGAGTACTGTAGATATGATTGATACAAAACTTATTTTTCAAAAACGCATTTACATTAAAAACAAACATAAAACACAAATACATTAAAATGCTTTCATTATCCGCAACACAACAACCAGTGTCCGGTCCGCCATCCAGTTAAGCACCCCAAAGCTTTAGCAGTCCTGGTCTATGCCATCCTTCCAGCGCAAGCGCGGTCTGCGTCACTGTCTTGTACCATGAATCGTACAAGACGTTAGAAGAATTCAAGTGTTAAATGCTTCATTATGCTCATTATCCATTCAGCTCAATATGCATATTCATACATTTTGAGGTTTTTGCAATAAGAAATCGAGCTTCTTCTGTGGAAAAAGTTTTTATATTATTACCACCGGCTGAGCAGGATAGTGAAATTTGGAAGTACAATACAATACAAACAGGTGCTTGCTTGTGGCTTAAATGAGGGGTAGTTGACTGCGGTTCGAAGAACGAATTCGGGAGTTTGAGCAGGGTAATGCAAAGTATTACACTTTCCGCGCTTGACTAATTTATTTACAGCTTCATTCACTGAACCGTCATGTACCAAAGTGTGGTGGCGCGTGTTATAAAATTCGCGTCGATACCAAGTGTAGGTAGTTAAATTCAAAGTTTAAGCCGCTTGACAAACTCTTGGCGAAATTGCAAATCCATATCAAGAAACGCTTGACATTGAGGTAAATTATAATTTGCCTGATATTCGACACATAAACGGCCATGCATGCATGTTTCTTGTTAACTCATTTTTTTTTTGTGGAGCTAATTGATCGACGAAATCCTTAATTCATTCATGTCATTGCCGAAAGAAAGCTTGATTTCACAGTTAAGACATTTGCCTTAAATTCATCGAGCATGGACACTGGATGAATATAATTCTTACTGCCAGCATTTACATAACGCTTTTTGAGTATTTGAAAAGTCCTGTTAACGGAGTTGCTTCCGAAATAGTTGCAGTATATGCACCTAATTTCTTTGATGTGTCTTTTAAATGCCCACGTGTATCGCGAAGCACAGATAACGTAATAGGGTCGGTAATTTAAACAAAAATGTCTTTAGCTTTCAATACACTTATTTGTATAGATTTTGATTCAATGTATTTGTTTCGAATACCAGACATACGAGAAAGAGAATAAATAATTTACAACGTCGCAATTTAAATGTCCTTACGATATATCTTTACGAAATGTCTTCAAAAATCGGAAAGATCACGGAAATTCCGAAAATCATAAGCATTTTTTAAGCTAAAATACAAAGATACAGTATTTTAAAATGATTATTAGAGTTAAAAAGAAAATAGAACTGAGTTAAATAAATGAACTACAGTGCTCTTCGGACAATAGCACATGCACATGGGCATAAATTTATGTTGAGTGACCCTTGTAATAGCATATAAATGCGTTTTGAAGACGGTATTTTCTCTAATTTATACATTTGATATGCATAATTAGATACAATACTATACACTCCGTGACAAAAAGATAGCACATGGCATGATATTTTCAGATTATGGAGAAAGTTGAATTAAGATACTCTCTTAATCGTTTAAGTGTAGTTATTTCTACTTAAGAAACGAGGAGGATCAACGCATTATTAGTTTTTATCGTCTGAAATACCGAAATTTTCTACATGCAGCTTTTTAATTTTTTTTTTAAAAATGCTATCTTTTTGTTGCATCACTTATGGTGTTTACACTACGTATTGAATTATCTTGTTTTGTTTTTATGCTCTAACTTGTATTTTATTATTATTTTTAACAGTTTTTATTAAATGATTAATACGCAAAGTGAAGCTGTTTTTCCAGCTTTGAGTAAAAAAATATGAAAAAGGTACATGTGCTATCTTTTTGTCGCGTGCTGTACATAATTAGATTTAGATACAATTTTGTTTTCTTTATTAATGCGAAAATAAAAAAATAACAAAACATAAAAACATTACAACAACATATGTATGTAACTTAGTCCTAAAAAAACAGAAATGATATTAAATTCAAATAATAAATTATTTGATTATAAGAGTGGGTTGCTTAAAAGCTGTCATAAGACGGTTGCAATCGCATAGGATAGCGTTGGAAACATTGTAGCTGAATGTAATTTTTTGCTATTAAGGGCTTGCATATATCCGGAGAGCACTGTATACAGAGTGATATGAAGTTACAAATAATGATAGTAAAACATACTTAAGCAACTTCCTTAAATTATGAAATAATTAAATATGTTTAGAGTTTAACGAATTATTGCTGTTCTTACACTTTACCTCAGGTTTTATCATGAAGTTCTAAGTAAATATCTTCGCCGGGTCAGTCCAATTCGAATCCTTAAAATTTAAGTTCTCAGTTTTATTTGAATTTCATTAATATTTCTAATCGCTAAAATGCATCACTTTCTCAATTGTCGTTCGAGCATACAATCACCTATTGCTTATTCATAATGAAACACTATACTAGTACATATATCAATAATATCGACAATGCCGTCGATCTGCCTGTTGGTCTGCTGCCCTAGAGGATCCTTCAAACCACTGGCCTCCGTGCAACATGCAAATCACGAAGTAAATTGCGATGCAAATTCCCACCAACTCCTTGCAAAATACCTGTGTGTGTCTTCCGTATTCAGTGATACGTGAGAAGATTATGCTTGTGCAACAACGACGGATGTTATGGATACTCAAGGCCCTCACTCGGAGAGTATTCAACTGAGAAAAAAATTAAAATGTACCCATGAACTTGCGTCACTGTGCCATAGGGAATACCACACTTGTCGTACTTCTGCACCGTATAGCAGCAACACTTTCCTTTATTACTGATTTCTGGTTGAACAGTTGCTTCGGGCGGGATTTTGGTTAAACGCTAAAGGAATAAATGAAATATGGAGCTTACAGACTCATTCTTTGGAATATTTCGCATCGCATGCATTGAACAATCACTAACGAATAAGTCATGTCTTTTCGAGCTGTTTTACTGAAATGACTACCAGTTAGTTAAAATGCTAGTGACTTAATAATAAATCTAAGAATATGGGAGCCGTGGCTTAGTCGTTAGTGCGTCGGACTGTTAAGCGAGAGTACTCGGGTTCGAATGCAGCTGGGGGAAATAACACCACAAACATTTTTCACGACCCCACCTCCAGCGAACGACTGACAATCCTCCTGGAGTACTTCTGTCACGGAAAGCTTTCGCAATTCGCCGTTCGGAACCGACAATAAACTGTAGGTCCCCTTCACATGTGTCAAATTATAACGCGCACAACACAGTGGAGGCGAAAAGCTAGGCTCTGGCCCTTCGTTGGCTGTTACGCCATTAATTATGATGATGAAAAATAAGAAACTAAATTATCCATACTAATATTATAAAGCTGAAGAGTTTGTTTGGTTAAACACGCTAGTCTCTCTAAACTACTGAACCGATTTTCATGCGCTTTTTACTAATAGTCTTGTGGAATATCTTGGAAGATTAGAGGCTATAACACAAGTGCGCATGTAGTCTACGAGTATAGACCATTTCATTTTGCTAAATATTTGATAATACGTTTTTTGTATTCAAATCAGGGTAAGGCTATATAATATTGTTCTAAATTTTTTAATCAAAACAAATTCTTGTTCGTCTTAAAAGTTTATAATTAAAACAAAAACATTGTAAATGTTACACGGCATTTTAATGAGGGTGGTCGACCGACAGCACCTCTTTCAAATGGAACATTTTTAGAAAATTTAAATTTTAGTACGAAGATTCCTTTTAAGTACTTTGTAATATACCCTCCAACGACCATGGCTCTAACTTTTTCAAAATATTTGTTGGTCCGTTATCATGGAAAATAAAATGTTTTTTTTTGGCAGTTGTAAGCTCTTAACATCTTACCAATTAAAGTGAAGTAGTTAGTGTGGCTTGGCTTCTTATTCTTCCTTTTTTCCCGCCCATATTGATAAATAAAAATAATAAGGTTGTTTGTGATAGATAGTATTAGTACAGTTTTGGTATGTAATTTTTCAAAAAAAATCTTACCGAACTCTTTTTTTACGTGGATGGAATTGATTTTCTGAAAGGATTTACAATTAGTGAGATTGAAAGCCAATGACAGAAGGACAGATATCACTAATCAACGCTCCACTAGCGTTGACTGACGTCCCAATTTTATGCCGAAAAGTCACAGAATACAGTCAGAGTCAAAGATAGTGCGCATTACATGGATTCTAATGGTCCGATTTTAAACCTTTTTTTAAATTTGCTTATTCATCCTGTAAAAGACGTAAAAGAAATTATGACAATAGATGCAACACCAAAAATTGAACAGAAAGATCTGGTTCATTAACAAAAATTACCTAAGAATACCCAATAATTTTGAATTAGTTGAATCTGGCTTCAATAATTTCTAAGCAAATTGTCAAATGTAAAAAGGCAAGAAGAATTTTATTGTTTAAATAGGGGATAGGATTAATGAAGATGGTGGACGCCGTGGCTTGGTTAATGCGTCGGAATGTTAAGCTAGCGTACCTAAGTTTGAATCTACCTCGGGAGGAAACACCACAAACAATTTTCACGGCCCCACTTCCAGCGAACGACTGACAATCCTCCTGAAGTACTTGTGTCATGGTAAGCTTTCGCTGTTCGAATTCGGCATTAAACAGTAGGTCCCCTCCATGTGTCAAAATATATCACGCACAACACAGTGGAGGCGCGCAAAGCTGGGCTCTGGCCCTGTACTATTTATTTATTTTCTTTTAAAAAGGCAAGCATAAGAATTTTTTAAAAGAAAGTACTTTAGCTCGAATTCATTAGCATGAACATTGAAATTAGTTTTAAAACGGTTAAAAATGGTATATCTGTATTAAATTTTTCAGGCGACGTTTCAGTTGAAAACTTATATAATAGCTTAACTCTTGGACTTGCTAATGGAAAATTTTAAAGATACCACTGCACATAAATAGCACTAGTGTTCTAACCAGTTTCCAAAAAAAAAACTCTAAGAACATATTTAAACTAGTTTCTCTTATATTAAGTTTCATCTTTTCATCTTTTTTCTCGAACGTGTTTTTTCCAATTAAATTTAAAATGGTTGGGTGGCAGAAATAAATGCTTAAGTAAATGGTAAAGTTTTAGAATGCATTCGCCCCGTTTATAAAAGCAATTTAAGAAAAAACAGTTAACATGGAAAAAGTAATTATTACAAAACAACGGCAGCACCTTCGATGAAATGCAATACTAGTTCTGGAAGCCAGAAACATGTTCTTTAACCTTCACATAGGTTAAATTATTCATGTCCATGGTTTTCGAAAAATTCGCCTGCAAATTACAAATGTTAACGAAAAACAGTGAAAAAAATTTGTTTGGACTAACTTTTTACAAATTGGGAGGTGGAGTTATAAATTAGTTTTTTGCAGTCAATGCAATTAAAATTTTTGTTTAATCTATCCGCTCAAAGAAACCCTTGGAACCCATTCCTATATGCACGCAGGTGCCTGGCTGGCAGTGTGCGTTCGGACTGAATAACAAGTTTCTGGCTTTTAAAATAGTGTAGCACTTAATTTTTCTAAATTTTTTTTTTTCATGGTATTTGATTTGTTCTTAAATATCCTCTACTTCTTTTTTAACCACTCTGGAAAACATCGTTATAATTTTTTTACGCTAAAGTTTTCGTACTCGTGCCGACTATTGCGACGTCAAACGGTGAATTGCGAAGATTGTTTCACGGCTAAGAACATATCTTTTGCACATTTCCTAAAATTTCCTAATACGTTTCGAAGCATAGTAAAATCCAAAAAACAACCATTTAAAGCCAATAATATAACTTAAGTTAGCACTTTAACCAAGATAAGTAAATTCGTACTGGTATCACTGATTATGATGATTCGTACTCGTCAGTTCTTGTCCCCCAATTCACCCCTGCATTAACATTATTCGAAAGAAATTTGCTACCAAGAAACTAATTTAAAAATGCCACCATCCGTAGAACTCCATTACGAGACTTAATTAGAGTCAGCGTGCATTGACTCTGCTAAAAAAGAAAAATCTTTTTGTAGAAAAAAGGATTTAATGAACTCGTGAGCAGGTCTGCCTTCTTTCCTTGACTGCTCAAAAGCCATCATCGTCGGGGCAGATATAATTAAAGGCGTTCACTATTAAAGTAGCATCCACTAAGGGAATTGTATTTTGAGCTGCCTGCAGCAGTATTTCTTGTAGAGGAAACATTTTTAAGTTGGTACAGTTAGTCTAAGCGAAAAAGCTGAGACTTGTCAAGGTGCGAATGTCTGATCCAGTAATCAAATTTTTAAAACAAAACCGTCATAAATAATTTATTTTATCCCTTTTTGTACTTTTATTGTGACAAATTCTAAGCAATAACAAAAAAAATTTCGTTCAAGTGCGAGCTATACGTAAACATCAAGCAGTCTAAATTCTACATACCATTAGACATTGCTAAAACTAATCATGCATAGCGCCGTTTTTGGGGTTATGTCAAGACCTTTCAAATGATGTATTGCCAAATACGAGCTCTGTAGCGCTTTGTACATAGCCGAAAAATTCAAAAGGCAAAAAGGCGGAAGGAAGATATTTGACAACCTAATATATCAAATAATTTTCAAATACAGCTATTTCACAGTTCCATATTACTAGAAAATCGGCAACATAGATTACGCATAATAAATGACCGAGTATAGAACCTTAAGCTTGAAAGTATATTGTTTAGATTAACCCTAATTGTTCTATCCTTGAGGACGTTCTGTATAGTTTTTATTTAACATAAGAAACTAGCAATAAGTTTCAATTTATAAATAATTCCGTCATGCCAAATGAAATAATATAGGCCTATAAATTAGATGTTCGCTCATTTTTGGATACATCGACTAGGTTTTCTGCTACAAAGAATTGCCGTAGTTTCATTCGAAATGATAAATCCATCTTAAATGGTGTTTCTTACTTTTCTTGTTATGTATATCGAATCCTAATCACGACCTTGTGGATGGCGTAAATAAAACTCACACTTGACCGATTTCTTAGACTTTCTTTTAAGTAGGTATTTTCTTTATATTATCTGACGACTAAATCAAACTGAATTCTTTCCTCTTATGTTAAGCAGGATGATATTTTGATATATGTATGTACAAACATAAGTACATTTTCTTAAGAACTTCTCAATGAGTTGACATTTCCTTTAATGGTCTCACACAACCACAACTTATGTTGCTCGGGACCTGCATTCCCAAAACAAATCTCAAGCTTTCGATGCATTATGGTAAGTATAGACAAGCATAAAATTAAATAAATCTGCTTTATTGTCAAAACGTTTTTATGCTGCATTTCAACGAATGAGTTTCTACTCATCTCCCCTGAGTGTAACTGAATATATCCACATCAGCCCTTCCTGACTTTGATATTGATTAGTCTGACCATGCAGAATATCGATTGAGAAGTAACTACATAACACAAAAAGAGTAGGTCATAGAGTGGAAACAAATTTTACCTCTCCGTAAAAAGGAAATCTGCTAATGAAGCTCAGTTGGCCGTGAACCTCTCTTGTTTACTTGTCTCATTGTTTGGTGGTCAACGATGCTGTAGTGGCATTGTCCTAACACATGCGATGTGTATTACGAAAACAGGAAATAATTAGTGGTTCCCCGACCCATGACCAAATAGTATCGCATTCATCATAGTTTTCCTTTAAATTTTATGGAACTCTTTGTTTGGAATACTGTGCCATCGTCATACTACATCGTGCATTACTTCCCTTCAGTCAACTTTAGGCGTCAGGAAGCAGTATCGTTAGTTCGTGTATCTTGCAAATTTTCACGGTAGCTTCCGCTAGGTGAAATGAACCGAACCATAATTCATTGCTGCAATCTGGCATAACCACATCAGCTGCCTTACAATCTCAACATCCTGTAGCAGGACTGTGAGGCAAACAATAAATTGTTTGCTGTTACAATGAAATCAGCATGGGGCGGAGTTGCCTGTCACAGGATGTCAGTTACAAGCGGAAATAAGGGAACGCAACTGATTTAGTACGAACCGTGGGCTTTTTTTGTGAAATTGTATACATCAAGTTAGAACCAATTCGCATTAACATCTAATTTAGGTTGAAATCTGTAAAAAAATGCCTGAGTCAACTTAAATTTTATATTGTCACATAGCCAAACTTGTGACAGGTAGCATTTCCCCTACGCCCATCCCACCCCATATTTGGTTAATGGAGAGATGCTACCGTATCTATAGCTGAGTTAGTGTGCTAAAATTAACCAGCGAACGACTGACAATCCTCCTGGAGTACCGGGATTAAACAGTCTCGGTTTCACAGTAAATGTGTTCAGATTTTTCACAAAAATAACTTAACAGTTATTTAAGCTCCGAAAAGCTAAATTAACATATAGCCGGGCTCAACAGAAGGTCTTAGATAGCAAATAAATTATCTAACGGAGAAATTAATTAAAGCTCATAGCACGTTCGATGCTTTGCCCCTAATCAACAACTAACATTTGTGTAAGTGGTACTGCGTAAAGGGCTTGTTGGAGGTATCTGCTCTTCGGTGTACATACCGTTTAGAGACCAATTCGACACAAGGAATATCATAATTTGAAGTATTTCGATCATTCATGAGATATTTTCTCAAAATTAATTCATCAGAACCTCAACTATCTTTTCATAGCTGAAGACACTACGTCATGCCTTTCG